>VXAB01014299.1:48885-120543 GCA_013399175.1 Odontophorus gujanensis | reverse complement strand
AGAATTGTAGGGGCTGGGAGGGATCTCCGAGCCCAGCCCCCTGCTAACGCAGCTCCCAGCCCAGGTTGCACAGTTCAGTGTCCAGGCGGGTCTGGAATGTCTCCAGAGAAGGAGACCCCACCACCTCTGTGCAGCTCCAGTGCTCCGTCACTGCACTGGGAAGAAGTCCCCACGCACGCTTGTGCAGAACTTCCTTTGCTTCAGTTTGTGGCCATTTCCCCTTGTCCCATCACCACACACTGCTGGGAAGAGTCCGGCCTCGTCCCTTTGCCTCCCACTCCTCAGATACTGATAGACGTGGATCAGATCCCCTCTGAATCTTCTCAAGGCTGAACAGTCCCAGTCGCTCAGCCTTTCCTCAGCGAGATGCTCCAGGCCCTTTATCGTCTTCATGGCCCTCCACCAAACTCCTTCCAGGAGATCCCTGTCTTTTGGTGCCACTGCAGAACGGAGCCCTGAGGTTTGCTGTTTGGTGGTTGGAACAGACTCACATGTGAAGTTCCGCAGTCTCAGGGAATCTTTTCTGTGCTATGGCAGGTCTCAGTGTGGGGGTGAGAGCTGTGGCTGCGTTGCAGCACTGACTGAGCACGGTGCCAGGCAGTGCCTGTGCTTCTGTGGTGCTCTTGTGCTGTGTGCAGTGTGCACTGTGTGTCTGTATGGAATCCTTACGGTTGGAAACAACCCCTAAGCTGTGTAGCCCAGCACCGGCACGCTGTCAGGCTGTGCCCTCAGCTGTGCCCTCAGCATAGGACAGCAGCATGGAGGCAAACTGTAGAGAAGTGAACTGCGTGCTCCCTTGTCCCTGACAGTGCTGCTCCTCCTAAAGGAAGTCTTGAAGCACTATCTCAGAGTCACACACATCACATGCCACGGGTAACCGCAGGGAAGAGGCAGACTAGAAGAGAAAAACACAGTGTTTTGGAAAAGAAAGTAGGGATTCCCCCAGGTACTGCCTTGCGTTATGGTTTCCACTACAGATGGAACACATTATAGTTTAGGGAAATAGAATTACACTGTTCACCATGAGCAGGCTTCCAGAACTTCTTGATGTATGACATGTGCAAAGAGAATCAGGTCAGTAAACATACTGATCATTGCATCTTCAGCTTCGTGTGGGAGAATACAGAAGAGTACGATCCACAAGCGAACAAGACAAAAATACTGGCTGTCAGTGAAAGTCATGAACTGTTTGTCTATGAATTCTCTAGAGAAGATGGAAAGTGCAACCCCATTTCCCTGCACAGTTGTAAAGAAGACGCTCTGAAAAAGCTCCTTGAGGCTAACAATATCAGTGAGTAAATTTCCATGCCTGTTTCACACTCAGTTGTTATAGGTCTTGTTCTGCTTCACGTGGTAAAACAATTGCAGGCTGAGCACCAGGGAGGGGTACATCCTTTGCGCTCATTAAAGTGATCAGTGGCAATATTGATGGACTTGAAAAATAATGGGGGTGTTTCTGTATTCAAATATGATATCTCTGGAGGGCATTTCCCTGGGACAGGGTAAGATGTCTGGGTGACACAAAGTCTGAGATAACAGCAGCATTGCTACCGCAGATTTTCCTTTTAGCATTAGAGCAGATGGAAAGAAAACACTGATGGGACTCCTCACCAGTCCTGCAAAAACTAATTGGGTGTTGAACCTTGTGCTTGGTGATGAGCAGTGGTGGTGTACGGTATCACATTCTCTGCAGGCCTGCAGCTTTGGTGTTACACGTGTCCTCAGGCTGTCTCCCTTGCTGGAGTACCTTTGTTTCCAGAGACAAGCTTTCAGTGCTGACTGAAATACAGTTCTGTGGTGGGTCAGGGTTTTTTTGGCACTCCTTGCAGTAGTGTTCATCTGAAAACTTTGTACTGTTTTTGGAAACTTGTAAAATTAATGCTTCCAGCAAAAGCATTTAAATGGAGTGGGCCCCACATCACTGCTTCAGTTAATGTGGTAGATGTAGTATGCTTGAGGTACCTTTACAAAGTACCAGGTCACTGTAATTATAAGCTGTCTTTAAATTTACAGGTCTTTCTTCGATTTTGTCTTTGAAGATACTGTCTTTTAAAGACAACAAATGCATACTTCTGCTCAACAACTTTATTGTTATGCATCTTACCTTTCCTGGAGAGGGTTCACAGTTGGAGACGTGTGACTGCTTTACCCTTGATTTGCCTCCACCAGTTTTGGAAAGGATAACAGATACAAACTTCTGCAGGGGGATTCTGTTTTTCTTAGACAGTTCTGGCTGGATTTGTATCCTTTGCAGGAGCCACGGGGTCTCAGTGTAAATGAGTCTGGTAGAACAAGGCTTTCTTTTTTTGTTGGAATGAGACTGCTAAGTATAAATAAACCCTTTTGAGATGGCACGAGTTGTGTTTGTATAGCACCTTGTAGCACTGTTCACTTCTGATCCTAACTGGGCTTAGAAGCTCTCATGAAACAAGCAGCTCTGAATGTTCTGCTGTGCAAAGCTCAACTTGGGCCACAGAGTTAACAGAAATTCACCATGTTCCTCTTCTGTCTCATTTCTTGTTTGTTGGGCAACCTGAAGCCTGGCGTTTTCTTTGACACCTTTTACAGACGTATTTGATTCTTTTGATGGTGCAAATCTTGCAAATATTGACGTGGCACTCTGCTGGGGAGGTGTGCAGGATGGGGATGGGACTTCCACCGTCCCATCACCGCTCGCTGCAGTGAAAGTGTCGTATGACCTCAGTGTTGCTGTGATCATCAGTTCTTACAGCAGTGCCTGTTCTGTGGATCTAAACACGTACTTCAGGTATGTTTGCAGCAGAATTCCTAAATGAAGGTTTTGAGTACCAAAGAAGTTTAAATCATCCATCTGGGAGGTAAAATGTAATACCGATCTCCTTTCAGACAGTTCCCTGGGCATTTGATTTGTAAAAGAGATCCCTCAAGTGTTCCTCTGAAGCCACCTGAAGGAGTTGATGAGGATGACCTTGCCAGTTCTGACTACAGCATGGAGCTGCTGTCCTCGCCCTTCCGCACTGACAGGTATGTCATGAGGGCAGTCCTCACGTGCTCCTGGGTTTTGCCTCCTGTGGAACACTGATCAGAAAGCTGCTGGCTTCACGTGTGTCACTGAGCAGCTTCCATGGTGATCCCTGCTTGTAGCATTGTGTTAGCTTTGAGTGGGCACTGACAGCTGCCCTGAGTGCCTTACGGTTTGTTTTCTGCTTAATACAAGTGAGTACATGAGGACTTCACAGTGCTTTGTGTTCAGAGAAAAAAATTAACTCTCTTGTGACCCTCAGGAGTGGGATAATTAACACTAATGTTATATTAGTTATATTATGATATATTATATATAATATAATTATGTCTCGATGTGCATAAGGTTATATTATGATTCTGTGAATTCATTTCCTTCTCCTGATTTTTAATTAATGAGGGTATGCTTTGTGATATAAAGAAGAATTTTCCAGTAGAAATTGTCATCTTTGTGACTGTGGCCAAGCAATGCAGGTGTGGTTATGCAGCTTGGTGCAAGCAGTATTTAGATAGAAGTGATCAGGATGTGGTATGGCTAAAATGTAAAAGCATGGATCTGATCAGTAAATTGACTGAGGGAATGTTAAAAGTTGGTTGGCCTGCATGGCACCTGCCATAGTACGTTAAGTTACTGATAACTGCTTTCTTCATCCCAGGTCATGGAAGGCACACTTATCCTCACTGAGCAACACAATAAGGAAGAGGAGATTGCATTCCCCACATCTGATGTATGACATGAGCTTACCTTGGTATCAGTATTTCACCCATCTTGAAGATCACGATCCCTCCATCTATGAAACCTCTGAGAAGACGCTGGCCGTCGCTCCGAAGGCTTTTCCATGTGTGCTTTCCAAACCATTCCAGAGCACTGCTGCAAGGCTCAGTGACGTGGGGCAGCAGTGGAAACAAATCCCCCCCGTGCAGTTATCACACGAAGTGGTGAAACTGGAGTGTAAATGTGTGACTGGAGCTAAGGCCGTGTTCGTGCTGCTGACGGATGATGAAGCACTGACCCTTGCCCTGTGGGATTTCGAGTCCCACGATGTGATGTATTACCAGTTTGGCAAAGGCAGTGTTTATGTGGATTGTAATGAGGAGGTGCCACTGTGTCTGCTTTTGACAGGTGATGTTGTTTTGTGTAATTGTTCTGCTGTAGTCTTCTGATAAGAGCATTGTTTTGTCTGTAGTGCTCTCCTTCCCTGTTGGCTGACTCGTAAGGTGTTCTTACTGAGCTGTAATCCAAGTGGAGCCTCTGCAGCTTTACATTATTTTGGAGGAGAGGCAGTGGGTGTAAATCTTGCTAAGTAGCATCTTGTTGACATGTTTTTAATTATGATTTGATTCTTTTATTCAGAGCGTGGCCTCTCCCTAGTTCTGTTTGGTTTAACTCAAGAAGAGTTTTTGAATAGGCTGATGATGTATGGCAGTGCTGGAGTCGTGGATTCTGTCTGTCACCTCAATGGATGGGGGCGGTGTTCGATCCCAGTGCATGCACTAGAGGTAAACAAGCCTGATTTGTGTCCTGCAGAGAACAGAAACACTGCTTTAAGGTAATGAATGAAAGGTAGCAGTGTTAGTGCTATTTGCAGACTGAAAAAAATGATGACTGAGCAGTGTTCAGAACCTCTCATAGTTGAACCCTGAACCACAAACCAACTCTCCTTGCATTTCCAGTTTTCTTATGTTCTAATTCTACTTTTATAAGTGTCAGAGATCCTTGTTTAAAAAGGACTATTGATCCAGGAGTCTGGGACTCCACAACAGTCTGTCCACAGTGTGACTGAGTGTGCTGCTGGTGTACGTTCAGCTGTGGCTGCAGGCAGGGAGCTCAGGAGGAGACACGTGGTGGGGTCCTGGTTCTCTTTGAAGGATGTGATAGAAAGGGAACTGATCCAGGAAGGGGGAGGGTTGGCAGCAATTTCCAGTTGCTGTAAGCTTATTTGAAGTCCTGATTCTCACAGTACATTTTATATCTACCATTAAACTTTAATAAATAGCCTAATTAACATTTTGTCTCTAAGCATACAGGGTCAGGGTTCCTGCAAAACCTATTACAAGGGCATGGCAGGTACTCAGCAAGTCACCTTGCTATTTCAGGCCACACTTATTGCACACGGTGTTTAAATTCCATCTTTATTTTTCTGCATGCAGACTCTGACACTGAATGTGAAATAAAAAGTACTACTAATAAATGTACTATAGATTTAATAATACCTGCATAACAGTGGTGCTGTCTGTCTGCCTAGGCTGGCTTGGAAAATCGTCAGCTAGACACAGTGGACTTATTTCTAAAAAGCAAAGAAAGTCTTTTCAATCTTTCTGCGCTCTGCTCTGAACCAGAGCACTCTGCTGATGGTGCATCCCAGGCTTTTCTGAACAGTAAGTGGGAACGTGAAGCTGCATTGCCTTGCAGTTGATGGTTGTGTATGTGTAAAACCACACTGTACTGTCTTTGTCTTGTATGCTGGGTTGATGTGATGTTGCAGCTTCTCTACTTCTGAGGAATGAGAAAAATGGATAAAATGGGGCTTTTGTGGGTCGTGTCCAAAGCGTTTTGATGTGAAAGCAAAGCACCTTACATATATTGTTTGACATCCCTTAAAATAATATAACACCATACATTTATTCTAATTTAAGTTTTATGTGATCAGCCGTGTAACAGAATGCAGATGTAACTTTTAATGTAATTCTTGCAGATCTGCAGGAGCTGAGACCAGCTTTAAACTTGCTTTCCTCAGCAATCAGGGAGAATGACATGGAGCCTCAGAGTAAACACTTTTCGGAGCAGCTGCTGAACCTCACCCTGACTTTCCTTAGCAAGCAGCTTGAGGAAATTTTTGTCCACACAGAGGGTAAGGTTGCTCGTTTTGAATCATACATAGTGATTAATTTGCCATTGTTTAGGTGAGAACAGTTTGGTTTTTGGGTTAAAACCTACAACTAACAACACAAAAAAAGAAGCTTGCGCTAGTGTTAAGCATATGAAAGAGGGGAAATTTGAGAAGTTGGTGTGAATACAGCAGCTGTCACATCAGGCAGGATGCTGCCAGCTGGGTCAGTTGTGCAGGAATGGCAGAGCCAGGTGTGAAGGTGATTTGGATGGCAGTGCAGTGAAGTGGGTTGACTTCAGCCCTCGGCTGCTCATTCTGTTCTCAGTGCTGCCACTTGAGTTGTGCTGGCACAAATCATCCCCTGGCTGTGGAATAGACTAGTCTAAGAAACAGAGCTGAGGAAATAGCCTACCAGGTTATGCTTTTGTCTGGAAAGCTTCTGTTTGTTTTACCATGTGGCAGCACAGTCACACATCCTGGTGTAAACACAAGGGCTGGTACAGAAGCAAGAGCAAGTGTGTTTTGCTTATTGAGCTCAGGATGCATTCAGCATCCATAAGCACTAAAAGTCCTGTACTGTTGATTTCTATCCAGCTGATGTTTTGGTTGTTCTTGGCAGAGCCTGATGAGTACCTGCAGAAGGCTGCAGAAATTTTAACTGATTACATTATTGAACTTAGGACGTTCATGAAGAACTATCCTCGATCACACGTAGATATCACAAATGTAGGAAGTGATTCTGATGAAGACCTACCAGCAATAGAAGAAAGCCAGATGTGGGAAAAACTGACACCTGAGGTAAAAGCAAATAGTAAAGTTTTGACTATTGTTATTCAATATATCCAAGGGAATTACTGATAGGGAAGGATCTTCAAACTGTAAGGAAAAAAGGTGTTCATAGGAATCACAAATTTAGTAACGCTGGAGATGAGTGGGATCAGTTTGTTCCAGATGTTATTTTTCCCTTTTAGGAAGTCATTGCTGAGGCCATCTTAAGCAACAAAATGCCAGAGGCACAGATCTTCTTCCGAGTGCGTCAGCATCCTGCTCAGAGCCTCCAGGAGCTTATTCAGACAGGTTTGGATCTGGTGTATGACCGTCTGCTGAAGGGCAATGCCACAGAGGCCTCAGCACTTCTGAGAAACATGGTGAGAGGTGTTCAGTAAGCCTGCTGATAACTTTAAACTCTTCTTTGTGACTAATGAAATAAATTAACGCACAGAGTACGAGGAGGAGCTTGCCTGTCACGTGGAGGCAGCCATTCTACCGCATACGTTTCTTAAGGTTAAAATAAACACGTTCAAAAGAGCTGCTTTGATCACTGGCATACCTTCAGAGTGCTGAGGGAGCTCAGTGTCAAACACGTGTGGACTGATGTCACGCTCAGTAAAGTGTAAAGGGGGATCTGGAAAGAGTGAGGAGGTAGAAAAGGGGTCGCTGAGTTACTGCAGTGTGTAGTGTAGCTGGTGAGGTGGGTACCCCATGCATTCCTGTGCAGGACTGTGTGTGGATGGAAAACCAGTACATTCATTCTGTCAGTGTATGTGTTTGCACAGTTAGCATACAATGAGTATCTTTTTTTTAGGGTTTTGATGTGAAGCAGCAGTTGCATAAGATATGTTTCTACACGGTTGATAAACATGTACGAGATGTGCTGGTAAGTGCAGAAAAGGGTTCTGTGGGGGTCTAGCTGATGTTCTCAGCTCTAAAGACTGAGATGTGTTGATGCTGAGAGAAAGCATTGTACTATTGAACACGCTTTCAAAATGGGAAATGTTTTTGTCCCTGCACCCTTGCAGCCTGGTTACTGAGCCACGGCTTTGACATGCCTATGGGCTTTTGCATTTGCAACTAAAGTAAAAATTGGTTAAAATGTAATTTCTGTGTTCTGGTATTGGTCCACTTTTCATCTGTTTGCACACAGGATGAGCTCCTGGCTCTCTTGAAAAAGTCCAATTATCTCAGTGCAACCAGGGCTTTTTCCTACAACTGGTTAACTTCCTGCACCTGCAGGATCAGTTACAACTTAGATATATAATAAGTAGAGAAAAATTATAATGGGAGGTAATACTTTAATTTGAATTAAAGGTGAAAGTTTTACAAGAAGAAAACTACCTTTCTGAGAAAGAGAAGGAAGTGATAGACTTTGTGCATCGGGTTGAAAGCTTGTACTCTGAGTCCTTCCAAGAAAATGAAGAGATGCAGCCTCCTTCCAGGTAATGTGGCTTATCAGCTTTAATTATTAATTAATACTGTTAAAGGGATTATATCCCTTTCATCTTAGAATGAAATAATTGCAAAATGTTTGAGCACTCATTATTTGCTGTGCCAGTTTTGAAAAAAAAATAGTTAAAATAGTGAATTCTTTGCCTGTTGCTCCTCAGACTTTCGGCTGAGTGTATCCTGCTGCCATTTTAGAGCTGTCTTCAAAAATCAACTAGTAACATTTCTTGATGGTTTTTGATCCTTCCATCATCTCCTTTTTGTCAGATTATGTACTGTGTTTTAAGAGCGTACCAGGAGATGTGCTGACACAAAACTTCATTGCAGTGTGAAGAAGTGGAGAAAGGAACAAGACTTTGCCCAACATTCAGCTGCTCTGGAGTCACTGTTGGGTGATGAGAGGCGTGGTGTTCCCAGCAGAGAGGTCAGAGTGATGTTTAACTGGGCTCAGTGGTGGGACGAGCTTGCTCAGGACATGATTCTTCTCCCCAGAAAAAAGTGCCAAGGCAAGTGTTCGGGGGCTGAGATTTGATGGAAATGCTGTCCTTTGCTATGGTGTGCAAAGCTTATTACACTGCAACAGTTATCTCAGCACTGTGTTGCAAAAAGAGATACCTATTCATTAAACATACGTACACATATAAAGAAATGTCAGTACTTTGCTCAACAGTCTTTGAGTTTGTTGGTGTCATTGCTCTGTTTCTTGGTTTTTAAACTCAGGACTTGCCACGTGTAATCCTGAGGCTCTTTGGATGCACCTGACAGCCCGGCATGATTGGCTTAATATCAGTTCATGGATTGAAGAATTTGAGCCCAGCCACACTCTGCGTGGGCAAACAAGGTGGCCGCCCCTGACTGCAAGCATTGCTGACCAAAGCATGTTGTGTAGTGGCTACATGAGGAATGATATACTGAACAAGCTGGCTAGGTGTGTGCCTTTAATGTGCTACACTAGCTTTCTGCCTTTCTGGAGCCAAAATCAGATAGACAGAGAAGTATCTGTCAATCAAATCTGTGATGTGTATTCACGTTTATATTGTGCTTGGTGCTGTTGTTCAGAACAGGGTGCATCCGTTGGTGCATTTGGATTTAGTTTTGTTCTGGCACTGTCAGTGCTCTGAGAGCTGTAGGAACGTGGGAGGGCAGAGGTCATCTGCCAGCACTGAGCATTCAGAACAGTTACACTTCTGCAAGGGAGAACATTCCACTCCTCATTGTTTGCAGTGAACTGCAGTCACCAAAACACTGTTGAAGCACTATCAGCAGTATTCTGGTGCATTGTTTTGCTTTGTTAATAAAATGCCTCCTTAGAAGGGAAGTTCTGTTTTGTAATGGTGGGAACTCTCCCAGAGCTCCTTAAAGGCACAGCTGTCTAATCAGTGCATCATTTTCTTTTTTCTCTCTTTCTTTTAATTCGTTTTTAAAGGAAAGGGATTTTTGTCCTTTCTGAATTGGAAGATTTTGAACTTCTGCTCCAAAGATTGGTTCACCTGGGAGGAGTACTGCAGAGTCCTCACCCTGTTCCAAAGTACAGCACTGCCAGTGGCTTGGACTTCCATGCTCGTTTTGTCCTTCACTGCTTAGAACATAATTTGCAATATATGTTATACACATACCTCGATTACTACAGGTATGAGTGTGCTTTCATTCACTGGATTACATGCAGATTTAAGTACTGAAAGACAACCTCAGAGTTGGCAGTAAGAGTTTGGGTTCTTGCCATTTCCTGTGTCACAGCAGCGTTTTTTGAAGGTAGAACTGTGAGGCAGTGTGTTAGGATTCATGCTGCATTTCAAAGCTCTATTCAGGTTGTAATGTCATGATTGTCAGCTAATGAAACAGTTATGGTCGTAATGAGTGTAATAATGGGAGCAGGGCAATCTGAATTGAGCCAGAACAACTTGTTAATAACTATGACAGCAGGTACAAGTTTGTTCTTTTTACATCGATTAATTAAAAAATTGTTTGTGTCTAATTATTTGGGATTCAAAAGAGAAATGCTGACTACTGGAACTATGAACACTTTCCTACATATGAATACATTGCAATCAGAATTTATTATCTGCAAGTCCAGTGTAACAGTGTAATTATTAAGAGGGTAGAGGGGACTAGAGGAAAGCTAGGAAGCATTTTGTTCAGTTTGTATAATCCATGTTATTAATCACATGAAACACTCAGGCTGTGGAGAATGGTGTTTGTGAATCAGGTCCCTTCTTTGGGAAGTGTTTGGGGTTGTCACTTCTGCAAGCTGCTGTTTTGATTTGCACAAGCAAGTAGATGGAATGTTAAAGGAAGTGCCAGAGAAGTCCTGGCAGCTCCAGGGTACATCTTGGTGGCAGCAGTGCTGTGATTTGACTCTGTCATGGTGACAGATGACATAGATCACTGACACCAAATCAGTTCTTAATTCTTATGCAGTTCTGTGTTGGGGCAGAGGACGGTTACAAATGGCATGTGTTCACTGTGCTGCTGCTGTTGTTGTTTCCAGTTTAACTCCTTCCAACTGCCCTATTTTGGATGACAAGGAATTGCATGAAGCACACCCCTGGTTTGAGTTTCTCGTGCAGTGTCGAGGAGCTGCCAGTAACCCACGAGGTAGGAGCCTGGCCTCACTCAGCAGGTGCTCTGAGGGTGAGGCTGATAGGCAAGGATTTGGGGCAGCTGGGTTTCCTTCCCTGCTCTGCTGCTGGCTTTTCTTGGCCACAGCAAATCATTCACATGTGCATCAGTTCCACGTCTCTAAAACATGGATTATAATTCCTATTTAAAATCCATATGAGGATCTGAAGGTCTGTCTGAATTGGCCTGTATGTGATCTTCACTGCATCTAATCAGGTTCTGTTCCTAGAAGTCTGAGCAGAAGGAGAATAGGTAAGGAAGTGCATGTACCATTAAAATTAAAGCTTTGTGAAGTTCTTGTGATGCATTCTGACTTCACTGTCCTTTGGTTTATGTGCTTCCCTGGGCCAAGACTTTTCTTAGTTATTGTCATTGGAAGTTTGTAGAGTTTGTGTCCTTAACTCCTTTCACTTTTTTAACCTTTCATCTTCTGTAGAGGCGCATATTAAAAAGCAATAAAAATAACACTCAGGTGAAGGTTGCATTTTTTTTTTCAGGGAGAAAAGATAAGGAATTGAACTAATATAATGTAAAGGTGTGTGACTTGATCCAAACAAATGTGTGCAGGTAAAAGTGAAGTGTAAAATCAGGGATGGTATAGTGAAAATGAGGCCTTACACTCACCAGTAAGCTGTGTAAAAGTCACTATTACCTTTTTTCTTACTTGTAGAATTGTTACAATGCACAATTTAAGTACTGTGTTTTTATACAAAACTGTTTATACATTAAATTACGTCTCTCATTTTCTTCCTAGATCCAAAGATGATTTTTCAGGCTAGTCTAGCAAATGCTCAGATCTTGATTCCTAGTAATCAAGCCAGTGTGAGTAGCATGCTGCTGGAAGGACGTACACTCTTAGCTCTTGCTACCACCATGTATGCACCTGGAGGTATTGATCAGGTACTGCCTGCTACAGATGGTCAGTATGTTTTGGGAGGAATTCTCACGTGCTGCTGGAAACACAGAGAAAAGAATTTATAAGAACAAACACACTAACACCATCGTGGGTCTTGCCATATGAAAACCTGGTTTTGGTGTTGATTGTTCTTCCAGGAAAGAAGTGGTGCTTTCTGTGTTGGTGCTGTATGTCAAATCCCCATGACTTAGATTGTTGGGTGCATTCTAAGACTGTTTTATTACAATCTTAATACCATTTCTTCTTCCTAATTAAATAATTCTGCTTCCTTTCAATGCAGGTTCTTCAGAATGAAGACACAGAGAAACCACTAAAGAAAGTTGATCCACAGCTCTTAAAAATGGCATTGACTCCTTACCCCAAACTCAGAGCTGCTCTCTTTCCCCCATGTACCTCTCATGGAACTTTGCCACCTGACATCTCTCTGTACCATCTTGTTCAGGTATGCAGAATGATTCTTGTTAGAGCTGTTTGGTAAAACAGAAGTAAACTCAGGTGGGTTCGTTTCCATTGAGAGCCTGGAGGATAGAGACCACATGTTGTTGGGTTTTCCCTTTTTTTTTTTTCCTGTTTAATCCTTAATTCAGAGCTTCATTTCAAAACTTTTTAAAATGGTATTGAACGTACTGAATCTGACTCATTTTTATCCTCTTTTTGTGTGAAGTATTTGTATTCAGAAGAGGTTGTGTTGTGGCAGTGCTGGAACATCAGAAAAGTACTTTTCTTGCTGCATTCAGTAGATTGGTTGTTCAGTACTACAGAGAAGAATTGCAGCTGAGTGTCTCATGGAGTGCCATGACATAGTTCTGGGCAGATACTTTTATTTTGGATCTATAATGTGAAATAAACTGCAGCTGGAAGAAATACCACAAAATATTCATTATTAGGAAAGTGGTAGTTTTGCTAAGATCACACTTGAGCAAAATACTTAAATGTGTGTATACCCTATTTCCTTAGGACAGGATCAGAGCAATTCCATGCACTTGTTTGCACCCTCATCTACAGAGTACCTAAAATGTACCTTTGAGGGAGAGCTGCACAGCATTCATCACTGCTTGATTGCAGCACAGGCAATTCCTGAGCATCTGCTGCTGTTGGTCCCTGAAATATTCTGATCTGAGCAGATGAGGAAGTCTTAAACTGTCTTAATATATCTTGTGTCTCATCTTTTAGTCCTTAGTGCCCTTTGATCCCAGTAAATTATTTGGCTGGCAGTCAACAAACACCCTTGCTGTATCAGGTAAGTTAATCTCAGGTTTTTTATGGCTTTTTAGACCATGATTATAGGGTCTCCTTCCTGTGGAATGACTGGGCAGGAAAATCTAATAAAAAGACAACTCCTTTTACCAAAAAATGACATATTTCACTAAATTCTTCTTTGAAGTGAAACGATCTCTGGCTGGGTGACTTCTTTTTGCCACTATGCTCTTCATAGGCTTTTTTTTTCTTATTATTGTGAAATAGAAAAGCAGTGTTTTGTTTGAAAAAGAAGTTGAAATCCTATGAAGAAGTGATCTGTCAGAGCTGTTAGAAAATGTTACTGCTGGGGTTCTGATGTGACAGTAAGAATGGGAATTTCAGTGGGATTTGGGTGTGCTGTATTGGGTTGTCACCACGTTCAGGTGTGGAAAGCCATTGTCACAGTTAAATTGAACTGCTTATCAGCTCGTAAAGGAGATAATATTCTTTCCAGATGCATCAAGTGACTTTCCTCACTTTTCATCCCCTGAACTGGTGAACAAATATGCTGTAATGGAACGACTGGATTTTCTGTACTATCTGCGCCACGGACGTCCATCGTTTGCCTTTGGAACCTTTCTGGTCCAGCAGTTAGTAAAGAGCAAAAGCCCCAAACAGCTGTAAGTTTTCTCAGAAGTGCTGGTAGCCTTTCCTGCTGGGGGCCTGAGCCTGCGTGTCCCTTTGTAGAAAAGAGGTGCTCCTTTACATTGGCGTTTCCAAACGATTACATTTCTGCAGCTCAGTAAGAAGAGGAATAAACCAGAAGGAGTTAAAGTCTCTTTCTGAAGAGACAGTCATGTGTTCAAAAGAATACAGTCAGATTTCACATACTCCAGAATTACTGTAGGAGTGACATCAGAAGTTGCCATTCGTTTCTAAAATGTCTTGGTTGTATTTTAGTCACTGAATGCTGCTTGTCTTCACTTCTGTGCAAATGAGTATCGCACGTGAGCAGCTGAGCTTGGGCAGAAGGGAGCAGAGCTTGGTGTGAGCAGAGGTACTGAGTGTCTTAGAGAGTCAGTTTAAGATTGGAGCACACGTGAACCTTTCAGTTGCTCTGGTGGAAGTTTTCCAGTGTCCACTGAGCCACTGCTGCTGACCTTTGCAGATCATTTCCAGGTCCTGGAGGCTGCAGTGCCTGTGTTGTAAACTACAATGGGACATTCTGCAGTTAAAAACTGCTGACAGACACTTTTTTATTAAATTTAATGTAAATTGCACTGGCTTAACTTTTTTTTTTTAAAAAAAAGCTTATTAGGTTGTAAACTCTGTTTATTTTTTGACCCTTTATCACACATGGGACTTCATTCTCGTACCTTGATTTTTTTGTGAATGCTGAACTTGGTCTATAAACGTTTCTCATGCTGATGAAGTTGTGTGTGTGGCAATCCACATTGGGTACATGATTATGTGGGCAATATTTGTGTTTGAAAATTAGTTCCAAATCGTGTTTATTGAATGGTGCTCTTTTTGTTTCAGGATTCAGCAGGCAGGAAATGAAGCTTACCTTTTAGGCCTTTCCTTCTTCAGTGTCCCCTCAGTAGCAGCTGCCTGTGTGTGTTTCCTGGAACTGCTTGGACTCAGCAGCCTCAAACTGAGAGTTGATATTAAGGTTGCAAACATGATATTCAGTTACAAAACCAGAAAGGAAGAATCTCAGCACAGTCAAATAAGAGAATCTTTGGGTACGTGTGTTTGTCGCTCGCTTTAGCCCATCGTGCTTTGTCTTCATTGGAAAGAGAAGCAGTGATCAGCTGAAAGGTGGTGCTGCCATCTCAGGAGCACAATGAGTGTTTGAAGAGTTTAACTTTGAGGAGTTAAAGCTTTTGCTGTTTGTATGCTCCTGCTTCTCAGCAATCTTGAGGTGCTTTTTGAAACCTGGCATACCAAATGAGGCAGCAGGCTGTAAGGTAGCAGCTGCTATCAAACAGCAGCCTGAGGCTTACTAACTCCTTAGTAAGGTTCCACCTCGTATAATACAGCTAGAGGACTAAGCAAAGGTTTTCTCTTTTGTGCTTGGAAAGTTGTCTTGCAGCCACAATGCAGGCAGATGTTCGAAGCTGTAAAGAAATCAAACTTATTGTAGGAATAATTGGAAAGTTGGATTACTGAGTAGACATCTGCAGCTGGCTGTTGTCCTAACTGCTGTCTGTTACTGAAGTGTTTGCTTTGATAGGATTTGTGCTTCTTGTCAATCCTGATACTTTTGAAAATGCCACGTTGCTCTGATCTCAGCAGTAGTAATGTGTTCTTTTTAAACAGTTGAGCAGTTAATGAGGTTGGCTGATGGTGAAAAAGCAGCGACAGAAGAAGTTCTTATCTCCTTAGAAGAAGCCTTTTGGGATTCAATTGAGCATCAAGGAATAAAGAAGTAAGGAAAATGACCTGAAGGATTATGATGACAAATTGAAACAGAGTGTTGAATTTTATCATTCGTATATTCAGACACTATTGAATAGATCTGAGGTTTTTTTGTAGTAAACTAAATAACAGTATTTGAATTTAGCATGCAGTTTCAAGTTCAAGTAGCAGAGGCAATAGAGGCACACTGGCGGGAATAACAAAGTCCTGGCAGCACGTTTGACTTACTGCTCCAACCTGGAAGGGATGGCTGCTGGATTATTCTCAGGACCTCTGCTGGCAAGGTGGGGGCTTTGGTGGGAATGTGGGCAGACTGTGGAAGTGTGGAAGCTCCCACAGCTGTGATGTGGCTGTGTGAGGTCAGTGGCACGTGCTGGTGTTGCCATTTGCAGGCAGTGGATCTCGAGCTGTACACTGAGCTTATACATGGGTAACATCAGATAGGAAATTGATTTGTAAGCAGAAGCTTAAAGGTTTCCTCTTGTGCATTTTTCCTTTTTTTTATTTGTTTTCATTTCTGCTTCTAGATGCAATACATGAAGGTAAAAACAGAAATGGTGATGTAAAGCTATTTTAAATTCTGTGCAGGACATCTAGTGACTCTAGACAGCAGTGGTCTTTGGTGATGCAGTTCTGCAAACTCCACAGCACCAAACTGAGCACCTCATACCTGAAGGAGTGTGCTGAATGCAGTGACTGGCTGCAGTTCATCATCCAAACCCAGCTGTACAGCTACAGGCCAGATGAGGTGAGCTGTCTGTATGGTTTTAAGTGAAAACAGAGGTTTTCATGAATGTTCACTCTGATGTTCTCCAAAAAAAAAAAAAAAAAAAAACCGAAGAGAGAAAAGTTTTTGTAGTAATCTTTTTTTTTCGGAGGGATGGTTTCCATATGTTTCACAGAACTTAAACCAAGAGATGTTGGAGTCTTAAGTGTCATTTAATATTAATAAAATATTGCCAATACGTAAAAAATAAATGCAATTTAGAAAAGATAATGGGAAGGAGCTCACTGGAAGCACACTTAGTGCACACTTAGTGCTTCAGTCAGCCTTCCCCATTGTTCTCCATGGGCCTTGCTCTGCATGGGTGTCTGTGATTGTGTTTTCCTAGGTCACTGCAGTGCTTGAAGGTTTCTCTCCCATTTTACAAGATCACTTGATGCTGGCACTGGAGAGGTCCCCGTTTGTGCATGCTGCTGAGGGCAGTGCTGCCCACGTGCTCAGGAGCAGATATGCAGACAGTCTCTTCCAGATCCTTTTCCAGTGTCAGGAGAGCTCCAGTGCTTCGTGCCACCTTTTGGCTGAAGGTCTGAGAAAGCATGCTCCTGTTCTGAGTGTTCTAGCAGCATGTTTCCCAGTGAGTATTGGTCAAGTTATTTATCTCTTACAGGAATAAATAATCAGCAGTTGAGACATTTTATTGTGCAGTCACTTCAAACAGCAGATATGTGGGTTGCACTCATCGATCGTTTTCTCAGTTTTTGTGGTAGTTGTGATTGTGTAACACGTTTTGGCCAACTTGGATGTCATGAAGTGGTGTTTTTCTTCTGGTCATGATAAACCCATCGTGGTTTTTATTCGACAGGACGCTGACATGATTCACTGCCTTTGTGTCTGGATCATTACAAGTGTGGATAGTGGTACCAGATCTGAAGTGACAGAACATATTCAGAGCTCAGTAGAAGATCACAGGTGGGATCTCCATGACCTGTCGCTCATCTGGAAAGCGTTTCTAAGGAAGCAGAAATGTAAAACACTCATCAGGGGATTCCAGCTCTTTTTAAAGGTGAGGTTGTGTCATTTAGTGAGCGTTAAGTACTTGGGCACATCTCAGGTCTTCTTGGAGAGAAGAATGCCTCAGGATTCCCCTCTGTCTCACTCCTTGTGCTCTAGATAGCCTGGATGTGATAGATTGAAGAACACAGCCAAGTAAGAAAATCTTTGATTGGAAGTTCTTCCAACCATCACAGACTTGAAGATCACATATCAAGCTTGTGTACAATTGTAGTAAATGAGAATGTTATTGTTCTGGTACTGAGGAATACAAATGCTTCCTTTACTGATGTACTTTTAGGAAAGAGTTATAATCTGTTCTTGTGTCTTAAAGGATTCCCCTTTACTGCTTATCCTGGAGATGTACGATCTGTGCATGAACTGTAAGAAATACAATGAAGCTAAAGCCAAACTGGATGAGTTTCAGAAACATCTCACAAATGTAAGAATTCATCATCTGGAAATGTCTTTGCAGTGCTTTCCCCCTTGTTGGAATGTGATAGCTATCTGATGTCTTACATTGCAGCGATGAAAGCAATGCTTAGAGTGATCCAGGAGCTGATTTTTGAGGGAATGGTTTGCAGCAGATTCTTTTCCTTGCTGGTTGGTGATGGGAGAAAGTATCTGGGAATTTATTCCAGACCTGCAGTGTGTTTTCCTAGGTCATGTTGTTCTGAGATGGTTCAGCAGGCTGAAGTGCTATTGTAGCTTTCTCCCACAAGCATTTCATTATTTGAGAGTTCTCACTAACTCAGGGAGGACCACTGTTGGGAAATTGAATTATTTGTGGTCAGTAAATGTGTGGTGTTCTCTGCTGTGCTGATAAAGCAGTGGCTTACAGGGGCCACCTATTGGAGAGAGCTGTTCTTAAGTATGCCCTGAGGTTTCTGAGGGAATCTGTGATATGCTTTGGTTCTGGTGGTTGTTAGCAGCTGTACAGACCCCTCTTTGAATGTGACTCAGTGAAGTGGACTGCTGTTCTGAAGTCTGTTTGGAACCCCAATGGAGCAGTCAGTCCTCAGAGGATCAGTGTTGTTTCATTCTGTGTTCCTTGTTTGTCACATAAAGATTTTCTTACAAGTAACTTCAGTGCTCTCCTTCCCACTGTGACTTTCTGGTCCCATGGATGTCTTTGTAATCAGCACTGTATGCCATTAGTGCTTCATTGTTTTCCTTCCTGCAATTCAAGCTAATGCTGATCAGTTTCCTTTTCCTACTCACCACTCACGTAGTGAATATGCCTATGAGGTGTACAGGAGTCTGACAAGCTATGGTCTAACATTGATTTTAGTGACCCATTCATCCTTGGTGCACTTCTGTCTCCTCCTTGGCTGTCAGGAGTCCTTTGGTAGTGGCCCTGTAGCACAGCTTCCTTCCTGCAAATAGAAGTCCAACATAGACAGGGGGCATCCCTGGCTGGGGGTGGCCCTTGGTTGTTTCCTGGAGGAGTTCACTGTGGGGCACAACCTCTGTGGTTCTCAGCAGTGTGCAGAATATGCTCACCAAAAAGAAGCCATGAACTTACCAGACCTTTTTGCATACACAGCTTAAAGGCACTGCTGGAGCAGCAGCTCCGTGTGTCCCTGCCGTGTCCGTGCAGTGGTTGGAGTCACAAGCACTGTTTCTTCTTCAATTGATGATGCAGCAGTGCAGGACAGAGTACGAATTAGGAAAGCTCTTACAGATGTTTGCTGCAACAGATCATCTTCTGCTTGATGGTAAGTGCAGCTGCTTCTGTTGGGTGGTGCCATGCTTTGCTCTGAAGACCACATGCGGTGTTTCTGGAGTGGCTGAACGTGATTCCTCAAAGTGCATTTGTGATATTTCATTCTTGTGTGAGAACTTAACATAACTAGAACTGGTTCTTATGGTGAACTGCAGTGATGAAAATTGTGTGCAAGTCTGGTTGGGAGCACAGGTAGGAGCAGGGGTGTGTTGGTGAGGAGCACGTTATCTGCAGGTAACGTATTTCAGTTCTGCGTTTGGAATATGCTTTTAGTCCCATGTGAGCTTTAAAGTCTGTGCTCCATCCCTGGCAGGCTGCATGCTGGCTTAAGCAGCAGTTTGAAACCAACTGCTGTAAGTGTTTGTGCTCCTTTGACACAGGCCCTTATGTGAAGAAGCTCTGCGTGCTCAGTGAGATCCTGAAGGACTCCTCCGTATCCATTCATCGCTCCGTCCTCACCACTTACACCACAGAAACATTTCAGGAGGAGTGCAGATCCATCCTGGAGCAGCTCCAGGAGAAAGGAATGTTCTCGTTGGCACGGGAGGTGGCAGAACTGGCCGAGCTGCCTGCAGACAGCGTGGTGACCCGAGAGGTACGGCGTAGGTCAGCACTGGCATCACCTCTTAGTGCTTCTGTGATTAGCAGGACTGAGAATACAGCTTCCCAGCTTTCCTGAAACATGGGAACCAAAAACCAGAAAAAGTTGGCTGCAAGTGCTGTGCTGGAAAGGAGAGTGCATCTTTCTTTATTCTCTCGTTGGTTTTTATGATCAGGTTCATTTGGTGGGAAAAAAAAAGATGAATTTGTTGTACATTGAGATGAACCTTCATTTAGTTTTTCAGCTGTTCAGTGTGGTTTTCTTGTTTGTTTTGAAAGCTTTGTGAAATCTCTGAATTTTTCAGATTCTAAGAGATCTACATCTTCTAAGAGACACAGGAGAGTGGCATCAGAATCAGATAAGGCTTAAATTCTGGAAAAAATGTAATGACAGCTTCATGAAGAATTCCATCTCCAGCAAAGCTGCATCGGATTTCTTTTTGGATCAGGCACATACAGTGTTTGAATCCTCAGTTCATGACAAGACGAACAGCATCGCAGAGAGACATTTGCTGCTTACCTTGGCTGGCCATTGGCTGGCCAAGGATGCCTCGGTGGCTCTGGACAAGTTAGAAGAAATAGAGAAGCAGATCTGGATTTGTCGCATCACACAACAAACACTGTCCACAGAAGAGGGGTTGAGCAAATCGAGACGTTCCTCCTGTGCCACAGTGAACGGGGATTTCACTTTTGATAACTTGGCTGAGGAGTTTTCTTTTTCAAAGCTGCCTGCTCTGAACACACCAAACTACTTAAATGTAGAGGGTCTGGAATTCAGGGAGTCCCAGCAGACCTTGGCTGCTGATGAGTTGGAGTCGCTCAGGTTTCTGCTTGGATGTCTCCTCGATGAAGGCAGCGTGCACGAGGCCGCCCGTGTTTGTCGGTACTTCCATTTCTACAGCAGAGATGTTTCTCTGGTGCTGCACTGCAGAGCCCTGGCCTCAGGGGAGGCTGATCTACACAAACTGCACACAGACATTCGGGCTCTTCTTGTAGCAATGGAGGAGACACAGGAAAACAGTGCCTCACAGTACAGCAGAGTCCCGAGCAGTAAGTAACACTGATTCAGCCAGCTGGCAAGTAATAAAATTCCCCTTCTAAAGGGCTCTTCCTTTAGTTTCTGTCTCCACCAAGGTTCCTGCAGGTTATTTATTTGGTTCGTAAGTCCTCTGTTGAAAAGAATTTCAGGTCCTGTGGTGCCCACAGATCTGATGTGCTGCAGAGTCCCTTTTTTCTGGTTCACAATGCAGTTCAGGTAAAGCATCACTGAGTGAGATCTGTGTTCCTGCTTCTGGAGCACACACATCACTGCATCTCGAGTGCATCTGTGGGGCTGATGCATGGAACTACTTTAAGGAACGTATTTATCTGAATTCTTGGTGCATCATAATGGCTTTAGTGTTTCTTATTAGCAATTAGACTAACAGCACTTGTATATATGATACTGTGTGTGTATTTATGAAGAGATGAGCAAGCTGTCAGCTGGAAGATTACTTTCCAGTACTAAGATATATAAGGCTTAGTAAGAATAGGACAGGATAAATGAAGTCTAAGCCACCAGAAACACTGCTGGACCCATTTCCTTGCTCTCTTCTGCTTAGGAATTGTACATCTGAGGTGTTGTGGATATTTCTGATCATTTGTGTTCTGCCACACTGTGTGCACCCTAACACTTAGAATAATAATAAATCACTGGCACCGAGAACTCAGTTTTCAAGGACTGAGAAAATGTGATGGATTTGCTGCAGCCTTCTGAGTCCTCCTGCAGGTGTGAGGCTTCTTGCTACCTGTCTGTGTGAGGCAGGAATTCATAGTGTTTCTGTTTCCAGCATCAAGCTCAGAGGACTGGGCGCACATCACAGCTCCATCTCTGGATGATCAGATCGTTGTCACTCTGAAGGCTCTCACAGATGAATGTGTCCATGGGAGGAACTACTGCAGACAGGTTCTCTGCCTATATGAACTGTCTAAGGTATGGCTCTGGTAATGTTATTAAAGAAACAAGTGGTTTGTGGCAGGCTGTGCTGTGGAGGTCTGTGTGGAGGAGGAGGAGTGATGGAAGTACTCACTTAGGTGAAGTGAGGAAGTACTTAGGAAGTACTTAGGTGCCAGAAATGAGATGCAGAAATGAGAGTGATGCTTCCAAGCCTTGGTGTGGAAACATGGCCAGATGCTTCCTAGGCATGAAGTGTTGAGGTGGTCTCAGCTCCTAGGCTCCCAGGCCCCTACCTTACTCCAGTAAGCCTGATCTCAGCCTGTGTCTCTTTTGATGTGCATTTTTAATAATTTCTCAAGCATATGATGTTCACCTGGCACTTTGAGGAGGGCTTTGTGGTGGCATGTCTTTGTCATCCACGCCAACTCAGAAATGGGCGAAGAGAAAGCAGCTGTGTTGGAAGAGGCAGCACAGAAGTGCTCTGCAGACTCTGCACAGCAGCAGCTCCTGACCTGGAGGCTGCTCAGAGCTGTGCACACCACTTGCCAGCGATGTGGGCAGGCAGTGAGAGGAGCAGCAGGCTGAGCTCTTAGCTGCCTGTCTGCTCCGTGGCTTTCATGATGGCCAGCAGCTCTGCTTCTTTGCCAGAGGCAGCTGCTGAGCACTTCTGTCAGGGTACCTTGGGTATTTGTCCTGTTGAGCTTGGAAGGAGGCACCTGCATGGCTGGCTTCTTCCCTTCTATACCACCCGTGTGCTTCTTTCTGAGGTTGGATCTGTGTACCTCTGAATTAGCAGCTTGCAAGATTGTTCTTTGTATCTATGAGGTATGTTTTCAGATTCATTAGTGAAGTTATAACATCAGAGCAGACTCTTTAAAGAGCCTCAGCAGCTCCTCTTCACTGTAGCAAAAGCAGAAGCCAGTATGTTCTGTTCTGGGTTTTTTTCTTGTGCACCTTCTTAACTTGGTGTACATTTCTTAGGAACTGAACTGCTCCTACAGTGAGATGTCTGCCCTTGACCCTGAAAAAGTGCTTCGAGCAATCCTGTCATCCCAGCAGGCAGACAGGTGCAGGAGGGCTCAGGCCTTCATCACCACGCAGGGCCTCCAGCCTGAAACCGTGGCAGAGCTGGTGGCCAAAGAGGTCGTGCAGGAACTGCTGGCATCTTCAGAAGGAAAAGGTGGTAAAGGGACTCAGTGGGTTTTCTTTTGAGTTTGTGAGTTGAACTGATTCCTGGAAGAGGGTGGGTCAGAGGAGCTGCAAGGGATGGGTTTGGAAACGCCTTGCTGCTGCAGCAGCAGCTTGCAGGATGTGTGAAATTGTAGATGTGTCATTGCAGTGCAGATGTTCAGAAGCACTGAATTTCCAAAGTAGTAGTACCCCATTCCCAAATCTCAGCACTGAGATCGAGAGCACCTTGAGAGCTGCAGCTCCACGTGCTGGCTTGCTCAGATGAGGTTTTGTTGCTGTTTTTTCTGACTGGTGGCAGTAACTCTCGGGTGTAACTCTGTGTGTGTGTGCAGGACAGAAGCATGTTTCCAACCCTGCAGCTGAAAGTCAGGCGTTCCTGCAGCTCGCCAAGCTGTGCCAGGATCACACACTGGTTGGCATGAAGCTGCTGGATAAAATTTCCTCTGTACCACGTGGGGAGCTGTCCTGCAGTAAGTAACAAACAGTGGTGAGTGCCTCACCAGGCGTGGCACCACCTCACAAAGAACAAAAGCAGTGCTGACAAAGGCATCTATTATTTATCTCAAATTTGACGGTAATAAATCTGAATAAAGGTATTGCTTAAGCATTGCATGAATGTACTTCCCAAACAAAACCCTTTTTTGTGAGTGCTGGTGGCTGAAATACCTGAGTTCCTGTGTTCTTCAGTTACAGAGCTGCTGATTTTGGCCCACAATTGCTTCAGTCTGACTTGCCACATGGAAGGAATCACCAGGGTCCTCCAGGCAGCACGGCTTCTCACAGATGAACATTTGGCACCTCACGATGAGTATGGACTCATGGTGCGTGTGTTTGCTGCTGTGTTTGTTGGTCTGCAGCCCCTGACTGCGCTGAGCAGTGCGTGGAGGGTCGGGGTGTGGCTGAGTGGAGTCCTCCAGCTCTGCTGGCAGGGCTTGTGCTGCCAACCCCGGGAGCTGAGGGCAGTGTTTGGTGCCTCGTGCAGACCCTCACAGACAGGTTTTTGTCATAGGAGCTGTGGCAGGAGTTTGCTGGAAGCTACAGGTGGAGGCAGGGGAAGGGAGAGATGGCAAGTGTAGGAAATCAGACTGGGAATTTCAGCTGGTGGTGGGGTGACCATCACTGTGCTTTGAAAGGGCTCCTCTGTCCTGAGGTGCTGATGTTGTGCTCAGTGTAACAGTGGCACTGCAGGAGGGGATGCACTGATGGCCACAGGAAGTCCACTGTGTGTTTGCACCTGCTAAAACTACACCCAGCCTCAATAAAAACAGTGCAGCACAGATTTAAAAATAAACCTCTTGGCTCTGAGGGAGCATCCCCTGCTGACCCACAGCACATCACCAGGGGCACAGCCCTGTGCCCACCCAGCACTGCTGCTCTGAGACAGAGGCTTTTCTGCTCTGGGAGCTGTGTGCTCACACTGCTGCTCCCTCAGGTCCGTCTCCTCACCGGGATTGGCAGATACAATGAGATGACCTACATATTCGAGCTGCTGCACGAGAAGCATTACTTTGAAGTGCTCATGAGAAAGAAGTTAGACCCGGTAGGTGGTGGGAAATGTCTACATCAGAAGCTGAATTTACACAGCAAGGTGGAATTGGCTGGGGAGCTCAGCTGCTGGAGTGTGGGAGGCATTGCTCTTTTTCCCTGGTGATAAATGAATTGTGGGTTTTATTCTGCTTTCAGTTGCACAGTTCGTTCTGAGCACTTCAGTGCTGCAGTGAGAACAGCACTGAAAAGTCCAACTTGTGAAGGGCACTGTGAGCTTTCACACCCTGTTTTGGTTTTTATTCCAGTTTACTTTGGGTTTGAACAGTTATTTGTAAATAAGAGCACAGCTGTGTGGTTTCCTTACTTGGCATTGCCCTGGTGCAGTGCTGCCAGCACGTTTTACAACAGCACAGATACCCCAAAGAGAAATACTGATGTACAGATTTGAGTCAGAAATTAGCTCTCAAACCTGAAGTTACAATCCTTGCACTGAGCAGAGTGGGACCTTGAAGACAGCTCTGCTGGATTACATCAAGCGCTGCCGCCCCGGGGACAGTGAGAAGCACAACATGATTGCCCTCTGCTTCAACATGTGCCGGGAAATCGGCGAGAATCACGAGGCTGCTGCTTGCATACAGCTCAAACTCATTGAGTCTCAGCCATGGGGTGAGTGCCAGCTGCAAAACCAAGAAATGGGAGTGTGTGTGCACTGCTGCAGCACGTCAGGGTCCCTTAACGCTGCGTGTGCTTTGTGCTGTGAGGGAGATGTGCAGGTGAATGAATGCTGCCTGTTTGTAACACACACTGATGTTCCCTGGGCTGGAGGAGTGTCCTGCTCCTGCACCCTGCAGTCTGTGTGCTGCTCTGCCCTTCAGCACAGAGCTCAGGTTTTGGCTGTTGCTGTAACGTAACGTTCTGGTGCTGCTGTGCATGAGTAGCTCAGGACACAGAGGTTTCCCCCACTTTGTCACAGAGGTGATACAGGGTGGGGATTTTTGTTCTGCTTTATATGAAGCATCCATGCAAACCTCTGTCTTCTGTGTGCGTGTGTGTGTGTGACACCCTCCAGATGTCTGAGTTCAGAGGGTTCTCAGCTCAGGGGATGCTCTGATCCCATGCAGAGCAGTGCCCACACCCAGCAGTGCTCACACCCCCTCCAACTGTGGGCTTTGGATGCCTTGGCAGTTCCTGCAGTAGTTCGGCTCATGACAGCCTCACCATTTCCCCAAGCTTCCTTTTTTTACGGATGTGAGAGATTTTTTTGCTGTTTTCTGCTAGGAGTGCACGCAGGACTGGGACCAAGAGGTATTTCTGATCTGACTTTGTCACCAGTGTAAATAATTAATGGTTCCCTTTTCCCCTCTTCCAGAGGAGTCTCTTCAGGATGTGGCAAACTTAAAGAAGCTGCTGATGAAAGCTCTGACTCTCTTCATTGACGCAGCAGAAAGTTACTCTAAGGTAAAACAACAAGGAGTCACACAGCTTCTGTGTGGCACGTGGGACGTGAGCTGAACTGCTGAGGGATTTGGTTTAGTAGTTTAGTGAGTAGGGATGGTGATAGGAGGATGGTTGGACTAGATGATCTTGTAGGTCCTTTCCAACCTAATGTATCTATGAATCTGTGAGCACAGAGCACTGCTCGGGGGCAGAGCCCCAACCCCTAAAACATCAGCACTGAGACCTCGTGCTTCCTCAGCTCTGCTGTCACAGCACTGAGCACTGCTCAGCGTTCAGACTTTGTGTCCAGGATTACAGGGAGGTTCCCCAGTGGAGGAGTGACTGTGAGCATAACTGCTTTATGCTCAGGGCAGGTGAGGATAAAACAGTACAAAGAGTGCTTAAAAACGAGCGTGATGACGCTGTGAACGTGGCACTTGCAGGGAGCACGATGTCACTGACAACAAGTGGAGTTAACCAGTGGTAAAACTGCACTGCTGTAGGAGGCAGAGCAGCAGGTGGCTCTGCATTTGGTGTTTGCCAGTGGTGTTCGTTGTCCTCTGGACGGACTTGAGCAGTGTTTCTGTGTTCCCAGGACTCGTGTGTCCGCCAGGCCCTGCGCTGCAGCCGCCTCACAAAGCTCATCACTCTGCAGCTGCATTTCCTGAGCACGGGGCAGAGCACCATGCTCATTAACCGCAGCAGGCAGACCCTGATGGAGTGCATCGTGTCCCTGCCGAGGTTCTACCAGGTGAGCTGTGCTTCCTCAGCTGCTGCTTTCTGAGCACTCAGCTCTGCCAAACACAGTGGGGCTGGTGGGTGAGATCCCATCACACTGCTGCTCACAGGAGGTGCTGCATACGTTAAGCACGGGGTGTTTGGGGTCAGCTCGTCCTGCTCTGTACCTCCTGCTCCTCTCCTCACTGCAGGCAGCTGTTGTGGCCGAGGCCTATGAGTTCGTTCCAGATTGGGCTGAAGTTCTGTACCAGCAGGTGATCGTGAAGGGAGACTTCAATTACCTGGAGGAATTCAAACAGCAGAGACTGCTGCAGCCTGCCATGTTTGAGGAGATTGCCAAGAAGTAAGTCATGCTGGGGGCTGCCTCACAGGCAGAAGGAGCTGTGCATTTAATGGGGTTGTGAACAGCATTCTGTGAGAAAATACAGACATAGGGACCTGGAATCTGTGTGCAGATTCTTGGAATCACAGAATCCTAGGGGTTGGAAGGGACCTCAAGAGATCATCGAGTCCAACCCCCCTGCCCAAGCAGGTTCCCTACACCAGGTAAAGCTGCATAGTGTGGAAATAGCAGCGGATCCATTCCTGCTCTTAGTGCACAGGACAAACCCTCACTGCGCTCACAGTGAACCTTTTAAAATGGATCACAGCAGCAGCAGAGGGGAGGGAATGCACACACTGAGCACCACCTCTTTGAGAAACGCATTCCTTGAGCGAGAACAGAGTGCTGTACCTCAGTGTGGTGTACTGCTCCTCCAGGTGTAAGCAGCACCCGCCCAGCGACGCTGCACTGAGGAACCTGAAGAAGCTGCTGGCTCAGTGTGAGGACATCTGCACGCAGTACCGCCTGGCCTACGACAACAAGTTCTACGACGTGGTCAACGTGCTGCTGCAGGACACACAGACAGGCTGCTGCCTCAGCGACCTGCTGTCCACCTAGAGCCCTCCACCTGCAGCCCTGCTGTCCACCTGGAGCTGTGCTGCCTCTTCTGCCACTGGGTGACTCGCTGCCGTGGAGCAGTTTCTTGGAACGTGGGGTGGTTGTATGTATTTGAAATGCTGATGGTGTTCTGTACAATAAATCCTGCTGTTAATGACAGGCAGGGATCCAGCACAGCATCACAGGGTGGGTCATCGTAACTGTATCTGAACCAACAGAAGGTGCAGTACATCCCATACACTGCCAATAAAAGAAGCAGAATCAATGGGCTCCGGGGGAATTTACAGATTCACACCATAGCTAACCCACAACTGCAGTGTGATCAGCTCTGTAATACTCCTCCGAGTACAGAACAGGTCCAAAGGCAGCTGAGTGAATCCTCACAATAGTGATTTTTATTAAATTAGTTGCTTTATAAAACATTGCAGATGTCATCATTGTTAACGTAACAATCTGCCCCACTGTAGGAACTGCTGCAGTTTGCCAAGCAAGTTGTTTTTAAATGAAAGAAAAGAGCCGAGTCATGAAGAGCTCCTGCAGCCCCGGGGAGAAAGAAATCTGTTTGGTTTTCTACACCGAAATCAGGCAATGAATTGTTAAGAACACCAACCCATACAGCTGCATTAGTAGGAATCAGATGAACAGAAACTAACCTTGACACTCACGAGTTTTTGCTTTGCTTTCCCAGATAAAGAGCTCTTCCCTGTTCTGAGCCCAGCAGAGCTGTGTGTGCAGGTGGGGCTGCAGAGCCCCCCCCATACACTGAAAGCCTCACACTCTAACTTCAGACAAAGCAATTGTGATGCTAAGTGCACACCCATGCCCCCTGCAAACTGCTTTTGTTCATCAAACTCACTCAGGGAGGTACAGTTAAGGCCGTGTCATAGGACTGTGCCAGTAATAATACTTTGCCTCTTTGAGATCCAAATTCAGTGGCTGCCACTGTAAAACCAAATAGCAATGATTACTGTTACAGAATTCCCTGGTTTTGCTTTGTTGTTTTTTCTGGTTGTTTTTTTTTCCTGTAATGTAGGGAGTTTTTGAGCTGCTGCCTCCCACCGCCGCGGGCACGGGAGCCCCAGTGCTCCTTACCCCACCAGCACAGAGATACTGCAGTTTTGATAATAGCATTTGGCAGAATTTAAAGAAAGAGAAGTTGTGCTACATGTTTAAGGGATTATGGGCAACTGAAAGACAACAGAAGGGGGGATAAATGTCACATGAAGTCTTCAAACTCTTGTACGTATTCTCCATCATAGCCTCCATAATCAGCCAGGTCATCTTTCATCGTAGCCTTCAAACCACCTCCAGGCACAACACCTTTTTTCTTCTTTTTGGCTTTACTCTGCTTAAATAGGAAGGAGAGCAACATTCACTCACCCAGCCACAGTAATCTGTCATCCTTCTCACCTGCTGCAGCCTCAGAGCAATGACTACCTGCATCACCTGCTCACATCAAATGCTCTACAGAGCCTCTGAGCAAGCAGAACAGCCACAGCTGGAGCTCTGCTTTGTGAAACAATCAAATTAAGGAACTCCACGTGGTTTTGATCACTGTTGTGGCTGGAATATATACACTGCAAGGAGAAGTCCTAGATAAACTTAAGTGAACAGTGCTGGATAAACCTCTGCCTTGCTGAGCTGGTGCAGGTGTGAGGGGTTGGCCAAATCATTTACAGGAAAAGTAAGGAGAGAAGGGAGTATGAGAACAGAAAATACACAAACTTTAAATTAGGTTCAGTACATCTCAGGCCTCTCTCCACAGTGCAGTTCATGTTAACACACTTATCATGTTACCAAACTCAGCTCAATGCAGTAACACTGCACATGAAGTTGGCTCTGTGCTGCAGTGTTTGCTCCTGCAGCACTGCAGTGGCACAGCAGGAAGCAGCTGCCTGCAGGTCGTGTCTGAGTGCCCCACGTGGCATTCTGTTACACACAAGAGCAGCAGCTCAGGTCAGCACTGGAGCCGTTCTGTGCCTGCAGTGCTGCTGTGCATAGCCCTGTGGGAGCAGTCTTACCTTCTCCTGTTTCTGTTTTTCACTGCATAGTACCGTCAACGAATTTGTGATCTTTTTCAAATCATCAATTTCCACTGCAGTGGGGAAAAAAAAAGAGATTCCACATCAGTGCTGTGCTTAAATATCCACTCATCAGAATTCTATCCTAACTGCACAGGCAGGCATTAGCACTGAGGAGACCCTGGCACTTGCTCCATTTAAAGCAGCAGAGTGCAGAGTGGTTAATCCTGGTCCCTGAGATCACCACGTGTCCTTCACACAGTCCCCCATAGCAAGAGCAAGGCACAGGAGCTCGAATCCACCAACTGCAGGGAAAGGACTTCACACAGCTGCACCTCCCTGCAGCCACGTGCTGAATGCCAGCACAACTAATCCTGCAGCCTCTGAATTACAGATCTCACTTTTAAAACAGTCTCCACGACATTACCTGGCTCAGAGAAACCTTTATGTTCCAGAAACTGCTTCAAGAGATGGGTGAGAACTACAGCAGCACGAAAATCTGCACTTCTGGTGACTGCTTTAAAGCAGCTGCAGAAGGACCCACAGCTGTACCAGCACCCACTCCACAGGAGGACTGCACTCCAGGGCAGTGAAACCCTCCTTAGGACCAACTGCACAGATCAGCCCTGGTTCCAGCTCTGATCCCACAACCCCCGAGACCAACCCTGCTGCAGCCCAGGCAGAGCTCCAGGCAGAGCTCCAGGCAGCCCTTCCCCATACTTACATGAAATACATACGTCTCGAACTAATGCTTCCAAAAAGCTGGCATAATGTAAGGATTTTTCATACTGTGTGATTTTCTCTTTTAGTAGTTTGCCAAATTCCGTAAAGTCATCTTTTGAAGAGGGATTCATGGCATCTATTCCACAAGCATTATTTACACCTGCAGGGAAAGGCAGTGTTAGAAGACATCGCTGTCTGTGGACTCTAAAGGATGGCACTGGAGAAAAATGCACACACTCAGTTAGCCCTTAGCAGAGCACACTTCCAGCAGCACAGACTGCAGGCTGTGCTGACCCAGCACCACAGCCTGGATGTGCTCTCACAGTGGGATGCTCTGCATGGCACAGCTGCCCCGACCTCACACACTCACCAAACGTTTCTTTTGCTAACTCAAGGTCTGACTCCTCTTGCAATTTCTTTAGCCGTAGTTTGTCTGCTAACTGTTCTTCTGGGGTAAGCTCTTTATGTTCCTCTGGTGCCTCTAACTGCATTGGAAACAAAAAGCAGAAAACACCCACGTGTACAGGGAACTCCACTGAGGAGAGGTGCTACAGGAAGCTGTGTTTTTTCCAGTGCCATCTGAACTGCTGACTTCTGTGTGAACTCAGAACACCTCCAAACCCCCAGACCATCCCAATTAATGACAACAATGCTGACTTTAACTTCTCTGTAATTTAACTGGGTTATGGAAATAGCACATCCCTTCCTTTTGGGGGCAGCTCACAGTGTGCCTTCCCCCTCCCACAGACAGACAGGTCCTTAATGCCAACAGCCCCAGGAGTGCAGCCCAGGGCTCACTCTGTGTGAGCAGCCATGGATCTGCACAGCTCCTGTTCAGCCCCCAGAAACAACCCCCAACCAACGCACCCCTCTGCATTTCTGAGCCCAGGAAGAAAAAGGAATTACCCTTTTTTTAAGCTCCTCTTGCTTTTTCTTCTGTTGCTTTTCTTTTTCTTTTATCTTTTCTGCTATTTTCTTTTTTTCTGAAACTTTGGGTTCTGTAAGACATTAAGCAATGTGGCACTTGGGGTCTCCTGGTGCTTTCTGGAATCAGGGGCAGACTCAGTGTGCAGCAGCGGATCGGAGGCGGTTAAAGGACCCAAACCCAAACCCAAACCCAAACCACCCCCATCTGCAGAGTGCTTTACACTCCCCAACAGACAGGAAACAAAAGCAGTGCTGCACACAGTGAATTGTACTCCTTTTCACCCTCACCTTGTTTCACCTCTGTCTCCTTTACTTCCTCCTCTTCCTCCTCATCATCCCAGTTATCCTACAAAAGAAGGAAGTTTTCATTGAGATAAATGTTCATAAGACGCTTTTATATTATTTCTAGTTTAGGCAAACACGAAGCACAGGAGCTTACATACAGCCTCTTTAACTGCTCCCAAATCCATTAATATGATGTACGTGAGCCAGGCAGCCGAGCTGCAGCTCTGCCCTCAGCTTCTCGGGCCCTTCTCTCAGCACCCCCACCCCTCGTGCCCCACACACACTCACACCTCAACACACAGCACGGTGCAGATGGAGCTGGAGGAAGCACGCCTTCCTGCAGAACTGCTTATGTCACCTGCAGGTTTGCCAGCAGCAGCTCTGCAGTCCCTCCCCGGCAGCTAGCTGGGTATGATTTATGGGAACACATGTTCCTGCCCTGGTACTCCTCCAGATTCTACTCATGCCCTCCAGATGGAAATCAGCACTCTCAAACTGACCCAAAGGTGCACGCCTGGCACCACACGATGTATGCACCAGAACGCGAAGCCAAGAAACCACACAGGAACCTAATTCTAGTCACCCGCATCAATGGAGCCCGCTTAAGAGATTACCTCTGGCAAGGCTTGGTTCATGCAGCAGTCACACAGACCGTGGTCACGTCACGATGGGTAAGCTCAGCAACCACGACCCATGAGCCCTGAGCTGCTGAGCTCCACCTCAGAGCAGAGCCATGAGCAGTGAGCAGCAGCCCGGGGCACAACGCAGCGTCCTGCGCCCCTTCCCAGGTAATTGACAGCTGCAGGAGAGCCAGCTTCCCGTCCACATTCCACAAGGCTGACTTCAATTTGCAGCAACACTCGTTTAGGTCGTATCTAATTAAGTCTGTTACACCCAGTTATTAAATAGCCATTTTCACCACTGCTGTGCTCGCTGCCTTGGCCCCAGCCTTCACAGAGAGGGGTTTAAAACCAAATGTTGTGTGGCTCAAAGCCCACAAGGAAAGGAGGGCAGCACTGACCCATGGGGCTGCACAAAGCACTCCACCTCCTCCCCACACCTGCAGCCTTCCCCAGCACCCAGGCCCCGCAGCAGCTGCCCCCACTCCCAGGCACCTGTGTTAGCAGCACAGCAGGAGCAGGTCTGAGATGCTTCTGTGTCTGAGCTGGAGTGGGAGGAGACCCAGTTCCACCTCTCCCTCAGTTTCATAGAGCAGAGGAAGAGACCCACAGCAACACCCATAACTCCTGCAGGACACCTCCACTGCACCTCTGAGGAGCTGAAAACTCGGGAGTACCCCACGGTTCTCTTTCACACATACCTCACTGAACAAAGCCACTGGAATCACCCTCCACTGCAGAGCAGTGCTGGTGAGAGCAGCTCTCCGGGTTTCACACCCACCCCGAGCACAGGACGGCACCCATCCCTCCCCCAGAACCATTGGGCGTGAGCTGGGAGTGGCAGCACTCCCTCCCTGAGCCCCAGCTGCTCCTCCAGGAGCACACACCAGGCACATAACCTCCCAGTTCAGCTTTGTGGGACCAAAAACTGCCCAGCAGAAAACAGAAGAGGACCCTAAGCACCAGGTGGACCTGGGAAACAGCCCAGAGCAGCTGTGTTACCAGTGAAGATCCTTTTAAACCTGGGGAAGTCAATGTTTCCTGAACTCAGGAGTTACTCTGAATTCTTTCTTGAAACAATTGCAAAATAAACTACAGAAGCTGAATATGAAGCAAACAGGAAAAATGTGCAAAAGGAACGTTAAGGCACACCACCCAGTGCTCAGATTTTAGGCTGCTTTTCATTCTACCTGTACTTGAAGGCTGACCCTGGCAAAAAGGCATTCAGAGCTTAAGTAACAACCTTCCAGAACCAGTTCTGAGCTCTTCAGCATTTGAACAGTAAGAGCAGATGGGAATAAAACACCTCTATTTGCCAGACAGGTCCTCCAGCTGCAGCTCCAGAACTAAAACTGTGACACCTGAGAAAGAAGGAGGAAGCCAAACTCTGGGCACTCATGGAAAGCTCTGTTCCTCTCCTGCAGCAGCCACAGAAAGCAGAGGTGCCTTTGTGGGAGCGACACTTCACAGACCAGTTCTCCCAGACACGTATCATTACCAGAAAGGTTTCTCACTTTCAAAGGAAGGAAGAAAAGCAAACTCCACAAATACACTGTGTGTAATACATGTGCGTGTACACACCTGCATAAACACACAGAATATAAGGACCACGTGTTACACACGTGCATTTAGTCACGCTCTGACCACGCTCAATACAGACAACAGCAGCCACTGCTCACAGACATACCCTGCTCACCCTGCCTGCTGTGACAGCAGTGATAACCACAGGGTGTGGGCGTCAGTATGTTTCAGAAGCAAAACAGACAGCTTGTAACTCACAGAGATATTTATACACATAAAGAGAACACTTGTTCATAGTGCTTACAGAAGCAGTACCACCCTGAGCTCCAGGGGCAATCGTGCTGGTGACTCCTAAGGCACAGCTCAAACAGCTGGAGCAGTGAGCCCTCACCTGGCACGTGGTGCCTCTGTGCTTCAGAGGGCTCCAGAGCTGTGAGCAGCAGATCCTGAGCCCCCAGCACACTGCCCGGCTCAGAGCAGAGAGCTGCTTTGTGGCTCACGCCTTTTCACAGCACACAGAATCGTAGGGGTTGGAAGGGACCCCAGAGATCATCGTGTCCGACCCCCCTGCCAAAGCAGCTCCCTGCACCAGATCGCACATGTCCACGCGGGTCCTGAATATCTCCAGAGGAGGAGACCCCACAACCCCCCCGGGCAGCCTGTGCCAGTGCGTCACCCTCACCGTGAAGAAGTTTCCCCTTGTCCTGCCCCCACACCCTGCTGAAAAGCCTCGCCCCTTTGCCCCCCACACCTCAATATTTATCGGCCCGGGTCAGGTCCGCTCGCCGCGCTGCTCCGGCCCGGGGGCACCGGGAAGGAAGCGGCCGGGAACGAGGGCCCACTCACGGCCGCGGGAAGGGCGGCAGCGCCGACCCCACGCACACGCGGCCGGAACGGCGCGGGCCGAAGGGCCGATCCCCGCCCGGCTCCGCTCCACGCGGCCTACGGCCACGGAGCCGCGCGCGGAGCCGCTCTCGCACGGCGATCCCACGCCCGCTGAGCGGGGCCCGCCCCGGAGCCGCCCCGCGCACCTTCACGTCGTCCTCCTCGTCCTCGCCGGCCCAGCGGTCGCCGGTCACCCCGGGCGGCACCAGGCGCTTCGCCACCGGCTCCGCCACCTCGAAGCTGTCGGCGTCTGTGGGGGAGAGCAGAGCAGAGCAGAGCGGGTGAGGGCGGCGCGGGGCGGAGGCCGAGGCCCGCGCGGCGCGGGCGGACACCTACCCCACGAATCCGCCTCCGCCGCCATCTTCACGCGGGAGCGCGCGCGGCCGCGCGGGCACGGTGAGTCAGCCGCGTGAGGCGGGCACGGCGCGCGGAGCATCACGGGACCCCGCCCCCTCGGGCCGCGCGCGGGCTCTTCCCGCCGTGACGGGACGGCCGCGCCGCCATCTTGGGAAGGTCTCGGCCGCCGCCGTGCGACGGGCGCGGGGTGACCTCCCCGGAAACGCCCGGCCCCGAGGCGGCGGACCGAGAGGGTGAAAGGCGCGGAACGTCCGTCGGTAAAACCGCGTTCTGCGGTGCGATCGTTGAACGGACGTCAAACGAGCGGGAACGATCCCGGGAGGACGCGGACGTGGCCGCGCGCGGCGCTGCTCGCACGTGCGGTGCGGCGCGGAGTCACGTGACCGCACCGTGCGGGGCGGCCTTGCCCGTGTGCGCGCTCCGGGTTTGCGGGACGAGCCGGCGGCGCAGCGGTTCAGACGCGGGACGGAGCCGGGAGCCGCGCGGTACCGCCGTGCTCGGCCACGGGACACGGCCCCACCGCCCCTCTGCGAGTGAGGAATGGCTTCACGCTGTGCCAGGGGAGGGTCAGGATGGATGTCAGGAAATAAAGCTTCTCCGATAGAGCGCTCCGGCGCTGGGATGGGCTGCGCAGGGAGCTGGTGGAGCCGCCGAGCCTGGAGGTGACCAAGGAGCGTTTGGACGTTGTGCTGAGGGACGTGGTATAGTGAGAATGATGGCGATGGGTGGACGGTTGGACCGGGTGGTCTTGGACGTCTTTTCCAACCTTGGGGATTCCGTTTTTGAAATGGGACCCACCACGTCCCCTCGGGCAGCAGCAGCCATCCAGGATGGGCTCTGATGTCTGCATGCATCCTGGCAGGTCGGGGCACGGTGGGGCTGAGCAGCAGACCCTGAGATGTGCTGGGCCACGTTATAGATTGAACAACGCAGTCAGTGACGTGCTCACCCACTCTGAACCGCCTCCGAAGCTCAGCGAGCTGGCATGAAACCACCAGGAACTGTGCAATGGCTGGGAGTGTTCATTCTGAACATACTACGTATTCCCACAGTGCATTTAAATTTAAGCACTGTGATTAAAACAGTCGAGTTTTAATCTGAATTGTACAGATGAGGAAATGAGGGCGCAGCTGTGAGCTGGGGGCACTGCCTGGTGGCACAGCAGGCGGCTCTGGGAGGAGCAGCAGGCAGACCCGACCTCCAGGGCACTGCTCAGCATCCTCAGTGGAACATGTACTGAAAACCAGGACCGAAGCGAGTGCTCCCTACAGGAACCTGCTGTTCACTACCTAACCCAACTGCCACACGTACTTCACTCTTGGTCTCCAGTAGCTTTCCAAACGTACAAACAATGCTTCTTTTCCTTCAGTTTTAAAGGCTGAAAACTGCCATGGGAAACATCTTGCTCTGCAGCAAACCGAACCTCCAGCGCAGGACTGCTGATAGCTAAAAGTCATAAAAACAGTAACTAGAGTATAAATATTTAATATAAATCTTTATGATTCTACGTACTAGAAATGATAGCAGAAAAAAAACACAGATTTGTAGAACATTGGTTCTCTTCCAATTGTATTTTACAAGGTTCAGCCTATCAGTACAATGACATCTTTGCAAGTATAAAAAAAATAAAGCAAAACAGTATTACATTACACAGTCAAGACAACCAAAATAGTGATGTGCTTAACAGAACCTATACAAGTTGATCCTTACCAAGCCTTCCCTGCTCGCTTCCAAACAAAGAAGTTGCTGTCTTTTTTTTGTTTCTTTTTTGTTTTTATATTTATATATAATTTTTTTTATTTTTTATTTTTTTACAAAATTATGACTACCAGCTAAGAAAACAATGCATCTATGCTACTTCTCATCAGCCATTTATCAACTTGTTAACGATTTTATTTAAGCATCAAAAATCCAAGATGCAAATCCGCAATGACGCGGTTTTGGCCTAATCAGATCTTTGAGAACAGTCCTTTCATGTCTCCACAGCACAGCAGTAACATTGTTCCCCAGCTGAAGGACTTCAACGTGACAAAAAAAACCATCTTCCCTCGAGCCTTCCTTCGGCTTGCACTGCTCAGCAGCTGTGACCCACCTCGCTCTGCGCTCCGTCCCCACGGCCCAGCTCCTGCTCAGGCCCAGCACACGGCCCCGCAGGCAGAAGGAAGTGGGAAACCAACGTCCCCAGGGAGAGAAGGGAAATGGGAAAGGCTTGGGAAGCAGCCAGCAGCACTTGGCCACGCTGCTGAGGCACCACCTGACTCATCTCTTATTTCACCTCTGTGTCGGGCTTTGATAACGGGATCAAAGCGGTGTGATGGAGCTGAATGAACACCTCTGCCTGCTCGGCTGCACGGATCCACACAAAGTCCTTTCCCCAGAAAAGTCACGAATACTGAACTTGGAGTTCTACTTACAGGAAGACGTTATTTCAATGCAGTAGTGATCAGTTTCTTGTTGCACTTACTGGAACAAACCTGACAACGGTGCTGGTTTCACACTGGGGGGTGGTTGGGCTTTTCTTTCAATTAATGCGTTGCGAAAGTTTACTTTTTGGCCTTGACTTCCTGAAATCCATGACGTTTAGCTATACACACTAGATTAATTTCAACAATGCAAATATTAATTTCACACTGGAATTTTAGCTTTGTTAAGGTGTGCTCTCCACGTCCTTCCAGCGGAAGGTAACGGGAGCACAGGATGGAGAGGAGGCAAAGAAGGCACAGATATCTTTCCTAATTCCCCAGGTTCAGGTGTGCTCGGTGCTAATCCAGTCCCCAGTCAGAAGAACCAGCGAGGGACGTGCGAGGAGTTCTGCAGCCACAGTGCTGTGCCGTGAGCACCCCACACCAGCAGGGCTGTCCTTTCTTTTAGTCACAGCAGTGAAGATCTGAACGCCATCATCTACCTTAACGTACATACTGACAGGATGGGGCTGGTTCAGGTTGATTCAGACAGAGAATAAAGGTCATGATTTGCAATGCAATGCTATAAGGAAGTCAGAACCAGAAGGAAAAAAAAACCAAGGTATTGGATGGTAACACCGTGTTTCTGGACAGCGTTCCTGAGCACCCAGCCCAGCTGTACCATTGCAGGCTGCTGCTGGGGGCAGGTTGATGGGATCTGCACCCACTCTGCCCTTTCCCAGTCCCTCTCCTCACCAGGGCTCGATGCTTTTTCAGTTGTGCCAGTCCAACCAGCGCCTACACGAGGTGTCTGAAAGAGTCTGGGAGGGGAGAAGGTGTGGGATGAAAAGGACGCTTGCTTCCAGCAGTGAGTGCATTACACATCTGGTTACTTTTAACAGCACACTTTAGTGCTCTGTTCCAAGAAGTACCTCCTTATAGCATGCACTCAGCTGATGCAGCTCTCCTTCAGAAGGGGTCTGATCAGCTCTTGAAACATTCAGGCTCTCAGATACGTTTGAATAATAATGAAAAAAAAATTTTCTATAGAGATGGAGAGTGAAATGAATCAAAGGTGGAAAAGCAGCCAATAATGGGAGTATGAAATATTGTTTTGCTGTCCAAACAAAAAACACTCAAGCCTAGAACAGAATACATACGAACACATACAGTTATTAAACAGTTGCCATAATCGAGTCAAACACCACAAATGAAACTGCAGACAGAAACAAAATCATTCAGAACTTTGGAAATACGAGGTTGTGTTTTCTTAACGTACATAAAATGAGAATAAATGATACAGCTACAAGATTAAATGCTTAAAGTAGCACAGTTCTACATTCAAACTCCAGTAACAGAAGTAGCTGAGGCTCCCTCGTTACCAGCATTGGTTTTGGTATGCACAATTTGATCCAGACTGAAGTCAGAGAGCAGTTAAGCCTCACCCCCGAGACTGACCGGTGAAAACAGAATCCGAAGGAACATAACTCTGCTCCATGCAAAGACTGCTTTTATGCCAGAAGCGTTTGTCACTTTTAGGAACTTACATTTTGAAGCAGGTAGGCTCCTTCTGCAAAGGAAGGTCAGAGTGGTAAGTATCAGACTCGCAGCACATTAAACATTAGGATCTCGTGTTTCCTAAGCAGTCTCTGTAATTTCTGTTGTGCATCTCTGTAGAACAAAACCCTCCAATTCACACTTTGTTTCCCTCACTGATCTGATAATCACAACACAGGTATAGCTGTAAAGTGCAATGTATGCTTTGGTTTCCTTAACTAAAGAAAGCACTTTTATAATGGTTTCAGCCCCAGGTAGGACGCACGTGTTTAAGGACGTGATCTGAACAGGCAGTCATCTCTTTTTACAGTCAGACAACAGCTAGGAGCTACTGAACAAAGCCGTGTTCCTCCTGGTGGCCTGGGGATTCCCAATCAGCCCTACTGTGTCAGCTGCTGCAAGAATTTGGAAGAACTCCACGCCAAACAAGGATTCGCTGTTAGAACTAATTAAAAATCTTAGGTTGAGATTTACATTTTAACCAACAGCTAAAAAACAGTTGGCAAACCATGTAGCAGTTCAAACACAAGCTGACCATTTTCAGAATCTATAAATATTTCCAGAACCATCTCATCAACATAAAAACAGGGAGGAACGGGGATGGTTACAGGTTCACACGTCTGCGCCAAAGCATATATAAAGGTAATGTTATGTACATTTTATTTCAATAAAGACATAAGACAAACAGTGTAAAGATGCCCAGATGCCCTAAAGATAAATACATTTAAAAGATTCTCATTAAAATGAATCTGTAGTATTTCTTTCCTGCAAGCAAAATACCTTAGCAGTGAGACAAAAAAAAAAAAAATCAGTATTCTGAATTGCAAATGTTTTCACTTTTTTTTTTTTTTTTTTGCAGAAAATCTGCCATGATTCTTTTTCTTTTTTTAATGAATAAGGATTTTCCACAAAACAGGCTTGCTCTACATGCTAATCTTTTTAAACAGTTCAGTGACACCATGTGCTAGCTACATACACAACAGATAATATAGTAAGAAAACACTCAACCTGATGAAAAGTTAAAATCTTCATTAATACACTGGAAAAAGTTGACATAACTCATGCCTTTTAAAATCAAAAATACAAAAATTAAATGTTTTCCTAAAAAGATTTTCCTTACTTTAAGGACTCATTTGAAAATGAAGCTGCATGTAATTTGTACAATAAAATTGTACAAGTAAACAGGTAATATACATAAAAAATTAATTGACATACTTCTCAATTATCAGTTGTCCACCTTTAATTTCCAATACTGTACTTTCTTAACAAGCATACAAAATATCAAACTTCTCTTTAGAAAAAGTGCCGTTCTGTGACATCTTTTACACAAAAACAGTCTGAGCCTGTGGCATGATAATGCAGTCGAGAGGCAAGCATCCTAACTTTTACAAATTATACCTTCCATAAAAAGCCTCCTGAACAGGAGAGTACACGCCATTATAAAAATATCCACCTCTTGTAGTAGCTGCATTAGAGAACCCAGGCTTAGAGACTATTTCCATATAGCATAGAAAACCACTATGATAGCAGACTGACTGCGCTGGCGGCGCGGGACCACAGGATTGTGCACAGATGCTGCCAGGTGCCCTCGCTGTTACGCCGTGTGAAACTGATTGTAACGAAGGGCAGCAGAACAGAGGCACCGCCCATGCACAGCACCTTAAACACTGAGCCACTGTGCAGAGCACTTCACTCGTGGAACCTGAAGGCAGCAGTGCTCGCACTGCAGCAAACCTACCAGGGGAGCAAGCTAGTTCTCCTTTAAGGACTCGCATGCACAGTGTAGTCTGAGGTATTCCTTGTCCATCGGTTGTTTGTGCCACTGCAAGATATCGTCTGTCCAGAGTACATGCCATCACAATGGTTTAAAATATTCTGAATATTAGTAATTCTTATATTCTTCTTATCTAGCCAGTCTCTCGATTTTTGAAAAGATTTCCACTACAGTAGAATACAGAAACAAAATATAAATGCAGGGTTTTTCTTTCTAAATGAAACTTACATGGATTAAAACTAGAGAATACTTTTAAACAAATATACAGTATGCAGGCAGACGAAGCAGGAAAACGGCCATTCAACTGTATAATAAAAAACTAAGAAAATTTGGCTATTCCCAGGAAAACTATGAAGCGCCTCAACTAAAAGGAATGCATAATGAAATTCTAATCTAATACAGGTCAAAAGTGTAAAAAGGTTATAAACCTTAACAGGAAAAATAAAAACAACTTTTACTGGCCATTCCTGTTGAAATGAGAATCTCTAAAGTAACAGAAAAGTGGCTACAAACCCACTTAGAGCACCGAACAGAGAGAAAAGAAGAGTCTTTTTTTCAATCTCTGTTATATCATAAAATCCTGTGTTTCTACAGGTCAAACTGCTGGTGGCAGAAACAGAATTCTTTATAAACTGCAGATGTCCTGTACATAAAAAAATCTCATCGGAGTCGCACTAGTTCTAAAGACTTTTCTGTTCTAGCCTACCTACTGCGTTGTACTGTATTGTATTCAATCTCAGACGTATAAAGTCTCTTTCTGTAACCCTTGATTACTGTTGGGCACCAAAGATAAGAAAAGCAAGACGGGGTACAAAAATGCAAAATTTCAACAGTAATGGCAATGTTTTGTTTCAGTCCAAAAGGTTCCTGCATTTTCTCCCCCTCCAGTAATTAGACCGAAGGCTTAATCTGGGGGTAGCAAGTCATGCAAGCGAAATCTGTCTCTGATGTGAGGTCGGACATCTTCATTCTGCAGGGAAAACACAAGTGCCAGAGTGAGAAGAACGACACAGCCACAGATCGGATCACAGCAGGGCCAAACTCCTAACCCCTGCATACGAACTACAAGAGACCCAATAAAAACAACTGCAGAACATTCACAGCAATTTTGGAATCTAATTATTTCCACTTTAAGAGTAGAGGCGACAACAGGCATTGTTTAACCTGGATTTCCACAGATTCTCCGTTTCCTTATAACCAGTGTCACCATTTTTCAGTTTCTGATTGAGAGCACAGTTGGAAACGATGACGCTCTGCCTTGTGCTATGTAAGTCAGTCCCTGTACAAACTCTCCATCACTGCCAGAAGTAGCACTTTCCAAGAGGCACCCAGGACTCAGAACCTTGAAGTACATGATGCTGTTAAAAGAACACCCCAATGCATGGGGCTGGGAGCTGTGAGCGTGACAAACAAGGGAGAGACACACTTACCAGCTCTACAAGTTTCTCCAGAAATGGAATCAATTTTAGGAGTTCATTGTCATTTTTATCCATGAACCAGCTTTCTATAGGAATCCCATTTGAAAGCTAAAGTGAAAAAAATCATCAACACGTGACTTATACTTAATTCACCCAAAAATGTGACTTGTGAAACAGCATGGCGGGAAAAAACATTTCCAAGTTTGAGTTAATACGCATTTTTCCTCTAAAGTTTGCACTAAAAATCACTTCTGAAATGAATCCCTCCTTTGCATCAATCACTGCCATAATTTCCACATCAAAGCTGAAACTGAAGCAGCTGTAGAAGTTCTGTTGCACTGAAAGGTGCTGGTGCTTTGAGCAGGCTGTGTTTGCACTGCACACAGAGAGAGCTGTGCACTGGCTGCCGTTGGTGCAAAGGAGGTGACACCAAACTGGCTGCTGTGTTTGGGCTCTTACTGCACCAAACACCAGAGATCACACCCGCACTCCTTGAGCTCTGTAACAGCTACAGTGCCATGCACCTGGAAAATCGGTGCCACTGAGTGCAACTATAACACTGACTGTAAGTAATTCTCACAAGTGAGAACCCAACCAGCCCTCTGTTTTAAATTATTTCATTAGCATTACAAAACTAATTCTGCAGAAGCATCCCAGTGGCAGACCTGGCAGTTTCCAGTGAAGCACAACAGACTGCTTACAGAGTGAGCTCCTTCCACAAGGGGCTCTGCTTACACCTGACTGATTCTTCACAAGGAGCAAGGAAACCTGAGCGATTGGGCTGCTAAATTTAAACTTAAATTTGCTTTATAAGCTTAAATACAAAGTTAAGCATAAAACGTAGGTCGGGTTTCACTGTCTTCCTCCGGAAAGCTTTTCCCACATCCAAAAGCTCTGCTGATGGCAGCACACTCACCTGATAGGCAAAGGCTTGCGGTGAATTGTCAATTATGATCGTTTTTGAAAGATCTCTACCAAGAATGTTTAAATCCTTTATGTAATTTCCTTGTACACAGACACAATGCTCACGGAAAAGTCGATGCCTGTGATTAAATTAGAATACTCATTAATGAGACAAACTGCAACATCCACAGGGCTCAGAGAAAAAGAAAAGTTAGCGTTGCCCAATGTTACCCATTTTTTTCCCTTCTGAGCAGATTTTTAAGAACTGTTCCACACTTTGAGCTTTCTACTGGTAAGACTGCTAGTTAACTTCATTTTATATTGATCTAGCTCTACAGGCAATTGTTTTGTATTTAAACAGGAAAGCTCAGCTCAGATGCAATGAACGCCTGTCACTGTGTCTTACTTTCTAACCCTTCGTGCAGATGAACTGACAGAGGGACCCAAGAACTGACAGAGGGACCCAAGACACTGAAACTGTTTTGCAAGGCCCAGGAATCAGCAGTGAGATCTGTGCTCAGAGCAGTCCCTACAACGGGAAGCGTCCGAGCAGACGTTCTCCTTCTGATGCTCCCTCTCTTCCAATTAACCCATTATCAGTTTTTAGAGCTTGAAAAAAGCCTCGAGGCCAAAACATTCCATCAACTTCTTCCTTTCCAATTAGTATACTCTCTTTTATTACTAATTAACCAATTAGTAAATGGATTGGTAGAATAAAAGAACTCGTTAAAAAAAGCAGGAATAAAACCATTTCATGAAATATTTTTTAACTGCGATGATACGCATCAGTTGTGAACTGGACAGATTTCAGATTCCACAACGTAATATTACAGTGCAGTTTCTTTAAGGCTGCTTGTCTATTTAAGTGGAGTTTTTAGAAGCTGCACATAGCGTGCTTACTACCTTCATGAAGGGGCTGAGCTCCTAATGTTGCTAAGGAAGAAAATAAGCTGATGCCTCAGCAGCAAATGAATTTATATATAGATTCTGAGTCACACGTGTGGAGTGCCTGACAAATCCACCGTCTGGCTCATGTCAGAACTCATCGTGTCCTGATGTCAGCTTCTCAGAGCTACATTCATGCACCAAACAGACCTCAGAGAACTCCTGAACATTCTTAGCACACTGCCTGGCTGCGTGGCTGGTTACCTTTCCTGTTCACACCAGTTAAAACTGCAGTCCTCAATCCTAAGTATCAGATCCTTGGAGGAAAAAACGCCATGTTACGGATGCACACGGACTCATTTTCTGTATGCACCAACGCTGTACTTGTCTGTACATCCTGTGTGGCTGTGCTTCATGCAGGCTCAGGTATTGCAAAGATATGACATCGCAGTACTGAATTTATACAGTCCTAACTACAGACAAGTGCAGTTCTTCGTGCCCTAGTGGGAATACTCTATTTAGAATAAATTCCTGAGAAATCCCCTCTCCACTTTCCCTTATAGCACTCTGCTCTGCAGATGAGGATAACAAAGAAATTCATGGAGTGGGATTCCTCATGTCTTAAGGCCCTGCTCTTGAGAAACGTTAATCTCTTCCAAACAAAGCTCAGTATTAACAATAGAGATGAAAAATCAAAATAACTTCACCACAAAACTCACAAATTATCTTGTGCCTGAATAAGAAATAGCATTTGTAAAGAAAACTATGTAATTCAGAATTATAAATAATAAATCAAATCGGAACAGTTCATTTTTTTTATTATTACGTGTATTCCAACGCAGCTAACGCACATCTTTGATCTGTGAAATGCCATTTTCAGTGAGAAGCTCTAACACGGCACAGAGAACGAACAGGTTTGCTTTTTGGCACAAATGAAGACGCCTGGCTCAGTCTCATCACCAAGGCAGAAACACAACTGCTCCATTTCATTTCTCACTCACTCTTAGACAAGCTGCACATTAGCACCAAGAGTCAGTGCAGAGAGACAGTGCAACACAGACAGCGTCAGAATCCCTTCCTTCCTCACGTCTGTCAGGAAAGAAGGGCTTGTGAGCCTACAACAGGTATGCTTGCCATTTGGTATTTTACCTGACCAGCTGCTTTTTAGGGTCTAGGATATTCAGTAATTTGTCTGCATACACCTTCTTAGAAGCAGTAAAAAGAATGATCTACGGACAAGAGGAGAAAAAAATCATTAGTTTAGATATAACTTAAACTTAGAACATAACTTAAAACTCAAAGGTGATATTGAATTGTTTTTACCTCATAAATCTGAGACATACGTTCCAGGAATTCTCGGAAGAATGGCCTTAACCGGACATAAACCTGAAGCAGAGATGGACTTCATTACAAGGTTCAAAACATTCCAGCTATCACCTGCACTGTAACATCAGTGTGTACTGACTACGTCAAGATGTGTACTACGGATTCAGGAAAAAGCAATACTAATTTCCTACGGAATAATAATTTAATGAAATCAAATTTAAATCAGCTTGGAGCCTAAGCAGCTAAAAACAGAAAGCATAACGTGGCAAAATGAGGCTTAACAACTTCACTGAAGAATTTGATGATTTAAAAATAAATACGTTATTTACAATATAAAAGTTAGACAACTTCTCAAGAAGACTGAAACCAGTTGCTTTTACTAAACATGAAACCAGCTTCCAGCAGCTGGGCAGCATCAGCTCAATTACTAGATAATGTGTGCCAGCATATCAATCATCTTCCTAATAACCTCCTCCTACCAAGAGTTACACACTGAACATGGATGTGTCAGAAGTGGTGGAAAAAAAAACTCCAAACAAACAACTGGCTTCAGCTATTTCCAAAGCTCTGTTAATTCACACACCACCAACAAAGAACTGCACATACACTCCAATTATTCCCTGTGAAAAAGCAGACTCTGGATAAGAGACAGGAAGACAGGGGATGCTGGCAGCTCTTCACACTATCACTGAATTCAGAGTACAAGAGCTATGCTGCATGGAGGCTCCTGCGTGGATCTGTGGCTTCAGGGCAGCACCACAGCACGTGTGAGGGCACACATGGAGCACCACCAGTGAGGACATGTACCAAAGGGTGAAAATGATAACCTTATTATCACCTTACCTGTCTTTTTGATTCACAGATTGCCCACAGACAGATTTGCATGGTTTTGAAAAACATTTCATTAAGGTATCCAGAAAGAAAAGGAAGTGTACAGGACTTGTATTTAAACCAAGTTAATTTCAGCCTTACCAACTACTTTTTAACAGCCAGTTAGGAATCAGCTTAAATTTCCCTTCAAAAGTTAATGTCCAAAAAGGATCTGCATTAATTGCACTGAATTGTATCAAATTTATGGGTAGACAGAAGGAAAGAAAAGAGGAGTGGTTTAAATAAATACATGTCATTAGCACATCTGGCAACAGATCTTGGTCCTTTAAAGAAAGCACGCATTTCTAGACCAGTGAAAATGTCATTATTTAGCTTAAAATTGAACAAGGCTTTGATTACGCTCTTGAAGCATCTGAATTTCCGACTCAAGCTCGCAGAGTGACAAGTTACTGCAGTAACAAAAACTGCATTTTGTTCTACACACAGAGCACGTAGCCCTGTCACACCTGGTCACAGCACACAAAGACACAGGCACTGATGGTGCAGCCAGCACCTGCTCCCCTCCCCCCCAGCAGCTCACTGTCAGGATGCAGGTATCCCCGGCCTGCCTGGCAGAGCAGTCAGAGGCACAGCCTGTGCTCCATGGGTTTCTGGGCTGCACGTAGCCAAGGCGCTCCCGAAAAGCCAAGTGTGTGCATGCAGAGCTGACAGGCGTGTCTTCACGCCATATGTCTCCTGACGGCACTGAAATCTTTGTGAAAATGACATCTCTTTCAGCTCTATTAAGGTAGTGAGGCTTTGCTCACAGTCTAGATGAGCGACTTCTCTTACCACAAAGACAAATCTACTGAATTAACTCGCAGTCTCCAGGTGAACCAATGCTAAATAATGTTCAAATTATCTGTGGTTGCAAATTAAGTTGTTTGTTCTGAACACTCTTCCTATATGCAGCAAGGTAGCACAGCCAGCATCTTCTGTAGCTGCAACCTCAAGTTCAGAGAAAGCAAGTTCTTTGTTGCAGATGCAAAGGGACTGTTCTACCTGTGTGATTATCCTGAGCAAACATTTATTATATTGGGACCTACATCTTACTCTTGAAAAGTGGGAGTAAGTCACAGGTCACTAATGTTTTCACTGCACATGAGGCAGTAGCTGCAAACAATGGCAGGTAAGGAGGATGATATCTGGTACAAAGTTTTCTTCAGGAGCTTGATTTCAAGCTGACAAGCCTGTTCTCTGATGGAAGAAACGCAGCTGTCATTCAGAAACAGGCTCTCAAATGTCTCTTCTGCAAACTCTCCTAGCAACGACAGCAGTAAGCTTTGTGTCAGGATTTCAGCTGTTGCTACTATAGAAGCATTCAGCATCTAATTCACTGTTCATTTTAAGTCTGGACTGCGTTCTGTTTGTAACAATGGCCAGCTGAATGACTTCTGAAATCACTTCATTACATCAAAGAACAGTTATGATTGCTCAGATTCCTCGAGTGTGCACGTTTTCTCTCTTCCCTTTTTCAGCTTGTTTAGTCTGTGGATTATTACAGCATCTTTTGACGTGTTCTGCTTTAGATTAGTGACACACCCTGGTAAGCATTTATCTACCTTAACACAATGGCTGCCTTAATATCTAAGAAGTTCAAGTACAAACACAAACAAGGAACCCAGGGAAAAGCATCTGATTTTAGATGATGCGTTTCAAGTCATACTTCATAGACACAGGTAATGACACAGATGGCAAATTTACTGCTCTGCTTTTAGTGGTTTGTGACAGTCTGGCAGAGCAGAAAGGGATGGCATCACCACCTCCAGCCAGAACAGGCTGCAAGAACACAGGTAACCAGAGCAGAATCAAGTGACTAAAGTGACAAGACACATCCAGCACTTCCCCTTTTCTCCTTCAGCTTCTTTTCCTTTGGCATATTCCTCATGTCTTCCCACAAAGTATGACACCAGAGGTTCGAAGCATTCCTGACCTAAGCCCAGATTGCTCTGTGGATGCTGCCCAAGACACCGAAGGCTTTCAGATCCAAAGCTGGTTAGCTCTGCAGTTAGTTCAGAGAAACAGAGTGGAGAGTTCATTACAAAGGAGAGACAGAATTCACCAGCACTATCTGCCTCATTCCACTACAGTAACGAAGCGACGAAGTGGCCTTCAGTGACAGCAAGATGGAACATAAGTAACCTGTATTTAACAGCATACAACTCGCCTGTGTACTTGCAGAACATCCCTGGAGGATAGAAGTGAATCACTCTGTGACAGATCAGCGAAGGTACATTTAAACTGAAGAACTGAGTGAAACCATCTGCCTTTCATTGGGGCCCAGTGCATGGAAGGCATGCTCCCAACGTGCTGAGGGACCCAACGGCCCCACCTGGTGCCCCCCAAGGACAGAAACAAAACACAGCAAGAACTTCCACACCAAGAAGGAAAACACCAACGAGCAGACACGTTTCTTACTACGATAAGCTGCCTGCTGTAAAAAAAGCTTGTTTCCAGTTGTGGAGCAGAACATTCACTTTTTACAGTCAGATGTGAGGTTGTGCTTCACAGATTTATTATTTATATAAACTTCAGCTTTGCAAATACTGTATTTTCACTAAGCCCCAAACACAAACATGGTATAACCTAGAGACTTTTCAACTGAGGAAACTCAGACAAATTTACAGATCTTTTTTCTTTTTACATGGAAATCAGTGACTTCATGTAACTCACACAGAGAATAAAAAAACCAGCACATCAGTGCTGGAAGTGCACTGTAACTCCTAAGTTAGAAGAACGCTGCTCTGTGCTCATGTGAAATGTTCTGTGCACCCCATGGTGAGGTCTGAGAGACAGCTTATAGTCAAGCCCTTCATTTCAAAACCTTTTCTTAAAAATGGGCTATCACATACAGCCACTGAAATAAGCAGCAACAGAGCTGAGTTCCTCACTGCTCAACTCAAGCTGGCAAGGTTTAGGTGTATGTCATAACAAGCCTTCTAAAACATTCTGATTCTGACTGCTGCCTTACTCTGCAGTGACTGGTTCTGGAGCCCCTTCTTGAGGAAGTACCTGGTTTATCATCAACTAATACTGCAAGAGCACTGCACTGATACCTTCAGATGGGTAAGAATATCAAAATGATACAAGCTCAGGTTTACTTTTGCATTATTAGTCAGTCTCACTGCAAGGAAAATAAGCCATTCAGACAGCAAATGCATACTGAGCCAGGTTTTACTCTATCCTAAGAAAGCAATAAGTAATTGTCTAATATTTCTGTAAAACCTACACGAGAGTGGCAGATATTTTGACACTAATGGAAGCATCCTCAGAAATGCATCTTTCACACTAGCTGTTTCACACTATTGTTTTCAGCTGGCTTATATATAGCAGCCTGCTGACTTAACTTTGCTGAGACCACTTAGCACCTGCTTCTTTGTTGGCAGCTGGAATCACTTCCAAAATGAAACGCAGAGATGGAATTAATACGGTACTACACTGGAGGCAATGGTCAAATGGCTGAAAAAAGACACTAAAAGCTGATAAATAGGCACTCACTGACTAGAAGGTCTAAAAAGGGTGCATAACATCAACAAAACTCAACCTGCCCTGCAGGAAGATCATTTGTCTTTATGTGTATTATACTCTAGTGAAAAATGAATTTAACTGTATCTTTAAGATACCTGTCTTGCTTATTATCTGTTACCTAGCAAGAGGTGAATGCTTTCTAAGTCGTCCAGAGTGATGTAAAACCAGCTGAACAGAATATAAGGACCAGGAGTGTGCTCACAGCCGATGTCTGACTTGCTCAGACCTGCAAGAAGCTATTGTCCCTTTGTAATTCCAAGCTAGGCTCTAGAGAAAGCTCAGACAGAACTTATCCAGGACCTGCACAGCAACTGTACTGTACCCATGTCAGTACAGCCCTTGATACAGCGCTGTTAAATGAGCATTTAATAATACCACTGTCGCTCTTTTCATTGACTTCAATTTCTTACAGACAATACCCTGGTTAAAGTTCAGCCACTCTCATTCAAACATATAATCACTAAAAAGACCGCAGTTTGGAAAGAAAATACTCAAAATCATACCAAGTTCCCTCGAGAGAGGGAAGGGAAAAAAATGAAGCTTTAGTCTTCCTAATCCTGTCAGCAATGTCAAGAACCTTTAAACATTTCATTCTAAGGCTCTTTCCAAGTTCAGTCTGAAGCAATCTAAGCATGGCTGTCACCAAATAAGAGATAAGAAATCCATGTTTAAAAATTATTTCAGCTTTTCAGATTCCAAGGGTTTTTATAAGCAACAGAGAAGAAAAACATTTTTAAAATCAGGAAAAATACCTGGACAAGTGTCCTTTTAAGGTGCCTGATGACTGGCTCACTCTCCAAAGATACTACAGTGGGGTCCAATATCGTGCGAACTACATGGTGGGGAAGCTGATGCTACTCCCAGGTACACCACACAAAAGGACCTGAGAACAACAGCCTGGGTCAGTGCAGCATCTTTGGTAGTTGCTGGAAGAGAGTTCCTCCTTCTCATTCTTGTTCCTCTGGTACGTCAATGTAAAACACACGTAACTAACAATACCTCCTAAAGCAGAACAAAAAACTAAATCTAGCAGTCTCCACAAGACAATCAAAGTCACTCTAAGCACCACGCAGACTCTAGGAGCAAAGAAGTAGACTGGTGAAGGGGACAGTAAGACTAATGATCTAGACAGAAGCTAGTTAATCAGGCTTGGAAGATGTCTTCTTTACAGAAAGAAATGATCAGCCAATGAGAGCTGGTTTTCCATATGAAGGGAAGAAAATTAACAATCTATGAGAAGCTGCACCCAGAAAATAACACTGGCTAAACTTTCAGTGTTCCTGCCTCCACCTGCTGGCAAGGAGAAATGTTGCTGCTGAAGATTGCTGCTACAAAGACTGTTTACCTTTCTTAGCAATGACTGTTTACAACTGGAATCAGTGACCGACATTACCACATTGTGGCATTAAACAGAGCTCCACAGTATTTCTAATAGAGGATAATCCACCCTGCTGAATTTGACACCTGCAGTTTATAACCCAGAAAGCTGTTAAATGCCATACAATTACTTATCTCTTTAGACAGGACCATAACAAAGATACACAGCAAGAATTTATATGTTAAATAAAATGAAAAGGTACATACATATGTATGCTAATTACCTGGTAAATGACATCTTGAAAAAGAACTGGAAAAGTGAGTGCAGCATCTTCTAATTCATTTAGACTACAGTGCACTAATGTTTCATCCTAGAAAAAAATAAAAGACAGTTTATAAGTAAGAAAAAATTATGAGAACAACACTGAAAACACAGGCAGTTGTTTAGATATTCCTTTTAAGGTTTAGCCAAAGGAAAATGTTTGTGTCAGTGCTGTCCGGACCGAATAAGAGTTCTTTCATTATTCTTGCATTTTTTAAAACAATTCTCTTAGAATTGTGTGGTAGTGGTGTAGTTAAAGAAGGTCTTGTAACTTTGTAGTTTATCCTACTAGTCGGTTCAAATACACCACTATCACTCTGAATCAGCTGCCCTTTGGTATGGCCACTAGAGGACACACCACTGATATCGCTCATGTTAACGCTCCTGACATCATTAACAGTGTCTGGAAAACATTCCGAAACAGAGAGACTTAAAGACATTATTCTAAAGACAAATTTATTTTCTATGAGCATTTCAAAAAGTGGCCAAACAATAATGTAATAATTAAAAGATTAATTCCTGCTCCATTTCGATGCAAAGCATGTGAAGCTGAATTTTCCTATTTACTAAAACAGAAATCAGATGCTACTTATCTCCTGCTTTGCTATGTGTTTCTAAAGATACTTACCAAGTCTAAAACTAATGAAAATTCTGGTGTGCTTCTGGTTTTCAGTGGAAGAGCTGGCTTCCTGTTAAGCTGTTCTTCTGTTAGCGGTGGAACATGTTTGATGAAATAGTATCTGGAAAGAATACAGATTTTGTTGTAGAAGTGCACAGACGTTATTAAACCAGTGCTGTTTTAGCCCAACTAAATATTTAAAACACTGAAGGCCACACAAGAAATAATTTAAACAAAAAAACACGAATGTATCAACACGTAGTTGCTTTAAGTTCAGAGATTTTGGAACTCATTACCATAGAAGAAAAAATGGAGCAACTCAAATAATAATTTATTAATCCAATATCCAACATGATCATTTTTATACTTCAAGTACAAATATCAGCACTTACGGATCAAAGACTTCCCAGTCTTCTTCGTAGGTGGCTTCTGCATGAGCTGATGAGTAGCCACTGTCTGGAGATACTGGTGCTAAAATTCAACGAAAATGTCCAAAACAAAAATAGAACAAACAAACAAAAAAATAACACAAGAGCTAGTCTTATTAGTGAAGTTCTTAAAAGGGAGAATTTGCATTTTATACACGAGTGCTTCAAACAACAGTGCTACCAGCATTTTCAGGATCTAGCAAAGATTTAGGTAACTGTAAAGTATTTGATCTGGCCCCTGAATTCCATGGACACCATTTTTGCTCAAAAAGATGTCTTCTGAAGAAAGCGTGGATGATTAATATAGGATCTTTATGTTCATATTCATCCCAAGATATATCATTCTAGTGTAAGATACTAAAATGTCACAATTCATGATCAGCGAGTCTAGGGTATGCATTTTTAATGTGTGTGTGAAGGGGAGTAAACAGTAATAAAAGTGTCTTTCTTCTTCAGTGTCTGTTTTCATTTGAAGAAGTGTTATGAAGTCAACTAAGTTATGCTGCAAATAGATGAGATTTGCAAAAGCTGTGTCTCTGATGCATAAAAATGTTCTGTCTGTTGAACATAAACACTGCTAATACTGTTTATGAGCTCCAAGCAAACGTGAAATATTCATATACAGAAAATACAGGAACTAGGGCTCCCCTAAGGATGCTAATTACCTACAGCTCCAAAACAAGCACGCTTTTCTTACCTGTAAGTGGTGGCAGGTCACGATCATTTGCTTCTTCTACTTCTTCTAAACCATTGTTGACAGTAGATCTGACCTGCACTGCTTGGCTAGTGTAAGCTGCTCCATTGGTTGATGTTGCAGTACTCGTAGTAATCTCATCTACCTGCTCCATATCAAGCTGTTTGACTATTTCTTCAGCCTCAACAGCTTGTCCTGGAGAATCTGATCCTGACGTTCCTGAATTAAGATTTCAGCACACACAGTCATTATCTTCACGCTGAGGTACCTAACAGAATACTGATCAACATTATTAAACACCAAAAAAGTGCTCTGGAGTAACTGAAGATAGCTTTATCTGATTCAGTTTACAAAAATAAGAACCAGAAGAACCATGACAAATGATTGCTTCGGACAAAGAGCTTAGTATTTTATTTTACTCTTCCAATAAGAAGTTCTAATGAATATAAGCTTACTCTTTCTTTTATTAATAATGACCCTTCTAAGAATTGGGAAGGAGGTCTTTTCCAACAGCAGTAACTTTTGGTTTGTAAATCAGAATGAAAGTTACTGCCACTAAAAGCAACATTTTCATATACAAAAAAAAACAACCAACATCATTTTGAGCTTTAACACTTCAGGCTTTCAAAGAATGCTTACCATTTTTATTTGCTGGTGAAAAAAAATTGAAGACAGGGGAAAATATGGTTCCCAGTAATGTAGTTCGTGGGGGACTGCCAGTGGTAGGATTATCTTCCAATTTCCCATTTTGCTTTACGTGTTGGTTTGTCATTTCGTAACTTCCAGCTTCTGTAAAACAAAAGTTATGAAGTACCATGCTTCTGTTCTTCAGTTACAGCCATTCTTATACTGCTATTATTTTCACTACAGGAAAAACAAAAGGCCATCTTTCAAAATCATCTTATTCTTCACATTTCAAATAAGGAAGTAGTAATTTTTCTTAAGAATTATCTTATGGGTGAACCACTAATAGAATCCTTACACGTGCTTGATAATGGCAGACAGTTTCTAAAATGCAGCATGCCCATCACAACAAATGCACACAGATGCAGTCATAAAGCAAAATAATTCTTAGCTATTATCGAAGACAACAGAGAAGTTGGAATTAAATAAATCTTCTTGTTACAACAACACACCATGTAACAATTAAGGTTTTCTATAAATGTGCACGTGAAGTACATCCTACAACTAAGAACTGCTGTCTCATGGATGAGATCCAAGACATGATTCTGAGCCCGAAACAAAAGAGAAGTTGTTTACTTTGCAGTAACAAGTCTTTGAGATGTCTGTCCATATGGACACAACCAAATGCATTTTGTGCACATGAGCTGAGAACTCAGCTAAGCCTGATGGAGCTGCACAAGTACTTCACACTTCTTGTCGTTTTTACATAAAACGTAGGGTGTGTGAGCAGCAACTCAGTGCTCTGCTGCTGCTGAATGACTTCACTAAGAACTTCATGTGGTTACGATAGTAACATGCACTCAGAGTGCTCTATGCGCATAGCTCACACTATGGCATTCAAGGAAACAGTTCCTCTTTCACCTTTTAAGCAGTCTGCATGCATCACACTGCGAGTGAGAGCACACCCATCACCTCTCAGACAAAAAAAAACAAAACAACTTGATTAGCACCAGTAAATACTCCTACAATCATCTTACACTGACATCTGACAAATAACTGAGCAGGTAACTCACCCTGTAACCCTCCCATCGCTGAAGTCATTCACTTGGAGCTACTGATTTTAAAAACCTTGCTGGAGTATGAAACTTGGCAGACAGCAGACAAAGGATTCCAAAGTTATTGGAACACTGACAGGCAGCACAAACACATGGAGATTTGTTTCCTTAGGAAAAGAAGCCTAAAAAATGTGGTGCTGGGGGTTTGGGGTTTTTTTAGCCAGATCTGGAACCACAGCTGACACTTCAATTTTCATCGAATATTTTATCTAACAGAAGTATCTCAGCCTGTCATTATCAGAGGTACTAAAAAGACAATTTTCACAGTGAGGTGATCTAACACTGAGACAGGGGAATCTCCACCCTTTGATGTACGTGGAACTCATCAGGACCAGGCTCTAAGGAACCTTCTGGAACTTCCATCAGGGCTCTCCTCAGGTTGGATGGGCCCTGCTGGGACAGAAGCAGAAGGACTGGTGCTGACAGCCTTCAGCTGCATTTTGATATGGTTCCATAAGAGAAGCCTGTCTACGTGTCTGACAAGTGCTTTAGATCTCCAAGGAATCCTGGCTACTATGGCAAAGGTCCTGAGTTGGGAAATATTTCACTATTTGTGAGAAAATGGAAAAGCTAAATCAAATAATTACTAATGGTACTTCTTTTAGAAAATAAATAAATAAATAAAGAGCTCCAAACCAGCTGATCATTACTGTACAGTGATAGAGTGCCCACAGAGATCCCATTTCTATCAGGTACATCCATTTTAAGTTGCACTTACAATCACAGAAATCTTATTTTGCTGCTGTAAGTTCGGCCTTGCTACTGCTGAGGTCGCTCACAAAACTCTTTGCAACCTTCACCCACAAAAAGTGTCCTGTACCAGTTAGCAGCTGAAGACCACAGAGTCACCACACACACAGAACAGTGAACATGACAGTGTTTACAAACCTCCATTCACTTGACCTTTCCGTCTTACTCGAGAGATCTGTTTATTAGGCTTGTCTCCTGTTTGAGGTGTGGATGTGATCAAATTGTTATCTATATCCCGTTCAATTCTACTTCTTTTTGCAGGATTTTCTCTTTCTTCCTTAAAACAGAAAAGCAGGAAAAGAAACATACTGAGCAGTGCCTCTTCTCTCCACTGAACACGACGGAATACTCTGTTAGGGAAAGTTCCACAAAAGATGCATTTGTTGTCCCACATCCAGAAGCAGAACACACAACGTGGATCTGGCCAGCTGGAGTTTTAAACTCATTTAAACTGGCACAGCTCAAGGTGGGAGGGAAAATTGCACCTGGAATTTTTGTTGTACAAAAATTGTCTTTAAATACTACTTTACTGGACAGCAAATTTACAGTTATTTAAGTGCTGTGGCGTTAGGGAAGTGAAGAAAGAAGAAAATAAAATGGTAAGGAAATTGATTTCCCTAAGTAGTTTGTACGTAAACTGCCCACTAATATCCAGCATAACATTTTCCACCATGCCCCTATAGAAAGTGGTTTGCAAAACAACTTACAAGTACGTACCTGGTGAGTTTGTGTCACAGCACGTGGCAAAACATAGCTGTTACAAATAGTACAGGAAAGGGATACGACCCAACAATTCTTTTTACCTTTAAGCAAACTGTTGTTCTCCTCTGTGACACTTTAGTGGTAGAGAATGAGCCATTTCTGCATGTCTCCTGTGCATCAGTGTAGGTGTAGGCACAGGTAGTGAAGACAGGTTTCTTCCCCTTGCTCCCCCAAAGCACCCACTGCACCTTAATAAAGTAGCAATCTAAAATCTAAAGCATGGCCACAGAGACTACATTGAAATGTAAGGTGTGAGACAAAGCAAAATAATTGGAATTAAATATCAAAATAATAATGAGGCCATTGAGCATATAAAAGTGAATTAAAGTTTCAATTTTAGAATTACAAATTACCTTTCTCGGAGCAGCAGTTTCATATCTTTAAAAAGAAAAGAGAAAAGCAGTTTGCTTGCTCCAAAACAAAGAATAAAATTGATCCCTTAGGAAAATTGGTCCAGCCCATGCTCAGATTGCAGCACTTAAAAGAAATACTGTCAGCCATGGAAATGCACAGAGCCCTGCATCAGAAGACAGCAGACGTGAACACTGACTCTGAAAGCTTCCCACTGGCAGTATCTTCTTGACCAAAAATCCTTGGTGAGAGCAGTCAAATTACTACCATGCACAATTAATGACGGCATATACACCATAAATTCAAATAATCAGAGAAAACAGACAGCTCACTGAACAGACAAAAGAGCAGCAAAGCATCTCATCCTCTAGGTCATTTGTACAAATTCAACACAGGAAAAAAAAATGGAAAAATGAATTAAGTTCTCAAAGCAATCCACTGCCCTCCACACCACGCCTAGCATAAAGGTACCACCCAAACTGCAGAGAAAAAGAGCAGGACTGTGCCACGGAGAAGAGTAGAGGGAAAACACAACAATAAACAAGCCCTGAAGCACTAATAAACACTGATGTAATATGAGCATAAATCAGTAGACAAGGAGAGCCTGACACTATCACAAACAACACTGAAAGAGTTCAAGTGGTTTGTTGATAGAATTTAAAGATGAAATTACACACACAAGGTTGTAATTCCACTTGGTTCACACAGTGAAAATGTTACTGCACAGAGATACAGTTAAATCTAACTATTGTATTTGCTTCACTTTACGTGCACACGTTCTATGACCTATTCAGACAGTCAATTATTAGCAGTACCTGTGCCATGTCACAGCACCACAACCATTTACTTTTGCTGTGTTTTCAGGAAGTTTGTACGTACGAACGAGCAGCCTAAACTGGGCCTGAACATCCTGACAACACATGCAGCCAATGCCATTTATGACAGTGCTAGAGCTCCCAAAATCAAACTCCACAACACTTCAGATTCTGAAACTTCACCATCTGAATGGCTCTTCCTGTACACACACACTTAGTGGCTTTCCTGGTGTATGCCACTGGTCTCATTGTAAATAAACACTATTTCATATTCCACAGCTATGACTGTTGTCCATGGGGGCTGTGCTTTGGAAGACCTCAGCAGCACACCCATCACATCCCAGCACGTCAGCCCCGTATCTCCAGCGACACAGCATTACCATTATTTCAGTTTTGTTTGTTTAAGGGATATTCCCAAAAAGCCACGATCGCTGCTCCAGGCAGATGAGTCACAGCTATCACCAGCATCGTCGGGACGCACTAGCCATGAAGACGTGGCCACAAACCTCTATCATCTCTGTGGAGACCGAGATTTTAACGTACCCATACTGCTATGCAGGTTGCACACATGCACTATCTCAAGAGTCATAATGTTTCCATGGCAGCCAGAAGACTACTTTGTTAAGTCATTAGCACTTTGGAAGATAGCCCGGCAGTATCAATATCGTGCCGTGCTAATGCCACTGGAGCCACTCCAAGTTCTGCTACAGACACAGGAGAGGACATGAAAGGGAACAGAAGAAAACGTGGACATTTTATATTTAAAAAGAATTGTCAACAGAAGAATGAAATGCAATTCAATGGTATGGGAGACAGAAACCAGTCTTAAAGACAAAGAAAAGGAAAACACGACATATTTCTCTTATCTTAAAATTCCTATGCAAAATGTTTTGCTTAGATTTCAGCTTTTTGTTGCAATGGTTTTGCAGTCAAAATGTTGTACAGTGGTGCTGTGTAGATGCTAAATGTAAAATGGATTCATTACCCTGGTCTAATGAAAAAGGAAAAGTAAATAGCTTCAACCAGTCATTTTTTTCTGGGGTATTTTTGTCAGCACCTCAGTGTTTCCGTAAGTAATTAACATATTAAAGATTAAATTTCACAATATTTTTGACAATTTAAGTATATATTGTTATCTTAATTAAACTTATTTCAACTTCACCTTGTTACAAAGTTATCCTTTCAACACAGCTCAAAAAGCAGATTCAAACTCAGAATCATTTTCTGTTTTGTTTGGTTTTTAAACCATATCGCTTATGATACCTTTTCTGATGTTTTATGACTTCTGTTTTTTTCCAATTTAAAGGTACATAATTTCCATACTGGATTGTTGGCACTGAATGAAGACCTTTTTGGTTGGCCTCTCCTTATAGAATAAAGCAGGTTTTTTAAGCTATTACAAGGTTATTCAGCCTATCAAACTAACACAGAGCTCTCCCTCAATAATTCCTTTCAGCACGTTTAACACGTGAAGATTAGCAAGCACAGCTCTCTGCCTGGACCAAGACAGACGAGATTAAGTCGTTTAGCCCTGACTTCACCTTTCCAATTACTTATTTTTATTTATCCTTAATAGAAACATTCTTAGAATACGACACAATTTGCAAACAGAAGGAAGGTACTGATGCCGTACCTTGGGTGTGCTTCCCTTGATGAACTTTTTGATTGAGGACAGTAGGCCCGTCTCATTTTTCTGTGGCTTTCCTCCCCCGACAGGTAGGCTCTCTTCCACCTCCGAGTGTTTCCTCTTGGCCCTCTGAGCACGCTGTGCGTGGATGGGATGTGACTGCTGAGAAGCCTTCCGCGTTCTCAGCCTCATTTTCATGTGTACCACATGTAAAGCTACAAAGGGAAAAGCAAGTGCACTTAGTCACTGAGGAAACATATCAGGCTTCAGATCATGAACTGAAGTGATGCAACACTGACAGCGTTCTGATGCACCAAGCTTTTACCCCCATACACACACAGCCTCATTTAAATGAAAGAAGAGCTATTTAAGCTGGAGCACAACGCTGGCAGAAGAACAGATGAATATAATCTGGCTGCAAACACATCTAACCATCAGATCAATGAGGGCTGTGCATAACCCTTCAGTCTGAGTAGTGGGAACAAAAAATTCTGGGTTTAAGATGGAGAGGATCTGACGGTGCCTGGTGTCTCCAACGACCAAATGCAACGACCTGGGCAGAGCTTTCCAGCCCCACATCCCTATAAAACATCCTTTTAAGCCTCCACATTAAACCTGAGATGAAACATAAACCTAAATTCACATCAGGAGTTCACGGAAGGAACTATAAGTGAGACTATGCATGAAGCACAGGTGAGGATACAGCACTTCCACAAAGGAACCTGACAGCAATCTTCAATACAGCTGTACTTGGGAACAAGACTCAACCACAGGAAGGTTCATGCAAAGGCAGTATTCATTAGAGCAGAGCAAAAGGCCACTTCAGAAAACATGGCACACTGATCTCCAGCCCTCAGCTACACTGCTGGTACAGTTAAACGTGTGCACAAATATGATGGCCTTCCTGGGCCAGACATAACCTGCTCCTGCAGACTGAAGCTTATGCCCTGGACGACCTGAATGGGACTCGTGCTTAGAATTATTCCCTTGCTGGACCTGGAGAAGAGAAAAGCAGCAGCAAGAAACCCATCTGAGGCATGACATGCTGAAATACTGATAGGAGTAATGCCCTAGCTGAAGTCACAACACAAGGCTATTTCTTCTTCAAGAAACACACATTCTTATCACAACCGGAATCAGAATCTACCTTCGTTCGGCACGTGCCTTGTTGCTGAACAGATGAACAGTGTATAATCAAAAAATACGGGTAATGGAGCAACAACTGCTTTCTTGTCCAGGAAAAGGCAGTGGTGGCACAGGCGCTGCCCACAGACAGAACAGTGCAGCCGTTGGTGACANTGATGTTATGATGTGGAATATCAATAATACAACAAAAATCATAAAACCATAACACAGTCACATCCCAGCCTGAAATGAACGTGCTCCAGTCGATGCAGAGCACATGGCTACAGACGTTTCTGAGAAGGCAAAGACTGCTGAATGGGCACGGTCAGGAGCTACGTGTGACATCGTGCTAACTGCAGGATGACTGCTGTAACTATGGCAGAGGCAGCCTGATATTCCACTCCAGGTGTGCAGAAAGAGAACAGGAACACAGCCTAAATGGATGAGAATTGGCTGCCTGTAATCCTGGGCCCTGCAGTAACAGAGCCATTAAGACTCACAGACCACGTGAGTACAGTTTCATTACTAATGTCTGCAATAGAATTTGCATTTAGTTTAAGAGATTCAACTGTATGCAGAAAACTGGGATGTGGGGAGAAAACCAAACACGTTCGCAAGGATTTCAATCCAGATTTCTGTTCCTACTCCTTATGACTAGAAAAAGAGTTCCGTTCTGATGAAAAGCATAAAATGTGCTACCAAAACATGCATCTCAACTCTGCTGCCTTGCAAGCTGCTACCAGATGTTTTTTGTGTCTGATCTATGCTGGGAAGAACCCACATCCACAGACATTTGCTCCTACTGAGTTTCTGCACAAACCAGGAGGACCTCATTAAGAAACTGAATGAATTACCTAACATCAGTGGACAGAATGGCCCGAGGATACCTTAAAAACCAAAATACATTTTTACTTTGGAAACATTCAGAAGAGCATTATTTTTCAGCAAATCCTCCTTGACCAAGTGACACAAGTTAACCACACCGCTTTCACAGGTGGCAGAAAAACATTCCCAAATTCAGTCCAAATTTCTCTGCCGTCCTGTATTTGGAAGTACCACCTTGGTCCTAACAGCAATTACAGTCTGAGACACAAAATGCCCATTAAACTTTTAAACCAAGGAGTCTAAATATATCAGTGTTCAAACTCAACAGTTAGCAATGTGTTGAAATGGAGTTAGAGAAAAACAATGCTGCTTTGCCACGTTCAAAACATTCTTCCAACTCTCCCAGGAGCTCCAGCCCTTCCATGCTCTGAGAAGGGAAGTTCACGTGCTGCCCTATCAGCCTGTTCAGGAATTCATTTCTTTCTGCTCTTTCCTGACAGCACCCTCTTGTTTGGGTTAGCTGTACCAGCAGTTCTTCCACCTGCACTGCAGACCTGAGTCACTTTGTGTGTTGCTCACAGCTCGCTGCCCGTGAGCAGTGCCATCATCCCACACACACACAAGGTGCCCACAGGAGAGAGATCCCTGCGGGCGACTCGCATCTCTAAACGAGAGCCCATCCCCATACAATGATCAGTTAGTGATGGTTTGTTTTCCCACCACATCTGGTACTACAGTTTTAACTACTTTTCAAAAAAACACTGAAAGAAAATCAGGTACGGCACACGTAATGACAGGGTTTAAGGTTTTCTGAGGCAGAAGGTTTAAGATGGTAAGAGAACAATAGCGATCAACAGTAGGAAGATACAAGTGACAAGAACACCCAAAGGCACAGCGTTCAGTGGCTGAGCACTCACTGCAGTGCTGTGAAGGACAGGGCCGAGCTGCGAGCATGGGAAGTGCTCAGGAGGGCCCTCAGCTGAGCTCCAGGAGCACACAGCAGCAGGTTTGCTCTGCCTGCAGCTCCCGTGCCAGCAGCCATGCAGCACCAGCACTGCTGCACCCTGCACACCGTGGAGCCCCAGGGCTGTGCTGGGACCCGCTGCACTTCACCGTGACTTCTGTTGCCGTGGGTGACAGCAGCCTCCTCTTGTGGACACACCATAGGGTGATGGAGTACTTTTCCTCATGCCAGAGCACAGCCATATTCCAAGTGGCAAAAGCAACCGACGAGCTGCTCTCTTCCCTCTGAGGGACTGCACCCATACAATAACTATATTCATCACAGAGGTGATGGCCATTATGTATGACAAATTCGTCCTGCAACACAGACCGTGCTGAAAAGCGTGGAACACATCTGACTGCAACAAGCACAATATTCTCCCCACACTGCTTGCACAACGTCACACAGAGCACTCTTATGCAAAGCCAGGAAGGCACTACAACTGCTTTACTCCTCAGATTCTAAGCACGAACGCCAACTCATGCAGCTTGTGTTGCAGATACTGACAGACATGGGATCGGAGCACACAAAGCTGAGCTGTTATCAAACATAACAGCTTTCTGCCGCTGGGTTGAGAGTGGGGAACTGACGTGAAGCCTTAGAGCCACCAGTTCAGGTGGTTCAGAGCTCTGCTGAAAAATCACATCTCTTTCAGCCAAATATTCCCGGACACACAAACTGGAGCACAGCAGGCAGGTCCACAGAAAGAGGAACTGCGAAGAATGGTCACTCCAATCTCCTTTTAAACAAATAATACCAGTTGTATTTCATCAGTACATTTCACTGCTGCAATGTGACCCAGATTTCAAGCAGGAACACCTCAATGAAGAGACGTGCTGACTGAGGGGCTGAAGTCCATCCACATGGCATTAGGGATGCTCTCTAGAAATGCTTGACCTCGCAGCAGTGCACACAGAAGCCTGAGTCACCATGGGAAACCCAGGGGAACTGAAATCACGTCAGCCTGTGCCTGGTGAGGAGGGAGAACTACGGGACAGACAAGGTGAGCATGGTGGCAGCCCTGCCCGCAACCACAGCACAGCCAAGGAAATCACTCAGACAGCGCTTCCCACCCTAACAGCCCCACAGCGCTTCACAAACTTCAAGGAAACGCTTTTTGTTGGTTCAAAGGTGTTGAGGTGTTTCCCTCTCAAAAACTCGTGGCCTTTCTTTAACCAGTTCGTTCTCCTTCCCTGGAAAATTACGGTAATTTCTTCTTATTCCAGCCAGGGTACTCCATATTTTGCAACATACTGCTTGTCCCCCTTCGCACATCCTGGTGTGCTCTTCCACATCCACCTATGCATGAGACAGTGTCAGCTGGGAAGCCGTGGGTCAGGAGGACTGAAGTAGTGCCACTGCAGTGCAGGGAAGAGCAAAATAAGAAGACAGCGGTCTATGAAAAGAGCAAACCACACCAAATGTGCTGCAGAGTGTTGGTGTGTGGTCACAACATCTGGAGAAAACAGAAAGCACCAGATCCATCCAAACGCTAGTCAGCCACTGTAACCAGTAAAGGCACAATGCAGGTGCACCCTGCAGGGAAAGGCAATAGCAGATACAGTTGCTTCAGTCCAGAATTACCCAAGAAAGGCAGAGGACACAACATGGTAAATGAAGAAGGAATCGCGTATCCCTCTGTGAGGATCAGGGCTCACTGAACACTCCAAAGGAGAGAATGTCCACGCAGAGATGCTTCCCTCATGGCAGCCAGCCCTCACATGAGCTCAGAGAGGGGGAACCAGGGCCGTCCCCTCCTGGTGGCACAGGGGGTTTGCTTCCACCTGCACTCCTAGGGCCGGCCGCACCCCTTCCCCAGGCGCTCAGTCACTGCTTCAGGCCATGCCCAAACGGTTCCCAGGCACAGCCCTAAACGGCCCTCATTCACTGGAAGCACCTCCTCTTCTCCTCCGCCTCCTTGGGTTCACCGAGGCATTTCACCCTGATCACCATGCTGGAGGCTCCTGGGCTTCCACCCCTGTGTCCAGCTGCGATCCCTCTGTGTATCAGCCCGGGGCTCACTCACGTGGCTCTGCTCTCCTGAAGTCTAAGTGTTTCCCCAGAAAAATCACTGTTCTGATGAAGATTTTGCCAGATGAGGGTGAAGAGGGCTTTTATAATAGGCCCTAAAAGAAAATAAATGTTCTGTTACCGTATTTTGCTGCCCTCACAATCTTCTAGGCACTGTTGTTTTGCCACTGCTGCGCTAGCAAGGCTTTGTTTTCATTACACTGTGTGCATTTGGAACTGAAAGTTTATTCCCTTCTGACCAAGATATTTTTCTTTTTGTGACTGCGGGTACACACTTGTCATTAATTCAGCCTTCTCAGCTCAGGTCAGGCTCCAACCAACAAAGAGAAACGGAGAGCCGAGTTAATTGTAGAACAGCTAATCTCAGAACACAGCCCAAATCTGTTGCAGCAGAAAGACGTTATTTACAGTCTCCGATGCTGCCAAGACAAGAATTGTACATTAGTCATCTCTGGATATTGTGGAGCTCACCAATCGCCGAGATGTTTTGAAATCAAAGTTTGCAGTGTTGGATCCTGAAGCAGCAGTGACGGATCGCAGCCGAAGCAGCGCTGCTCCGGAGGGGCTCCTTCCACTGCAGCTGTCCAGGCCGCCCTGCGGACATTTAATCCCCGCTGCCAGGCACACAGGAGCCTATTTTTGGAAGTGGTGTCCCTCTCCAGGCCTGCTACTGACAGGTCACCCCACGCTCCGGCGGGGATGTTGTCAGACACTGCTGCTCAAAGCTCCAGCAGTTACCAGCAGTGCTCGTGTGAGCTCACTTTTCCAACTGCAACAAAACACGCACGCACACCTGAGCTCAGTGTGAACCAGCAGAGGGACCCTCCTGAACCACAACAACTAACTACTTCGTGTTTTTTGTTTCACTAAGGTTTTTTTTTTTCCCCCCAGGTGAACATCACTGGCTGCTCACTGGAAAGCTGTCTGAGTTTTCTAAACAATACTCCAACTACACAAAGCGTAAGAACTGCAATCCAGCAACAGCAGCAAAGTTCTGTAGGCCAAAGCCATCCTCAAACATGCTGGTTTCACTTTTCTTTGGTTCTACCCTGCATTTCACTTAGTTATTTCACAATGGAATTACCTCCAGTTGGTCTAACCTCTTTCTGGCACTTCAAAATGTGTGAGACATGAGGAAACAGTATCTTCAGAGCTGTAGAGCAGCACAGGGTCCTGTACACAACCACGGGATTGCTGTGCTGCCAGAGAACATCCCCTTCCTTTGGAAAGCTGGTGTTTGTAAAGAAGGCAGAAGCTACAAACTAACACTACTGCTGTTATCACTCCATCCAGTACAGCTTACACACAAAACCATCCAACCTGTCAGGATGCCTGGCAACCTGGGAGATTTTCTGAGTCACAGAAAAGGGAAACGCACATCTTTTTTGCAGGGTACAGATCCAGAGGCAACACCAGCACAGTGGCATGGAGCAGCCAACTGAAGCCTATCCAGCTCTACACCTGTCCCACAAATCCACCCTACAAGCTTTAAAATAGAGAAATCTGCAAGAAGCAGTGCCAATACGAACCTGAGCTCCACCACTGCTGGATCTTCCTCAGGAGCGTGCAGATTAGGAAATGGCCACGCTCTATTTCAAAGCATCACAAGCCTTTCCAGCAGAGGTTATTACATTATGACATAGTTACATTACATCATCATCTGGGAGAATTCTTCTGATGCCAAGGAGACCTAACTTAAATACCAAATTAGCATAAATTACCTTGTGCCTTCTCTACTTATGACACAGCACTTGTCACCGGGTTCCTCATCTTTACAACTGCTTTAGTGGAAACAAAAGGAACACTTTCTCATTTCCATACCTCCTTCCTCCCCATCCCCTCCATCTCAGGAGACACTCCTGTACCCTGCAATCCAACCAAAGGTGGGTGAGGAGTAAGGGCAGCAGCAGCTCAGTAATCCCTATCAGCACAGTGCTGCCGGGAGCTGTTTTCCTCCAGCTGCCCATGCATTCCCGGTGGGCCGTGCTGCTGGCTGCCCTGCCCTACAGCACGTGGCTGCAGGTGGTGCTCTGCAGAGCCCCAGCTCACACCATGTGCTGCAGCTCCACGATGCTGAGCCCATCTCGCTGCTCCCGCACCTCCCGCAGCAGCGCTGGCACTCACAGTCCCTCCAGCCAGCCGTATTTTCAGGCCAGCCTGATAAACTGAAACGCTTCCACATGCAAACGGGGAGCAGAATGAAAGCACACAGCCCCCAGCAGGGGACGAGACAGCCACAGCCGTATGCTAGCAAGCCTGGGGTTAAACGGGGTTAAAGCAGTGTGCCACCATCACCCACCTATAGCCACAGAGCTCAGCACAGCTGCTCAGCTGGCAGCGTGCTCCTGGGCACGGCTATGGGGCTATCAGCAGCACGGCACTCTGGATGCTCAAGGGAACACAGGGGCAAGGGCTGTTCCCAGCAGCAGGATGAAATGGGGCCACGCCGTGGGGCAGCACTCAGCTGTGGGGCACGCTGTGGGCCACATGTCCTGCCCCACTTCACTCCCGGTGCGAGCACAGGCAGCGGGGATCGAAGCAGGGCATGACTGTGCTGAGCTGCTGGGGACACAGCCCGCTGCCACGCTATGGTGGTGTGGTCACTAACACCACTTGGGTTTAAAATGGCCCTTGTATGAGCTGGCAAGTTATTTTAACAGAGATTATTCAGTCATAAATTTATAAAGCAACAGTATTTTATGTCAGGGTTTCATTTGCTCACTGCACGCTTTGAAGAGCTGTATTATTTAGCAAAAACATTGCTAAGCTTTTCCTAATACACTTGTTGACTCTTTTACAGCCTGGCTTCCAGGGAAAACAGGGCCCATCCCATCACCCTGCCCTGGTCACTGCAGAACCGCTCACCAGCACCAACCCAGCCCACCAGAGGGGGAGAAGTCTCCAATACACCAAGATCCTGTGGGCTTCCTGAACACCAGCAGCGTGAGGCTGCGGGGAGCCCGGCCTTACACACTTTGCTGTACAAGCAGACAGCTCGATTATTTTGGCTTGCAATTATCTTCTCAAGAAAAATCCTCATTTCTGCCACAATCTGACAACAAAATAACTCAGGGAGAGCCTGGGAAGATAAAATGCTGGGCACACCATTCACAGAAAAGGTTGGCATCTTCTGTCCCCAAACACTGCAAAGGACCAAAGCTCTTATACAGTCATATTTAAAAACACTCTGCTTTGAAACAGAGAAAAAGGTACTTTACCCCGTCCTTATCAGCCACGTATTTCATAAAACAAAACTGGGGTTCTTAAACTTCCTTTGAATGTGGAGGACAAACACGGTGAGGCAGATGAGCCTGTGCAAGCAGAGCTAATTCAGCAGGCTGCACAGAGCACCCAGCAGCACGCAGCCAGGAGCAGCACTGTGCTGTGCAACCCAGGCAGCACATGTTTATCTCCTAACCTTAAACTAGTTTATGACTTGGAATCATACTGTGCTAACTGACTTAGGATATTTTCTCACTATTAATCTTTGAGACTGAACACAAACACTTTTTGGATATAAACCAATCTACAATCACGAGAGAATTACTTTCAAATAAATCCAGCAGAGTCATTACTCACAACAATTAAGCAGGGCACCTCTTCACCTGAAACCGTACCCATACAGCCCATTTTCCAGCTGAGCTCTCAAAGGCCTTTCCTTAAGCGTGCTCCCAAGTCTTCTAGTCCCTAAGCAATACAGAGCTAAGGAGCTCTAAATACAGTAATTACAACCACCTAAGAACATCACTTCAGCCACGTTCAACTCTTCAAGAAAAGTTTCTTCCAAATCCGCATTTTAAGAGCATAAATTTACAGCACTGAGATCCCACTGACTCGCTTTTCTTCTTTAACATTCATAGATTCTGTCTTGACAGCAAAATAAACAAGACCTCCCAATCATCTTTAAATTGATTTAATTACAACTCCTTGGTCTTGAGTGTAAGAAGGTGTCAAATCAATTGAGCTGCACAATTCAATCAGATACGGTATATTTAAATGTAGCTTACACAACGTCTGTAAGCACCGTTAGCATTCATACAGGCATTTCTGCTACTTACAGGTTGCCTCCTTTCCTTCTCAGGAAACAAATCCTAACACTTCAGGCTACGCTACACCTCTCACTGGCAAAGCACGAACAGCCTGACTGCTGCATGGCACAGGCAGTGCATGCAGCAGTGCCACGCAGCAGTGGATGCCCTCTGCAGCCCTCCTGAGCTGGGAACGCAGCCCAAAGGCGTTCAGCCACAGCAGCTCCTGTACCCCACAGAGCTCCATCAGGCACAGAACAAGGGAAGGTCCCAGCAAAGGGACAGTGTTAGCGTGAGCAGGGTACTGGAAAACACAGAGAGCACAAAGGAAAACCCAGACACCAGCTCTGTTACCTCATCAGCCCACTCCTTTCTGAATCAGCGAACACAACACCGCTGGCTCTGAGTGGTAAGTGACAGAAGAGCAAGGCTGGAGGAAACTGCTGGGGGCGAGGCAGGATCCCACCACATGCAGTGAGATGTACACACGCTCACGTTCAGCGCTCTGCAGACACAGGGACCGCACAGCCCTGGCCACACCAAGGACACCTGCCCTCTGTGCCCAGCCACGAGCCCAAGCAGGGCTGTTCTGGCTGGCAGGAATGGAAAAGCCAGGGGGAAACGGTGATTTTCTGTAATCGAACATAGCTAAAGCTACAAGCCTCCTAGTGAGCGCGAGTGCAAGTTGTGCTGGCACAGGGAACCCCTTTGTGCAGGGTGTTACCGCTAACGAGGCTGCTATCGCGGTGCCAGCACAGCCCTTGTGGTACAGCCTGAGCCTTAGGTTGAATTACCTGCCTTCCTCTAATTAGCACCGCCTAAAATACAGGGTGAATGAAAGCAATCATATTTTAGAATGGCCTAAAGTAAACTGCGTTACGACTTTGAATCAGCACAGCTAAAGCCAAACTGCTCCAAACTGCTCCGATGCGACCTGAGCTCCTGTTAAGTTTCCAACTTATCTGAGGTGGTCTCAACACAGCCTAAATCCAGGCAGGCTCCTTCTCCTTCACAGGAGGCTTCCGAAGTGCTCACATGCCCTACAGTATCGCTTTCCTTGCCTTACTCTGCTGATAATGACACACGTGCTGTGTTGCTGCTGTGTTTGTACACATAGGTGTATGTATTTGCATATGTAGGTAAATCCCAATCCAAATGCTTCAGTTGTGTAACTCTTTTCTATGTACACCGTGTGTAGGATATTTACTTCAGCCTTGTACTACCGTGTGTAAGCACACACAGCTTCCTTTCTAGATGCTGTGTAGGTAACACCTCCTTCCAGTTAAGCCCATTTCCATCACAACCCTTCTCTTGAAGTTACACTGATACAACATTTTAATACAAAAGCCATAAAGTGCTTTGCACCCTCTAACTGGACTGTTCACCTAACAGAAGAGATCTGAATTCAGAAGGGAGTTCAGACCACCTGGGACAACTTTCCTTTCTGCGGACCCCTACAAGGAACTGGTGCAGCCCTCCCGTGGTGCAGGGTGCCCAGGGAAGCAGCTGTAGCAGAGGTGCCTTCCAGATGCCAGTTGTCGGGTTATTTTCACCCAGACACACACCAATCCAGCGGATGGGGCTGAACGCTCACCCAACTTTTCCCATGGGGAGAATGCTTCTGGTCACAGTGCAGCACAGATCAATGCGGTTGCCGAGTTAGTTCTGCCCACAACAGCTGTGTGTTTGCTTCCCACCACTCACCCCGGGCTCAGCAGCACACGGGCACCAGGCAGGGGAGCTGGGGCAGCTGAGGACATGTGCCTGGCGATGCGTCCAGCCGTGCTGCTGGAGGTGAAAATGCACTTCAGGCTTCCCAACACTCTTCTCCTACAGCGGACCGTCCTGACGAGCACTCTCTGTGGATCATGAGGTGAGATGAAACAACTTCTCATTTTCCACAGCTGAGAGGACTTTAATCAAAGTAATTATTGAAACTGATCTGATTAGGAAGTAATCTATTTACAAAAAGTTAAGACTACCAACTGGGAGACAACTACCCACCCTGTGATTGCTTCAGGTGGGGATGATTTCATACTTAATTTTTCAAGTGTTACTGAATATGTCATCGATGAATGTGAAATATTTATTTTTCTAAACTAGTAAATAATTGCTATCTCAGCACATGATGCTGGCTGCCTCTCAAGCACCTGTGTGTGGGGTTCTTGTCCGAGCAGCGATGCACCGCACCGGGCACCACGCACACTTGCACTTCCTAAAGACTCATCTGGGATGCGTAAACATCAAATGAACTCTTCACACACAAAAGATGAAAAACAATCTTCCACTTAAAATTTGCAAGGGATCGGTGCCAACGCTGTAGTGGTAACGCAAAGTGCTAACAAACGAAAGGCTCTCACTCTGGGTTGGCTCTTCAGCCTCCAGGCTCACAGGAATAACAATCACCGTGTGTGATCCGCGCACAGACGGAACCAAACGGCACTTGTTTGAGAGCAGCACACCCAGGAAGCAGGGAACAGGCCCTGTGCTGCTGACAGACACGTCCTGGCCCCAAAAACCAAAAGCATGCTCTACAGTGACTGAAGGACAAGAGCCACAAAGTCCTACACTGGAAAAGGCATCTCCAGTTTCACAGCTAAAATCACCCTGAAGATGCTCTGGAACCTCCAGCTGTCCTTTCCAGAGGGCAAGGAGTCTCAAGCTTCTGTCAGAGCACACAGATGCCTGGAAATGCACACGAACTTCCATTTTCTGCCAAATTCCCATCCTGCTTGATGCATGCTGTTTTGCCTCTTCTTGAGAGCTCCTGCCAAAATAACTTGACTTCCAGTGCTAGCAAAAACGTGCAAGGACTCTGAGCCATTGCTGCACTTACACCTATGGAAAGGTTTCAATCACAGGAACGAGATATTTGCATAGAAAACTGTCAGAAGAGGAGAAAGCGATTTTCAGTCTTCTGCAAATGGTACTTTTGTTGGCGTCAACCTCAGCAACATCACCAGTGATGAAAGGAAATGAATGCCAGTGCACTGTGGAGAAGCTCGGTAAGAAGGAGCAGCCTTCCTCTGCAGGGCAGGACATTTCTTCATCGTGTAATGCAGCTCAGCTCACAGCCGTGTCACATCGGGGCGCTGGGAATCGGCGCCGTGAAAGGAGCGCTTGGAGTGGAAGGCTCAAGTAGGAAAATTACCTTTACATTATGAAAATGTGTGCACAGCTCCAACAGGAGCGGAATGTTTACATCTTGAGAAAGAAATGATCTCACTAGCGTGAAATCTGGGGGACAGAATGACAACAGAGTTTTTCTTTAATGAAGGAGCTTTGCAGATGAAACAGGAATGTCAGCTTCAGTGCGTGCTCCGCTGACTGGAACACGATCAAGTCTTAACTAAGTTCCACATAATGTTTTCAGGGGAAAAGTGGAGAATGTTTTATGGAATTCAAGTCTGGATTTGGCTTGCGTCCTAGAACATACATCTCGTTATGAAAACTGTTGAAACGCTTTTAAGTGGGCAAGCCACAAGTGTCCTTGGAGCCACCCATTCACCTGGATGTCCCACAGGCAAAGGGAAGGCAGAAGAGCTCTGGTTTGGGGCGGCTCGGGGCAGCGGAGGGACAGGAGATGGTTTTGGAAGGACCTCTTGTATGGAGCTGCTCGCTTGTGCCTACAGCATGAAGCAGTTATGACTTGTTTTCTGTTATTGTCACAGATCCAATACGTTACTCCAGCTACATCATAATCTCTTCCTGCCTCAGTTCATCCATGTGTAAACCTGATTCACTAACTCTTACCTTAATGTGTCATGGGGCTTAATTAATAACACTTAGGTCTTTTAAGCCTTCTACAAACATTAACTACTTCTTGTAACAACTCTCGGAGGTATTATTATCCCTTTTTACCGACGGAGACACGGCAAAAGAGGCCGCAGCTCTCCCAAGGCAACAGAGCAACGGTTACACCTAGAGATCCCCTTTGTGGGCTGCCGTATTGTAACCGTGGAAACTTATCAGGAAAGGCAAAGTCAATGCTTACCGCCTCAAAATCACTTTCAGAAGTGCACCATAACCAACCGGGGCACCGAAAGGAGCACGACCAGAAGCAACAGGCTCGGGAGCGGATCACGAGCCACAAAACCACCACCGTGAAAGCACAACGCCGGGGCAGAACCCACCCGAACAGCCACGAAGCACCGAGCCCCGTCCTCTCACGTGCCGCTGCGCACCATCACTCCGAGCAGCA
>VXAB01014299.1:22465-48528 GCA_013399175.1 Odontophorus gujanensis | reverse complement strand
CAGGCGCAGCACGGCCGGGGGAGGGGGGCCCGGGCACGGCGGCGGCGGGGCAGGGCGGGAAGGAGGAGCGGCGCCCTGAGGCGGCGGGGCTGAGCGCACGGGGCCGGGCCGGGCCGCCGCCTGCCGCTCCTCCTCCTCCTCTTCCCCGGGCCGGGAGCGGCACGCAGCGCCTCGGGGCGGAGGGGCCTCGCGCGGAGGAGGGGAAGGAGAAGGAGGCGGCGACCGTCCCACCGCGCCCTGAGGTGAGCTGAGCTGAGGCGGGAAGGGGCGAGCGAGGAGGGGGGGGGCTCTGCGATCTGCGATGGGACCGCTCCGCTCCGCTCGCTTCTCGGCCGCTGTCGGGCTGCGGGCTCGGCCCCCCCGGCCCGTGATCCCCGCCCGTGGAGCTGCGGCCCTGCTGCTCCGGGACGGCTGCGGAGCCCGGCGGGAGCGTCTGTTCCCGCTTTATTTAAAACCTTGTAATTTTTGGCAGCCTCTCGTGTGCGGTAACCCTGCCCGGCCCGTGGCGGGGTGCTGGGCTTGGCTTGGTGACTTTCAGCCTGCTGAGCTGCCGGCCTCATTTTTGTCTCCTGTTTGTGAGTGCTTCATAAACGCAAACCCTCGGCTATCACAGAACTTTCGCTTTCTTAGGAAAAGACATTGTTAAACTAATTTTACCTTTGTTTCTCAAGGAAAGAGGGAGTAGAATGGAAGCGGTGTGGTCGTTCTGCAGAGCAGGCCCTGTCCCTTCAGAGCAGTAAAGTATTTCTAAACACGCACAGTAAGCGGAGTCCTTGGAATTTTTGTGCACAATCAGCTGTGGAAAAGGTTAGCTTGGACATGTTAGGACTTAATGAAGACTGGTTGTCAGTCCATTAAGGGGAGCTAGTACGGCAGGATAACTTTGTGATGTCTCATAGCACAAACCCAGGAGGACACGCAGCAATCCTTACAAAGTGGGAGTTTGGAGAAACGGTCGGTGGAAAGGCTGTTCCAAGTGTGTCATTGTAACGAAGCCTGCTGCCAGAGGAAATCATTCGTCAGGATCCAGAGCACACAGATATTTGTATGAGCTCAAAAACCATCTACTGCATTCACAACAAAAGCCGAGAAAACATTATAAAGATGCTAATGCACACGACTCAGGGTTCAGAGCAATCCGCAGGGAATAAGGACTGTTATTTCCATATGTGCAGGGCCAGGGGGTGCTGTTGGACCAGAAGGGTTGTGGGCTCTGTCGCAGGTCAGGTGAGAAGATAGAAAGTCGTACTGCTGCTGTGAAAGGTCCACCTGCTGGGACCTGGTCCTGCAGTGTGCAGCGCAGCATGGGGGAGCGTTGGCTGTGTGTGCCATGGAGGAGCACACAGCAGCACTGTCTGGGTGTGCACGTGGAACATGTCCTCATTTCAGAGCAGGCTCCGTGCTGGCAGCAGCACGTCCTTCCCTTGACAGCCCATCCCAGGGGCTGCCAGACTGAGATATTCCAGGTGCGTTTTCTTCGCTTTACGGAGAAGCTGAAGGAAAAAAAAGCTGTCGTTGCTGGCAGTGCTGCACCTTCTTGAAGTGTTGTGCTCTGTTCATGTTCATTTCAAAGGCCAGTCTTCGTTACTTCCTTCCAGCTCTGTTTTCTGTTGCTCTCAAGTCCTGCTGACCTGCTGTCCTTGTGTTTTTGTGCTCACTGAGGGCTGTTGGAGTGACTTTGTTTGCTATAGAGGTTCTGTGTGCGTGAGCCCACCTCCTGCCTTTAGGTGCTGTGCTTTGGCACCAGGATAGCGCCCATGACTGTGAGGAGAGACTGCTTAAACAAAACCATTCTTGTTTGGGTTAAAATATTTTAAAATAATCTATTTCTAGTTCTTGTTATTTCTCTTGCTTATCTGAAGGGAACACGCTTCGTTCAGTAGGTGAACAACCATGGAGCAGCAGTTAGCAGGCCCTGCTCACTGCTGAGTCTGTCATGCAGTCTGTCTGTCCAGGAGCTGCTGCACTTACTGCCCTGACTGCACTTCACGGGGCAGCCAGAACTCATACACTGCTGTGTGCCTCTTCAGACACAAAGACAGAGGCGAACTTAAACCAGCTGAAGTGTGTGTTTGATTTAGCACAGAATGTCTTTGAGGGGTCCACAGCCGTGGAGCTGTCCTCCAGGGATGAGAACACATCTGCAAGCAGCCGGTCCAACTGTAGGAGCTGAAACTGGAGCACCTGTACCAGTGAGCCCGTCATCCATATGTGGGAAGAGTTTGGCATAGGTGGAGGGACTGGGAATGCTCTCGTTTCTGTACTGCATGAAGTTTGTGCACAAGTATCATAACCCTGCTTCTGTGTGCCTGAAAATTCCAGCGTAATCCAGGAAATGGGTGTCTGTGCCCCCACTTCTCCTTCCAACCAGCGCCGGATTAGAGAAACATGGTGTCCTTGGTGTGCAGTCAGCCAGCAAGCCCTTACTGCTGCAGAACTGCTGCTCCTGCATGGCAGTACAAGCATTGGAGGCACTGCGTCTTCCTCTACTTGGGAAGGAGTGAGCTTGAGGGTGGCGGTGAGTTCTCCACATACCACAAGTACACACACATGTATTTGCTCAGGCAAATGCGCCCTGCTCTGAAGTGAGCAGTAAGTGGCTGTGTGTGGAGGAGCACAGCGAGCGCCAGCTTCTGTAGCAGCACCAGCACATGACAGAGGAAGAGCTGGCTCCTCTTCCTGCTTCGGTGTTGGCTTCGCCTGGAGCAGCTCAGACAGCAAGCAGCAGAGCAGAGCCGTGCTCCAGCCTTCTGTAGCAGGGCTGTCAGAGTTTGAGTGCTGGTGCAGAGAGTGCTGCAGATGTAATGGAACTGAAGCAGAAGTGCATGACAAGCTGTATGCAGCCCGGCCCACCCTGCGTGTTTCCAGGCACATCATGCTGTGAACCACAGAAAATGTGTAATCTCCTGTTGGGGACTGCTTGCTTACAAGAGTTCTTTTGTGCTGAAGGCTTTGTATTTTTCACTGTTTAGAATTTTGTCAATATGAGAATATGACCTGATAATATTTAATAAAATATGTAACTCGTTAGTTATTTAGTGTCCGTTCTCATCTTGTCACTTCAGCCTGAAAATAATTGAAGCAGAGTGCTCTTTGCAGCCATGACAACTCTGAAAAATGTGGTTATGTTTGGTCCAGTGAAACCTGTTGGTTAAAGGCAGTTGGGTTCAGCAGCAAGTTGTCACTTCTGTGGGATCTGTGTCACTTAGAGGTGGCCTTGGGAAAACCCTGCTGAAAACCTATGGGTGGAACTGGGTAGTGGGAACTAGCTAGAATAAACGCAGCACTTCTTTGACCGTTGGCTGTGGCTGCTTGGATTGGGCTGAAAAGGACCTCAGATATCACCTCATTCCAACCCCTCTGCTGTGGGCAGGGCTGCCACGTCCAGCCCTCCTCGAGTGCCTCCTAACACCACTCTCATTTCATGCTTAACAGATTTGAAAACTGAAGTAAATAATCTTGAGGAAAACTACTTTCCAGCCCTTTTTTGGGGGAGGGGGAGGAGAGGGGGAAAGGAAAACAGCAATGGCAGAGTGAATGTGAGGTGGCTTCTGGTGGCTGTAGTTTTTCCTCATTGAATTCTACCAGCTTCGTGATCCACGTGTGTCTGAGTATAACAGCACTCATACTTTAAGCTGAAGCACAGATATTTGTTTCTCTGATTTATAAGGAAATTGGTTTGAGCTGTTTGCAACGCAGTAACAGTCGCACGAGCTCTGGATGTTCCTGTCCCATGTCTGTGTCAGATCTCTCACTGGGGCTGGGCACAAAGCTAAGCACTGCAATAATCTCTTGCTGAGCGGAGATGGCTTAGGAATGCGTGTTTTCTGACTTTAACCTTGAGCAAAATGTTTTTGGCATCAGAGCATTCATTTCCATGGATCTGTGAGTGCTTTTCAAGCACAGTCTTTTATAATTGGGCTTTTACAACTTCGCTTATTTATGCAAAGTGGACGGATGCTTTGTTCCTTCCTAACTTTGCATTTGAAACCTTTAGGAAGTGGGAGCTGCCGGAGTCTGCTTGGTCCCTGGTGTGCCATCAGCTCCGGGTGCTCGAGGAATTCCTCACGTGGTCGTTACACGTTAATTAGTTTATATCTGTGCTGTGCTTTGAAGCTGTGAAGTGCTGTTACTGTTAACCAAGGGCAGGCAGAGCTCCCCGTGTCTGACGGACGCGGGTGGTTCCCGAGCACTGCGCTGCCGCTCCCCCTTCCTCTGCTGGATGCCACGAGCGGGGCTTTGTGTCCCATTGCAGAAGGATGGCACCCAGTGCCTGTCCTCCTTCCCACTGTGACCTGGTGGCCGTAGCAGCGGTTACTGCCTCGTGCTGTGAAATGGAGAGCAGAGCAGAAAAGGGCTGAACTGTGCAGAGAGCTCCAGGTAGGTGCACGCGTTCAGAACCACCATGTTTTTCATATGCTGTTGGAGACTTTTATAACCATTTCTCTGCTTTTTGCCACGCGAGATTTCCAAGCTTTATTTTTGTAACAGCTGTTTTAATTCCTATCCCCCACCTGGCTGAAGGAATCGGCAGTGGATGAGCACAGCGCAGAAGGAGTGGTCCGCAGTGCTGCAGTGTGGGTCGGGGACACTCCGCTGCTCCGTACCCGCAGTGTCCTCAGTCGGGAAACGCTGAGTGCAGGGGGGAGGAAGAATTAGAGGCAGAGGCCCTTTCTCCTCCAAACGTCGTGTCCTCTTCAGCTGTGAAATTTAAATGTTTTTCACCTTTTAAAATCTGGGATATCTGCAATAAGGAATGAAACAGCTGGCCGCCAGCGTGCCACGAGTTAATACGGGTTGTTCAGAGGTAGCCCGGGGCGAAACATGGATGTTCCTCGTTGCATTTGAATAAAGCTTTCTCCCTCAGATCTCGAATCGGTAGGAGACCCATTTTTCAGTGAGTGAAGGCGAGGTGGTTTGCTGTGTCTGCAGGGCTGTGGTCGGGCAGGGCTGTTCCTCATTGTGAACGTAAATCAGTGGAGGGAAAAGAGGAAACAAACGTTGGTACAGAAAAACCTGGAACAACTGAACTGATTTTTGCTTTCTAGGAAAGTAAAAACCAAAAAAGCTCTGCCCCTTCCGTGGGCTGGTTTTTGTTCTTCAGTGTCAAGAATTGCATTTGAGATGAAGTGTGAATTTGTTTTCTGCTAACAGGGCTCCGAAGGGCAGTGCCGGCTGCATGAGGCTGCTGCCCACCGGCACGGCCACGACTTCAGTGCTCACCTTCACCACGCCCCATCGACACCTTAGCAACACACAGCCTGGCACTGCATGGCGAGGGGAGGAGAAGCACCCGGGTGGAGGAGCAGAGGACGGGCGGAGGATGATGATGAGAGCAGATGAAATTCATTGGTGCCGTTCGCTGCCTCTCAGGAGAGGTTCCTCAGATGTGCTGCCACGTGGGCGAGGAGCTCACGGTGCATCAGCCTTGGAACAGCGAGCTGAGGAGCTGCACGCTGCTCTGCGTGTCTGGAAACACTGCTTGGACAACAAGAGCCGTGCTGGGCCGTCATGTAAAGGTGCTCCGCTTTCTCATGTGAACCAGCTCCAGCAAACGTGAGCTGCTGTTCTGAAGCTGAGCTGATGCTTTGCGGGGGGTGTGGATGTTTGAGCAGCGCTCTCTGAAATGTGTCAGCGTTTTGTGTGCTGCAGTTTCCATGGAAACAGGGATCGGCTCAGACAAATGGCCTCGGGATTCCAAAACGGGATTTAAGGACTGAACCCGAGGTGGGTTTGTCTGTCGTGTTTCTGCCGATGAGCGGATGCGGTGCTGCTGAACACACGCGTGGGCACGGGCAGTGCTCAGTGCTCTTTGTTTTTGCTCAGAGAGCCTTCGGCTGAGGGACCATCAAGAGAAAAACACGCAGCAGTTGCATCTTTTGTCCAGCTCGTTCTCTTCCACATACCTGGAAGCAGTCACGTTTCCATCACTTCCTTAGGCCTCTCCTTCCTCGAAAAATGTGAAATAGGCATCGGATGAGAACTACAGATTTAAGCTAGTTCCCAAGCTTTACTTTGTTTTTGTTTTTGTTTTTGTTTTTAATATAAAATGTCTCAGGAAACACAAACCTGATCATTTGTGAATCTGGAATCTTTGTGAAATGAAGCAGGTGCCATTTCTTTGGGGTTCTCTTTAGGAAGAGCCCGGGGCACAGCGCTTCCAAGGTCTGGAAGAATGGAGATGCCTCTGATTGGAGTCCTGCATCTTCAGCTTAAGTACTCAGACATTCACATCTATTTTCTAGCTCATCATGCCTAGATGTCTGTCTTGAATACGAACTGGGTATCCCAGGTCCTCTGGAGCAGTGTTTCCCAGCTGGTGAAGGGCATTACGGTGAAGGCACAGAGGGGAGGTCAGAGCTGCAGGTGTGCAGTGATGGAGGGCTGGCTCGAGGCAGTGGGGGGGAAGGCACAGCAACAGAAAGCTGCAGTGCTTCACTGCACCCTGCACTAAGGCAGAACTGCAGGGCTGAAGGGAAAAGGGGACGAGGTGGGGTACGGGGAAACGCTGAGGGAGGGGAGCTGGTGTGGAAAACAGCTGTAACAAAGCCACACACTCAAAAAAAAAAAAGCTAGGAAAATGGCTCTAAAAACACTGGCACTTTCCCAAAAGAACACAGAGGATTTTTTTTTTCACTCAAGTGGAATTTGTTTGACAGAACAATTCCCCTTAGAAATAAAATTCTTTAAACATTGGATCACTAAATAATGAAGGGTAAAGCGCCGAGTGATCCAAACTGGATTCCTTAAAAGGACACCCACTGGGATCAAACGGCCTTTCTGAACCAGCTCTACTGCTCCAGCACCGGGTAAAGCAGCCTGCAGTGCGTGGTTTGCTGCCCACAGTGACAGGTCACCGACCTCGGTGTGGTGTGGGCAGTTACCCACGGGCAGCGTGGCTGCACACTGATCTCTCACAGTAACCTGGCTGACCAACAGCCTCACAGGCTGCAGGGATGGGAGCCAGACAGCAGGCCAGAGCAGCTGCCCTGCGGCACCAGAGGCCCTACGAGGGAGCCCAGCAGGGTTCACTGTAGTGCAGCATTGCTGAGTTATTCCTGCCTCTCTGTTACAGTAGCTCAGTTGTTGCCTAGGTTGGTATGCACATTCACACCAGCTACACGGGTACTGCGTTTGAAGCTCACCTGTTGCTTAATATCCAAGCGTGTAGTTGTCCTGATGTGACAGGAAAATAAGTTTTATGGCTTGTAGTAAGGTCCTCCCCTCACCCACGGCCCCAGGAGCTCGCTTCTATCAAGCAGCTGTATGTAACCACTGCTGATATATCAGACTATGGCAGCCTCTGCAAAGGCCCACGGTAACTTTCAGAAGCCAGGATCACTTTGATATGGCTGCAAAAGGAAACAAAAGAGCCAGAAGCTGCACCAACTTTAAGCAACTTAATTTATTAGAACCCATATACTTGCTTTCATTAGAAGAATCAAGTTAACATCTAATTCGGAGTGAAATGACATTTTAAGACCAAAAAATTTGCATTTCTTAAATATGGTACTTCCTGCTGACTGCTGCTCTTAGAATCCTGGCACAGGTTTGTGCTTTCTGTGGTGTTAGTACAGCATCTCACCCAGAGCAGGGTCAGCACTGTACTCCTAACTGGAGTACATCACAGCACACAAAGGGCTGTTCCTCCATCGCCTCTCAGATGTACGTAATGAAGAGCTCAAGCCTTAAACACCACCACCACAGAAAAAAACAAACCGTGGGAATGCATCACCAGAATTTGATTTTTTATTTCTCATCTGTTTAAGACTCATCAGCAGAATATGCCTGCAGCAAAAATAATAAAATCGTGCAACTTTTGACATGGAAGAGGTCCACTGAATTGGCATCAAGCAAGATGTTATTGCAGACTGGAACCTGAGCACAGAGGGAGGGCAGTCACCCACGATGAGCCCTGCCCTCTCTCTGCACAGCAGCCCCTTTTGGAGGAGCACGTTGGGTGGATAACCTCATTTTCCACTACTGCAGATCAACAGAATCATTTCTGTAAAACCCAAAAAGCATTGAGCTTACCAAGTGGTCTGAGACAGAAAAGCAAAAGGTGGAAGTGGCAGATGCTTGGAGAGATCGGTATCAAAGTACTACATTGGAAATGAGAGGCAAAAAAAAAGGCAGGATGGGGCCTCCTGGAACAGTGAAACTGCACACAGCGGAGCACAGCCGCTGTTCCTTCCTTTCAGGCTCCTGCAGAGCTGACAGGGACCTCTTCCTGCAGCCCCTGCACTGATGCTCCTCTTTAACACACACAGATTCCCTACAAGCTGTGCTGAACTGCATCACCCTTTAAAACCAGCTGTTAGTTACACAGCTTTATCAGGATGTGTCCAATGACTGAAGCCACCATCCCTGCTCTGCAGCTCCGACCGCTGCACGAGAACCAAAGCGGTGTTTGCTTCCGGGGACTGTGCCCCTGTCACATCTTTCCTCAGCTACAGAAAAGGAGCAATGCTTTAAACATCCAGTGCTCATTCCCAACCGACAGCTCACTGCAAAGTACAAAACCCTCAGCACTCGTGAGAGAAGCAGAGTATTTTAGCTCAGGGGATTCCTGTAGAAAAGGAGTGCTCGGCCGCACGCGGCTCCACGGTGTATTCGTTACATCAGATACAAACTGTACAAGTTCTCCAGTTTACAAAGTTTGCTCATTTGCAGAAACAATTCAGCCCATATTTATAATATTGGTTCTGAATGTGAAGATCCTTACAGATAAGGTACAGTCTAAGTAACTGGCTCAATGTAACAACAAAAGTGTTGCTTTAATACAATCTGCAATAGTACAACTATGTACATATGTACAGAACTGCTTCCTTCTGTTCCAACCTTACTGTGTACTTATCTTTAATTATCAGTTTGTTTTAAAGTACGAAACGCTGAAGTAAAAATGGTTCAGTTTTGCAGCACTTCAAGTTCTTCAGCTGAGATCTCGTCTACACTTCCCGTTTAACTCAAGCCTTAAAGAACACCGTCCCCGAAGCGTGGCTTGCTGTAATCAACGAGGTCGTTCTGCAGATCTCTCTCTTCATCATCTGCAAAGGAAACATTCAGACCAATTCTCATGTGATGCTACTGAAAAATAAACACTGAAGCAAGCTTTCCCAGGAACACAGCACTCACAGCCATGGGCGCTGGCACGGCCTCGCCTGGCTCCGGGAACAAAGTCCTCCAGGAAAACAAACCACCCGAGGGCCCGGCGTGAAGGGGGAGCTGTCAGCACCTGGGGTTTGTGCCCGCTGACAAACTGTGACTTCACACTGTCAGGCATCTCTGCTTCATTCCAGCTGTGTTTCAGGCATTTATTGACATGGCAGACTGCAGAACTACTGCAATTTGAGCATGTTCCTCTGTAGGGTTGAAACTCTCAACTAAAACCCAACTACAAAGCCTCTGTAACCTCGGGGGGTTACATGAGCATGGGTTACGGGTTGGCAGAGTTGCAGCTGCAGTTTTACCCCAGGTTGGGAACCACAGGACCGGCACAGAGGAGTCCCCTCCACCCCCCTCCAGGACTCGGAATGAACTGCAGAAGAGCAAGGTGATACTCTTCCAACTTACATCTTAGACTTGTAAGATGATGCTCTGAATTGACTTTGCTGGCAGCGTTGTTACAGACTGCTACGCTGCATCCGAGACCCCGTGTGAAACTTGAAGGCCTCTTACAAAAGCAGCACTCAACCTCTCCTCACCTCTTACCAATGGAAATCCGTATTCTCTGCCAGCCCTGCTAGGAATCCACACTACATTCTTCACCTGGACTCTTCACAGCTGAAACACATCCACCTAATCCAGCCACCCAGTGATAAGTGAACAGCCCACCCATCACAACTTCTGCTCCTCAACACGCAGTTATTCCACGGTTCAGGGGGAGCACAGCAGCTGCTGCACAGTGCCCAGCCCAGGAGTGCCACAGCTTTCATGTGCAGGTGGTTCCCCTCCACCGCGTGGCTGCCGCTCCATCCCTGCCCAGGACAGCACTGCACTCCTACTGCTTCACTGCTATTCCTGGGACTCTGAGCCTCGGAAAAATCATACTAACAAACCCTCAGAACGTCCTCATCCTCACTACAAACGTTTACTGTAGTGCACAAAGAAAAGAATAAAATCCAGGAAAATATATTTGAAACCACATCTTGCAAGGTCTACGGAGGCGTGCTGCCCAAGGGCTGCAGCCAAGACAGCTCCTGCATGCTCCCACAGGAAAAGGGGCCACGAAGGTCCGGGTGCTTCAGTTAACAGCTGCTGCTGCACTCCAAAGCTCAGAGTCTCCTTACATTCACAGGAACAGAAAGCAGAGTTCAAGTGAGTGCCATCAGCCGTCTCTCCACAAGTTCACCAAAGCCTTTGGTTTGATGATAACTCGTGTGAAGCCCTAGAACATTCACAAATGTATTTATCAGGCTGTGAGCGAGGCAGGTACCCGCTGGCAGCCCGCTCCCCCCAGCAGAAGGCCGCTTTATCTCCAGGACACACGCTGCAGCTTGGTAGGAACTGCTGCTAAGAAAGCACGTGGGTGTCACTGCACTCGTGTAACCTGCCAGCACCACACAGCAACTGCCAGAGGCATGGAAGCCAACACTGCACCTTCCACCTTGCATTTAAACCAGTGAACTGACAGATGTAATGCCAGATGGGTGCTGATGTTCACAGGAGTCATCTCCCAAACTTGTCTCTTCTCCTTATGTTTCAGTATAAGGCCCCACAGTTCTCCTAGTGACAGAAAGCCACGTCCAGCCGAGGTGCTCTGCTCACACACAGCAGGTGCTCTGTTCGAGCCTAACACACAACACCACGTGACATTTTACTAACAGTTCTTAGGCAGAAACTCCCTGGGTTTTTCTTTTTTAATCTCTAAACAATTACAACAACTCTCCCTCCAAAATCCCAATTCCCCCTTCTCTTCCCCTGCAAATAAATTAAGTGCGAAAACTAAAGCAGCCACTTCTAAAGCACTGCTTCTGGCAGCAGCAGAACACAAGAGGTGAACAGGAGACAAGGTAACAGGTGCTTTGGGAAATGAAGCCCGAGGTGGGACCGTGCTGCCTGGGCTGCTGGCAGAACGAGCTTCACTACGTGGCACAAAACCTCTCATGTTTACGCAGATGGAAAGACTGCTCAGAACAAGTCCAAATCTAAAGCCACCAGAGCAGCAAAGTGAGAGGTGTCACATGTGGGACATGTCACACGGGACAGCTCTGAGGACACCTCCAACCACAGCTGCACAGTAACACCACCGCTGTGCTTCCTAACACCATTACTCCACATCACACCCACCCCAGCACAGGCAGCAGTGCCACTAAGGGTCCCTGTACTGGTTCATAGCTTACAGGACAGGACTTGTTGCCACCTCAAGCCGTTGGTTCCCAGCAGAGGCAGCACAGCACTGGTGCTGTTGGGAAGCAGTGCAGTGTGTGCAGGGACCACAGTGCTGCTCTGCTGCCAGGCACCCCCTGCCTGGCACAGGTACAGTGGCTGCAGGTGAAGGCTGAGCCACACGAGGGGCAGAGGGAGCACTGGGGCTCACTCATGGTTGCACGGCCTTCGATAAAACATTGGAAATCATCTTCAGAAGTCCAGCTAAGTGAGCAGCCAGGCATCTCCCACTGCGTACGAGGGAGAACTGAGCAACCACCACAGCCAAGCTCAATCCACACAGCTGCCTGGATTTGTGGGGTGCAGAGCAGACAGCACACTGTGCTTTCCTTTGCTCCACAAAACTGTGAGGAGAAGCCAGCTTCCTGCATCCGCAGCACAGTGCGCATCAGGAGGAGAGGCCACGTGATGATTTACACTGGTTTGGAAGCTGGCTTCAACACGCCATTCAGAACCTCATAACCCACCCAGAGGAACAGACAGTTCTAATCCAGAGCAACTAAAACCTCCTGCTAGTTTTGGGCAGAAGCACAACAGGACAGGCCACGTCAGCTGGAGCCGCAGCAGCCTTCGTTTCCATCAGCACGCCCGTTAATTGGTTCTGCTCAGGACTGTTCTTTTGCTTGTCTGTGTGTTCCCAAGTACCAGCCCAGCCACGACCTGCTCACACTGCATATGGCAGTGCACGCTAACAGATATCAGCTGCTCTTTTTCCTACTCACCATGCCTGGCTAACAATGAAAACACTGAGGGCTGACCAGTTACCGGATCAAAATCAGGGCACATGGAGAACCTGGGGACTTACAGCCCTCCAACCCCTGCACTCCCCTTCATTTTGCATCGTTTCCTTCATTGGAAATACTATAAACGTTTAAGCAAACATTTCCCACCTGTAGACATGCAAGCCCTTCACAAGACACCACCAAACAAGCAGACAGAATGGCAGACAGCATCGGGGAGGTGATGCATGGAGACGCATGCACGAGGGGCGGAGCACATGCAGGTACTGTTAGGAGAGCACAGCTGAGTTCTGAAGTTTGGTTAACAAGAAAAGCCACAAGTCTGTTGAATCTGTGTACAGTGCACAAAACATTACACTTGGAATGGATAACTGCACCTCAGGGCAGGTGTGACGAAATTAGGAGTCAGAACAACCAACGTGGTGTTTAAGCAGAGGAGCACAATGGCACAGACTGTGTCCCCAGGTGTCCACCAGGTTTGCCTTCACAAAACCATCTCTAAAATTTGAAGCACCTTGATTTTCCTGTCAGAAACTGTGCACAATTGGAATAAGCAATGGAAATATTCTGAGAACTGCTGTAGCAGCAAGCCTGAATTTTAAGGATTGCCTAAAGCTGATTTACTCCATATTACAAATTGCAGATCAGCTAGAAGTAATGAGGCTTTACACAAATTCAACAAGAAAACTCAGCGTGGATCTTATTGCAACAGGATGGAGATAAGGCCCAAGCTCACCTTGGACGTCTTCTTCTCCACCATCACCATCCTCTTCCTCATTGTAAGCCAGCTCGGCCTGTTTGTCTGCCTCGTACTCACCCACGTTACCATCATCCCCATTATAATCTGCCAGTTTAGAACCCTGCTGCGGATCAACAGGGGACTCATTCTCATCAAAGAATCGGCCTGCGAAGTAGGCAAAGGAGTCAGTCAGAAGCAGAGAGGAAAGAAACAGGGAGATTCTAAACGAAAGCAGCCTGCAGGTTAGGACACCCAGGATTCTGAAGCAGATTCCACCAGAGGAAAAAGGGATTCGAAGGGAGAGTGCATGGGCAGGAGGGACAATGCTGCTGAGAGCACCTCCAGGGGGAAGGACGTCCCTGAGTGCCATGAACTGGGCTGTGGGATCTGCCTGCAGGGCTCTGCTTCATGGAGAGGAGCGAAGAAACGGCGCCGTTGGTTTGTGAGCACAATGCTGGAAACGTGCTCTGCTTTCATACAGCACCAAAGGGCACAGGGTGCAGGTCCTGTGCTCACACATTTCCCGGGGAGGACTTTTTCTGTACAGAATTAAAAAAGGAGCAATACATGGCTGACTTCGTACATGGAAAAGCAATTGTTCTGACAACAAAGCAGACAAGGAATCAGCTGCAGCTAGGAGATAATGCCACACCAACACACAGCAAAGGATTCACGGGGCAGCACGGAGTGCACTGCAGCACGAGGGAGAAACATCCAAGTGCAGAGAGTTCAGCCTGCTCCTCCACGGCTCCGAGGAAGCAGTGCTAACCAAGGGCTCAGGTCTGCACAGTGTGTACACCAGAACGGGATCGAGGAGCGACAATCGTTACAGACTGGAAGTGGAGCAAGAGGAAAGCCTGCCAGGGCAGATGTTGAGTGATTCACGTTGGAAGCAAACACAGAAGTAAAACTGAAGATCCGACCACAACATTGGGATTAAAGGAGTGGTTGGGTTACAAAGGACTGATGTAAAAATGAATTCTTCTCTTAAAACAGTGACAATGCCATGTGGCAGTATATACAACAGAGCAGAAACAGTGGCAGTGCCCAGAGAAAAGCAGGAGTGACACAGCCAGTGCCCCTCACACAGCCAGAAACCACTGCCTCGTAAAGCAAGAAACCAGGATCTGGATGTACATCACGAGTTCAGTACACTGCTCATCCTCCATTCACCCCTACGACTCAGTAAGCCTTGCAAATACTGTTTTTATTTTTGGACACTGCCTTCTATGTGCAGATCTGTACAACTCGCACGTGTTAACTATAAAATTGGGTATGGGAAAGAACTGAATGCACTTCACTTACAGAAAATAAACAGGCCTGTGGATGTGCAGAAATGCTGCAGGTGCAAGCTGACAGAAGGAAAGGTTAAAACATCAGGAACCCAGTGCCCCACAGACTGTGTGTGCTGAGCTGGTGTGAGAGATGGAGGCAGCAGATCTGCCTGACACTGGGAGAGCATCAGCTCTGACACAAGGCACACACACGTGGCCCTGGGGCCAGCAGAGCACCAGCTGCCTTCTGAGTCAGACGTGGGCTGGCAGCACTGCCTGGAGCCCGTCCCAGGAGCACATGTGGCGGTGCTGAGGGCTGCTGCTCAGCTCACTGCAGATGTGAGCTGGTGTCTGTAACACAGGCATTACGAGGACTGTTTGAGAGACAGTGACAGCAATGGGAGGGCCCCTCAGGATGCGACGGATGCTAAAATCCACGGGGAACATCTGACAAAAGGAATTCAGATCAACAGTTGTGTATCACTAACCCAGACCTCCCACAGCCCTCGGGGCAGCTGTCTGATGCTCACACTAAGGCCTCACTTACAGGACAGCTTCACACAGCAGCACGAGCTGCAGCTCTGCTGCACTCCACTTCCACCCCCAGGCTCCAGGCAGGAGCACCACCAGTGCCTGCTGCACTTCCTTCAGCCTCTACCTCTTCTGAAATGATGCAGCTGCAGTCAGCACCTCCATACCTACCTAGCACCACAGTTAGTTTTGAGTATATATTTACCACGGACATAGTTTGTTCTTGAAAAATCCACATTAAGCACTTCACTTTATTCAAACTGATCAAGAATTAGTTCATTTCTCCTTCTGGATATCAAAGCTAGGCTGCTGGTTCTCTGCCACTCCTCCTTCCTTTCACTTTTTCAGCATATTTTCTTGCAGGATATCAGCACATTCCTCAAAGCTGTTAAAGCTCAGGAACTGTTCCTACCTCTTGGTTAAGGTCCTGCACCATCTCACCGTGTGGGGGAAAAGGAGAAAGCACACTCAACTCCTCCACACCCCAACAGCCCTCCATGCCATTATACCCCGACATCCATCAGCTCCCACATCTGCCCAAGCTCACAGGCCCTGTTATAGCTGAGCCTCTGTTTCACAGCAGCACCCAAAAAATACTCCATTTACTCCTGTAAACATTTTCACCTTATTTGTTATGTTATTCAGGGGTTGCTAGAAGCTAAGACCTTTTTTTTTTTTTTTTTTGCAAGTTCTTCACGTTAGAGAAGTGCCAGACAAGTCTGCACCATGGAAGGAAACTGCCAGAACTTTAACAAAGCCATCTTCCTGCACCAACTCTCACAAGACAAAAAAGGCTTTTGTCACTTCATGACTCCAAGCACGTCCTGTACTTCCACAAACTTTTCACTGACCACTGAAACCAATTCCTGGCTCTGTTTCAACACAGCCACCACTCCTGGCAGAGGGCTCCAGGCACTTCCCTAACTGCCTCACAGACTCTGAAGAGGACTGTCAGTCTGCATATGATGCCTTGCCATCTCTGAGTACAGGCAGACTTTGATCACGGAAACCAAAGCCTAAGGGACAGCTACTTTAACTCTGAGTAAAAACAAATTCCAAGTTGAGTTTATAATAAGTATGGAATTAAAAAACCCACACCTTACTTGGGTAAAAACCAAGAAGAAGTGTTCCAGCACTGTTTGATTTTCCTTCAAATGTGCCTTTGTCACCGAAGTGCTGAACACCTGGAACGAGTTCTGAGAACAGCAGGTTGAGGTACACCTAGCTGGCCTGCCCTGACTGCACACAGGAACATGCAGCACAGTACAAAGCTCAAATGTCGCAGCATTACCTGCAAGGTGGAGATGCATTTCAGCATCAACAGTGTAGAGAACCACGGGCATATCTGCAAACTCTCACCTGCTGTCCACCCACTAAGCTTTGTCAGCAGTGCTACCATCATACACAATAAGCACAAGTGTGATCTGCTCCTGTCTGAAGACTTCTTCCCCGGGCAGCATGGTGGCACAGGGCTCTGGGAGAACACACTTCTGGCCAATGCACACACACTACAACAGCACAGCCCCCATGTAAGGGCTGTTCTAATGTTCCAAACACTGTATGTAAGCAAAGCCAAGCCACATGGATATATGCCACCCTACCATGCATGTACCCAAAGTCTTAACTCAGCCATCTACTGAAAGCACAGCAGCTTCCTGAAACATTTTAAGTGCCTATAAGCAAACGTTTTACGTACTGACGGACTGCATATGAGAGAGGACACATTAAGGTGTGGCTTCTCATGCTTGTTTGGTTTTAAAGACACAGTATCATTACACTTCCTCTCAGGTTTACTCTCCAGAAGGTGACCTGCTGTAACAGCTCCTATTTCCCAAATAAGCAGTGTCAGAACTGACAACACAAAACAATTCTGCCATATCAACATAAATGACATTGACCAACTTACTTTGCTTCATCTTTTGCAAGTCAACAACTCTGCTTTTTGGAAGCTTTATATGCTCTGCTTCAATTTTGTTTTCATTCTGACTTTCCGTATTTTCACCAAAATTTAAGTGCTGAAGAGAATCTGGAGGTCTCTCTTTCACAGTATCAGCGTTTCCATCAATCTCACTGTGGAAACCTACAGAACAAGGAAATGTGTTCAGTGTTCACATGGTTCCAAACAAAGGTTTTAATGCTACCATAAAAATAATCACATTTTGATAATGAATCAACTTACATGCTGCCACCCTAATTAGTACCTGTACAGAGGATTGCTGATTTCTATTACTCTCCTGTCTGGTGGAGAAATGTTCAGGCATTTCCCTTTGAAACTTCTAGTGGTCAAATTTGGCTGAAGTTGATCAAAAGGCTTCAAAATTACTGGGTGCAAGTGGGAGCACAGAGAGACCACGTGCACAGCAGCCCCAGTGCTCCAGGAGCCCGGGCCAAGAACACATTCAATCTTGGATCCAGCAGAAATCCTTCTTTCTTTTCTTTGTAACAGTGCCAAATGAAGGAGGGTTGGCCACTTGCACCCAGTTTTCATGATAACATAGCAGACATTAATTGGAAAGGTCAGCACATCATCTGCTAGTGAGAACTTTACCTGGTGCCACATTGGGAGCATGGGGCTGCTCAGTTGCAGGGTTTAAATCAGGCTGATGATCATTGCTTCTGGGAGCTGAAATAAGAGGCTTCTTTATAGCTAGAAAAAAAACACACCAACAAAAGCCTCAACATGAAACCAACAATAACAATGCTTCCTCTGACAATCCTGTAAGCATTTTGTTTTCAATTCGTGGATGAAAATATGAAATACAAAATTTCCTGCCCCCCCAAAAACCCCAAACTACTGGAAGCACTGAAGTGCTCAGTTGTGAGCACTCAAAACTATAACAAACAGTAAAAATGTTTAGATTTCCTATTTCAGTTGGACTTTACTACAGACTTTAAAACTTTGTGTTTGTTATGAATCACAGTATTCACATGGAACACAAAGAACATCAAGAACCCCAACGTGGAAGTGTTAGAATCTCTCTCCTAACCAGTGGGAGTATCTTCAGCTTTAGCAGGGTCATTGTCTTCTATTTCAGGCATGCCTGCATCTCCTCCTGGTTTGACTTTCTCTGTAAGACAAAAATAGGATGTTCTACCTTATTAAATCATCAAGACTCAGTTTCCCTCTTGTGGAGGTCTCTAAGACCAGAAGAAAAGTCCTTCATCCACAGAAAACGTCCCACATTGATAATCCAACTACAACACTCCTTGTATTGCTCTGTCCAAGTCCTGAGGACTGCTTTGGAGCACTGATCCCAAAGTCAGTCCGTGTAATCCTCAGAAAAGGATGGGAAACAGATGCAGTGCTCTTGGTAGCTGAGTGGGAAGAGCTCGCTTTGAGAGCTGGAAAAGACACTGAACTGATACAAAAAGGTGTGGGTTCAGCAGCACAAGACAGAAGCAAGGGGAACTCAAACACTTTTTGGAGGAGCCTAGAGGCAGGAAACAACTGCAATAGTTGCTCACTGAGAGCTTCCTGCATAGCTCCTGATAACCAAAGGCTCCCACTGATCCTGCTGAGTTTCTCAGATAGACTCCTCACAGAGATGTCAATGCTCCTCACCTCCAGCCACCTCCTCTGGGCAGAATCCAGCTCTCCAGCAACATTCCCCTTCCTTAACTCACCACAAGACATTTCATGGTGAGTGGAGTGGCAATCCCCAGTTGACAGTTGACCCACGATACATCAGAAATGACAAAAAATGGGAAATACCTTTACCATTTCCATCATTATCTGAAAGCAGCTCCTTATTTTCTGCATTTTTAACTTCCACCTCTGGAGCAGTCTTAGATATTGCCTGGTCATCACCATTGGGATTTACTTCAGTGTCTTTATCAGACTGAACTCTCTGTGTTGCCTGTTAGAACAAATTAATATAGAACAATTATTAAGCACATCCCTGAAAATTAAACAAACAAAAAAATCACCATCAAGTTGAGATTTGCCTTGGACAAACCAGCTCACATTTATGAACCAGATGTTCACCGAAGCAAACAACAGCACAACTCCTCTACATACAAACTTCAGTCCTGAGGGCTGGAGCTGTGCTTCTGGACACAGAACAGAACGTAAAGCACTGCACGGCTACATGAAAATTACAGTGGCATAGCTACAATAGCCAAACCATTCACACACTGTGAACAGCATCTGAGTATTGCAAACGAATGGCAAGAAAAGCATTAGCATTCCACAACATGTTGGTTTAACTGAAACAGAGCGGGCAGAGAATGTGGAAAGCCGTGTTCATAGGTGCTACATCTGCCAGCACTCTGCCTCCAGCAGGCACCTACCACAAGCAGCTTACAAATAAACAGTGTATGGGCACACAGAGAAAAATACCATGGTATGAAGAGCAAAGGTCAGCTGAGCTCCCAAATATATCACAAAGTCATGAAGACACCACTGGCCTCAAACCGAAGGTCACTGACCTAAAAACACTTCTAGACTTCAAGATCTGACTGAAATCTTATAATCTTATTTGGAATGTTTTTAAACAGAGACTAAACAAGGAAATTATATCTTCAGACAAGCAGGCTATTTCACCTATCTGTAAGGAAAGTGGTTGGATCCTAATGGCACCATATAACCAGACACACCACTGCCAGTACATCACAAGATGAAGGGACAATGCCACATGGGAAGGCTGTAGAATTAACCTTTATCTTCAAGGCTGCTCAATGACTGAGCAAACAGGCAGGTGGCCTTACACTGACATCCACCCCAGCACAGCATTTAATTGTCTCAGGGGAAATGTGCAAGCCCTCCATGGATCTGAACTGCTGAGTCAAACAACAAAGGACTTCAGGATCCTCTACTTCAAAGAACTGTAACTATGCATCACCTTTTGTTCCCGAACAATCTGGTCCATTAATTTCTTTATGTTTTCTTCATGCTGCATTCTCATTTCCTTCATCTGCTGCCCACACTGCAGACTTAATTAGAAATACACCATCAGTCATATTTCATTTGTTGGATTTGTTATATCCGCTCTCCCCGTACATATAATAGGGACAAAAAATGAAGTGGCACAAAAAGCAAAAGCAGCCTGCCCAGAAGGCTTTGTCCTGGGATGAGATGTGTGAGGAGTGGAGGCAGACTGGGTGTAGGAGAAAAGCAGAACTGGAGAAAACAAGGACAAAGAACAGTAAAATATCAGGAGTGCCTCAAACACGTTTTCTCTGAAACCTGGGCAGCATGAAGACCCAGGCTTCCAGGTTAATCTGCCATCAGCATTTACTCCTCCTGGACAGCAGTGCATCTCCTGTGGCTGCCAACACAGACAGTGCACAACTGGGGCTGTCAGTTCCCGACACCAACCCAAATAACTTTGCTGAATGGCACAGCTGAGCCCCCAGGCTCTGACATGCCACAGAGACCCACACAGCCCAGCACGACGCCCTGCTCACACAGACCTGCAAACACCCCTGGTGGCACACACAGGAATATCTACTTTTTCACACAGAAGTTTCAGGCATGCTCTCAGTGTCAATCCCTCCTGATCCTCAGCTTCAGAAGTTCTCCCCACTTCTCTATCTATATTGAAACTCCAATTACACTCCGTGTTTTAACTTCAGCTTGATGCAGGGAAGGCAGCAGCTGACCACTCCAGTGGTTTACAGATCCTAGTTTGCTGAACTCCCCCATGTGCTTTTTAACCAAGATCTCCGTTATAAACACCAAACAATTCAAGTAAGCCAGATTTTGCACAGGTTGCATCCCACTTCGATATAAAATTGATGGCTGGATGTTTGATTTTAAAATTCTAAATTAAAGCTGCACCATCAAATGGGCGTGCTGAAGTGTGAGGACTGACATGTGCAGCTGCTGGTGCTGTTTAACAGGGCAGGCCTTATGACACCCCCCCAGATGCACAGTTAGCAGCATGGCACACGTACCTATCGTACTCCAGCCTCCTCGTAAGGTAAGTGTTGTTCTTCTTGTACTCATGAAGCTGATCCTCCTGGCGGATGAATTCCTGACGTAGTTCTGCCAGTTGTTCTAGACCAAAAAGTCAACATCAGTGTACAATCAGAATACAAAACACCCCAAGGCAGACACAGCTCCTACTGTTGCTACGTGAGTTAAACATTGCTCAAGTTTTATTTCTTCTACACACAAAGGTTCTTTAAACTTGAAAAAGATGCCACCTTCCTTAGGTATGCCAACCACCACTACAGAGTACAGCACAGCTCTTCTAACACCACAGAGCCAATGGTGAAAAACGCTGAACTGCTCTTTGCCCTTCTGCTCAGAAGTTTGCTCAGTGCTACTTTACCTCTCCTGGAGATTTCCTGAAAAGAATCTATTACTCTGAGTAACACAGAAGTACCTTTAGGTTACTCTTCTTCAGCCACAAACGAACCAAGAAGGTATTTTCACCACCCAAAAAAACACATACAATTGCTCTCATAGCTTTGCTCAGCTTTTCCAAGCCTGCAGGTGCAGTCCTGCACTGCTGTGCCCTGCAGACATCCAAGGAGCAGCAGCAGCTCTGCAGCACAACGAGCACTGCTTCCATCCCACACACACTGCAGCACACGGGCACCTACAGAGCACGGCCATCAATCCCTTACCCTTCAAGCGATGGATGTCCGCCATCTGATACGATATGTTGTTCTGCAGCTTCACCTGAAAGGCAGAAACCTTACATCATTATCAGGTCAGGGAGGGTTCAGGCTGTAGAGGTTTAGATGCTCCTTAACTCATTCTTTTTTCATTACAGAAGAGCAGACTCTGCCAAGACTGCACTCTGCTGCTGTGCAGAGGACAATGAATTTCCGAAGGCAAAGTATGAGCACATAAAAATAAACAGGCAGCACCATCAGTAGAACAATTTTTTACCTAATGTATATTTAAAGTAAATATTTAATGTGATGCTACATTAAATTTGTTACCCAAATGATACTTCTGGGAGAGAATCTGGCACCCACAGACCTCTACTACTGCCGTATGTGGGGTATTTTTAGACAGGGAGAAATAGGAGTTACAATAAAAAGAGATGCATGTACACAAAGTCATGGAGCAAAGGCATTTTCTCCTGTTTTTTACAAACAAAAGCAGTAGAAGTGAAGAGAAAAATACACATATAGAGCACAGCAGACAGGGTGACAACCCCAGGAGCACAGCAGGCAGCACGGATGCTGCCATCACTCATCCTGCAGTTCCAGGCAGGATGTGAGGGGCAGCCAAAGGGTGCTGAGGCAGAGAGCAGCCCGGCAACGAGCTCCCATTACCTCCTGGAATACTACACACTGCATTTAGCTGACTGAAAAAAAGCAGAGGAAGCTTGGGCCCGAGCATCCCGACACAGCTCTGCAGTGCTTCAAGTGCTGCTGTCTCTGCTTCCCAGAACCTCCACTTCCCACCGCTGCCAGAGGGAACACAGCACGAGTACACCCAGCAGCTCTGATTCCCAGCCCAGCCCCACACGTCCTTCCTTCCCTCCCTGGCTCTTCCTCCACCGTGCCCAGCTTTCCTTTACCAAACCCCCCTTTCCCTAACACCATACACGTGCCAAGGCACATTTTGCTTGGACAGGAGCACTCAGCTCTGGACAGCACAGCTGTGTTCATGGCTGTGTCAGTGCCGGGCAGAGGGTGACACAGCAGGACGGGCACACAGCCCAGCACGTGCCCGAGGGCTCCAGTCCCTGAGGGCAGGGCCAGGCTGCAGCCCTGAGCTGGGAATGGCAGGGAGCTGCCCAAAAGAGAGCACCAGAGGGAGAGATCTCTTGGCAGTGCGAGAAGCATGACCACACTGCTGGACCCACACTGCTGGACCCACACTGCTGGACCCGACAGAAACAGTCTGCAGGGACCCCAAGAGCCTCCTCGGCACATTACACAGCCACACACTTGAGAACCAGTTATACACACTCTGCCCACCATAAAATTAAAGACATTCTAGTTACAGGACTGACAGAGAACACTCAGATTAAAGGAGAGCTTGCTCTGGGCTTCCTGTGCTCTGTCAGCGTGCAGAAGCCCTACAGAAAAGCAAGCTCTGAGCCTCTGCTCTGCAATTGGACAAACCCACAAACACAGATCCTGCAAAGCACTGGGCTGCTTTCAAATCCCCATACATCAGAATTCATAACACAGAATGCCCTCCTGCTAGCTTGCTCCTTCCTCGCCCCATAAAACATCAGACTTGTGAAGTGGTGGGGAGGAGCTGTCTCTCTGCAAACAGGGATTTGATTTGGAGATAGCATCAGTTTTATCACACAATCTTTCATTTTGACAACTTTGAGTTTCAGAGAAAAGCGACAGAATTTATAGCCCAAGCTGCCTGGCTGGCAGCAAACATCCCTAATCTGAGGGACGGAAAGGGAAGAAGTGTTTAATGATTCATGGGATCAGTTCCACCTCCACACACAAAAAAACCACCCCACAAACCATGGCACAAATCCAGCTCTTCCAGATCCACGTGCTCCTGGAAGCCAGAGCCATCTGCACTGCCCGTACTGCTCACGGCTTCCCAGATCCTTTCCAAAGCAGCTGGGAAGGGTACAAGAAATCCTCTGTAGTTCACTGAGCTCTACACAGGGAAAAAAAAAAAACACCAAAACTCCTGAGATTGCCAGAGCCAGTTATACGCACAGCACCCCTTGCAGTGCTTCTCAATGGCACGGAACAAAAGGCAGCCTAAGAAAGTTACACACTGGAGCTGATCCTTACAGATTTATTGCAGTACAGGTGGTGGTGCTTCCCAATGAAATAGGTGGTGAGCTGCAAGCACCTGCCTGTTGTTCCAGCCCCCAAACTGCTGCCAAAGCAGCACACACAGGCACCCACAGCACCCCAGGAGCCGGGACGTTCCCATTCAGCACTACAGCACGTGCTGGAACTGCACATGAAAGCCCTTCAAAAAGACCAAGAGCAGAAGGGGACATACTCCATGATCTTTCTACTCCACCAAGTGCCTTCTTCCCAGCAGTGAGTGTATGCAGCCTTGGAGATGCTGCTGCTGAGGGACAAGCAGTGAGGTTAAGAAGTTGCATTCAGCAGCAGTGCTGTAGAGCGATAGCTTCACAGACTGAGGAGCTCTGCAGAAAAGGACACAGCCAGCTGCTTCCAAGGGTGCTTCACCAAGCAGGTTCACAGCATGAAGCAGCACTTTGAAGTGCCAGCAAAGGGACAAAGATACATCACACTCCTGGCACAGTCAGCAACAGCTCTGGAACAGAAAAGACGTGTTCCTGAGAGCTGCAAGAGCAGACACAGACACAAAGCCCTGCACGCTGCCACGTGGAAGCTCTCCACCACGACTCCTGCCACTCAATCTTCTTACTGAGCTGAGAGCAAAGCGATGTGTAAAGCTCTGAAGAAAACACTTCCTGGCGATGTGCAAAGAAGTATGAAACACTGAGGAACCTCCTGACAGTGCTGCACCACCTCCCCAGCACCAGGCCATCACTGCCTGTCCACCTCCGCTACGCCCCAGGCCCAGCAGCTTCTTGTGACACTGTGTTCTGTCACAGCTCCTCTCCACAGCTCACCTGCACAGCTCAGAGGCAAGCCTGCACATTCCTTCTCATTTCTCTTTCCAGGAGGGCTCTTCTCTTCCAAATTACTGTTAAGAAGATGCTCTGATTTGTGTTTTCAGCTTCTTTAAAAGACCTTTCTTTGTGAAAGATTCACCTCAGCTACGACACCTTCATGAGACTTGGGATAGCAGTCGTGCTGAGCCTAAATGTAACAGCTAAAGAACGGATCAAACCCAATTTACCATCATTTGTTTCCCAGTTCCTCCCTGGTGCCTCCATGCTCCTCCGTGCTGCCCTACCAAGAAGCTCCCAGCTCACACGCCACGCCAGCAGCAGGTGCTGCCCTTCTGCAGCTCCAGCTCTGAGTGCCAAGGGGCTGCATGCACACAGGGCATTTTTATTATTTGTTTTGTTTCCTTAAACAAGACACGAGGCCACTGGAGTACCACTGTGCATCTGTCACAAGAGCAAACAGCAGTGCAGTGGGACACGTAATGCACACAGAGGATAAAGCCAAGGCTTTGGCCCTGCTGTGGGCATTGCTGAGCTGGGAGGAAGCATCTGTGCACATCCCAGTTGCCTCAGCACTGGGAAATGCACAGCTGACGTGTTGAGCAGACGGCAAAGAGCCTGCTGGAAGAGGAAGGAGCACAAAGTGTAGCCAGCACTGCAACAGCTGCCAGAGCAGCTCCTTCCAATGGAGTTTGCTACGAAGCAAACACAGGTTTGTTGTGACCACTCAATGCCCCAGGAACCACTGGTGTCAGTGTTCTGTTACAGCTCTCACCTCACCAACGGACTGGGATCACTGGTACAGCAGCGTGCTCAACAACACCTCTGCAAAACTCTATTCCGAGAAATATATGTCAGCCATGTGCCTAGGGCAAATAATTAACACACACACGGACCTTTTGACTGCTTCACCCTGCACTCTGAGCCAGAAGTGGTTTAGAAGTCACCGAGTTTGGTCCATTTGTCAGTTTTCAAGCAGCTCGACCTGCACGCCCTCACTATCTGTATGGTGAGGCCGGAAAACCATCAGAACACACGGGCCCAGAGCCCACAGCTCGTCCCCTGCCTTCCACAGGAGGAATCAGCTGTTACACTCAGCCCTTCAATCCCAGCACAGCAGCGCTTCCCTCCTCACACCCTCCCCAACCTCCCTGTCTGCGTACAACACCTGCTTGCAAACCAAAGCACGCTTTTAAGGCACCGCTTTTCCTTTCATTTGCCCCACACAGAGCAGCGCCGTCCAGCACCGCGCGTCTGATGGGGCTTCACCCTCAGCTCGAAGGAACCCAACCGGGGCACACAGCGCTAAGGGCCGCGGGGAACCACGCGTGGGCAGCTCCCGCAGCTCGCTTCCCGCCGACCACGCTCAGCCGCGCCTTTATTTCCGCGACGGTCGCGCGTTTTCCCGTCCCGCCCGTCAGCCGTGTGGGGGGGCGGGGGGGGCCGCGCTCACCCTGCTGTCCTCGCAGCGCTTCACCTGCCCGTCCCGCGCCTGCAGCTGGCTGCTCAGCTGGCTGTAGTCCGCCTCCTTCTGCTCCAGCTGCTTGCGGTGCGAGTCCACCCTGCCCAGCAGGTCGGAGTTGCGCTTCTCCAGCCGCCCGCGGGCCACCTCGGTGCGCTTGGCCTGGCTCTGCAGCTCGGCCAGCTCCTCCCGCAGCACGGCCTGGCGCGACGCCGCGTTCCAGCAGTTGAAGGCGAGCACGGCGATCAGCACCAGCAGGGCCACGAACAGCAACGACGGCAGCCGGCCGCCCCTGCGGTTGGCCCCGAAGCCCACCATGGGGGAGGCCGCCGGGCGGGGCCTTCCCCCGCTCCCCTCCCCCCCCCCGCCCGCTCCTGACAGCGGCCACGCACCGCGGACACGCGCGCACCCCACGGCCGCGCTGGCGGCGCG
>VXAB01014299.1:7189-22126 GCA_013399175.1 Odontophorus gujanensis | reverse complement strand
AGCAGTGTGAGCCAGCAGTGTGAGCCAGCAGTGTGAGCCAGCAGTGTGAGCCAGCAGTGTGAGCCAGCAGTGTGCCCAGGTGGCCCAGAAGGCCAGCGGCATCCTGGCTTGGATCAGCAATAGCACTGCCAGCAGAGCAGGGAAGGATTGTTCGTTGCGGAGGAGCTCAGGGCGGACGTTGGTGCTCTGTACTCCTGAAGGGAGGCTGCAGTGTGCTGGGGTTGGCCTCTTCTCTCCTGTAACTGTGGTAGGATGAAAGGGAAAGGCTTAAAGCTGCACCAAGGAGGGCGGATTCAGGAATTACTGCTTCTCTGAAGTTCAGGCACTGGGGTGGGCTGCACAGGGAGCTGGTGGAGTCACCGACCCTGGAGCTGTTCATGGGACGTTTGGATGCTGTGATGATGGACACGGTTTAGTGAGGACTGTTGGTGATGGGTGGATGGTTGGACTGGGTGATCCTGTGGGTCTTTTCCAACCTTGGGGATTCTATGATTCTATATGTATATACAAATTAAAGAAGTGCAGTAGTAATGCTTACCTTGGGGAAGGGGAGATGTGTGGATCAAGGAGGTTTGCAGATGAAAGGAGTTCAGGGGGATGCAATGTTTCTGTGTCACACGGAGGTGGCTGTGAGACCAAGCAGGAGCAGCTCAGCCCGGGGCTGTGGGTCATCACCGAGGAGCTCAGGTGGAGCACATGGGACGAGGAGACGTCTTCCTGAGGAACCCATGCTGTGTCCAAGCAAAGAAAATGCAAGAAGCAGTCTGTCAGGTTAGATGTGGAGCTGCCGCGTGGCGGAGCAAAATGGTCGTGAAGAGAAACTTGCTGAAGGCATGAGAAATGCTCACATGCATTAGCATTACAGGCTGATCTGCTCCCAGCTCAGCACAAGTGTGAACAGGAGCAGCCAAGGAGAAGCAGGGCTGTCACAGGAATCTTCACCTCTGAGCCTTTTGTTGGGGCAGTGATGCACACCCAAGAACTGCCAGCACTGTGGGGCCGGAGCTGCGGGGTTGTGGAGCAGAGCACGTTTTGGAGCAGCTCAGGCATGATGCCACGTGGCAGTGCTTTGCTGTGTGCCCAGGAGAGCAGTGTGGCTGTGCCCTCCATGGGTGAGCACTGGACGAGCTGGGTGAGGCTGTGCAGGTGCTAGGAATAGATCCGTGGGTAAACACAATGTATTTGGAAAGTGTAAGCACAGCTCTCCCGGAGGAGGATCAGTTCTCTGGCTCCGATTGGAGACACAACTTTGTGTTCTTTGTCCACATTTCGTAGTGATTGGAGAGAAGGAGGAAAAAGGAAGTTACGAATAACAGGACAGTGCAATCTGTGGGAGTTAGGTGTTATTTCTTCAGAGTAACAAAACGTGAAGCTGAGTGGGAAGGGTCACAGAACTCCACGACATGGGGAAGCTGAGTAACAGTGGAGGAATTCAGTTTTGGTAAGTGTCACACAGTGCGTACAGGAGAAAAGCAGCTTCAACACCACGTACCTCGTGGGCTCTGCTCTCTGATAATGCCCCCTGTGTCCGTGTGGGCGTGTAAGAAATAAAGAATAAGTGTGGAATGTGAGAGAATGGGGGTAGGAGGGTTAGGCTGGAAATTAAGAATGAAGGGAAGGTTCTGTCCGTGTGTGGATCTGCGCTGTGCTTCTGCTTCCTGAACACTGCAGTTCTCATTGCAAGCTTCTAACGAGGTCATGAACTGAGGGGTGATCAAAGGTGCACAGTGGCTTTGTGCTGGGGGACTGCAAGGGAGCTCGGGAAGGCGACGAGGAGCAGAGCTGGGGAAGAGGCACTCAGCAGTGAGTGATGTGGAGGAGATGAATAGGAAAGGTTCTTTCTCCGGCACAGCTTGCAGTGCTGGGTGAAACCTGTAGGCAGCGGGGTAAGCAGGGAGGCGTGCTCCCTCTGCTCGTTGCACAGTGCTCGTTGCACAGTGCCATGGTGCACCAGCAGTGCCGCGCTGAGGTCAGGAGCACGCTGCATGCAGACTGCGTTACATCAATTGATCGAGGAGCCGCTCCTCGAGCTCTGATCTGAGCACGGCTGAGATTCAAGCAGCCGTTCCTGCCCTGGGTGATGGAGGGGGCCCCGCAGGGCAGAGGGGCTCTGCTGTGCTCAGCTCCCATTTCCTCCTCACTGCCCAGACCAGGGAGGGACCTCCTGCGTGGCACTGCGTGGGCTCTCCTGCAAGAACGTGCTCCTGGAGAAGGAAGGCTGAGGCATGAAGCTCCTGAGACCTCCCCAGGACGTGGACCTCCCGGGGGGGAACAGTGGGTTCTGGGAGCACAGAGTGGAAGAGACGATGGAGCACGCAGAGCGTGGGCAGTGTCTGGCAGGTCTCCCAGGGATGCACTGTGCCCTGGGTGAATGCTGCAGCGATCAGCACAGCCTGGCTGGGATCAGCCCCTCCTCGCGGGGCTGCAGGGAGCTGCCGAGGGAAGCTGCTTTGCCCCGGTTCAGGGGCCGCCCCACCTTCAGACGAGCCGTGATGTCTGCTGAGCTCATGCAGACAGTGATCTGCTGACAGTGAAGCACCGCTTGACAGCAGAACAGTGATAGGACAGCAAACTCTTAACCAAATTCATTATGAGTATGCCATATATGTACATATATATTGTAAGTGACAGAGAAGTGTAATGAATTTAATGGGATTCGTATTCTGTGTGTATGAGCAGGATGTCAAAAATATGGAGAAAATTTATCATACAAAGTTATAGTTTTTCTGGAAGACATCCTAATGTTTTCCAAGACAGACCAGTTAGAGCTGAGTGGTAAGTGCAGGGCAGTGTGGGCTGCAGTGTGAGCTCCTGTGAGACCCCACGAGACCCTACAGACAGTGTCATCATTCCAGGGAACCTCATAAGCTGAGTGCTCTTTCCATCTGTGCTGTTACTATGTCAAGCACTGTATCCTCTATGTGTGCTCTCCATTTCATAATCAAACCTGACCCCTAATAGCCTGACAATAGCACCTCTCCCTGACCCGTTGATCTGTGCTGCAGTGAGCAGAAAACATGCTCCTCGTTTGGGAAGCAGAAGTCACTGCCAGCTATGGGCACACAGAGCTGGAAATGATCACATGTGGAAAAAACACATAGAGCAATACAAAGGACAGGGGAGAAAGCCTTTGGATGCTCTGGCTCCAGGGCTAGACAGGTCAAGGGGGAAAACACATCATTTCTTTGTATGGATCTAGGGCACATGCAGTGATGAACAGCTAGGCAGTGAAGTTCCTAAAAGGCTTATTGTCTTTCAAGATATGCACGCTGACTTACAAGTACCTGAAATTCCCCAGGCTGCTGCCTGGCACAGCCCTCTCCCGCGTTGCATGCAAAGAGCTTTCCTCAAGCTTCTGGGGCATTGTGCTCTCCTGCAGCATTTGCAGGCAGCTCACAGATGTTGTCTTCAGTTGGTTTCACTGAGCAGGGTGGGTTTTTTCCTGGTGAAATGCATACTACGTGCTTGGTTTTTGTTTTACTTTACTGCAGATACTCCGCCTGGCAGAGGGTTTTCTGGTTATTATTTACTTCCCCCCTTTTTCTGCTATAAAGCAGAAGAGCCCCACGTGTGGTATTCTTCAAACTATTGTGTTCTGCAGTGTATTACTGCTGAGACATTTGGACATTTAAACCAACAAACAGGGACAGCCTGCCCTGTTCCACTCGTCAAGCATTTGAAGCCCTCAGGATCTGAAATGAGCTTTTAAATGAAAGATGAATTTTGATGTGTTTGGTTTCTTCATGCAGTGCTGCAGGGAAAGGCTGACTATGCAAACCAATAATGGGGCACTCAGGAGCAGCCCAGCTTGGATTTGGGGTCAGGTGGAAGGAAACAGGTCCTGATGGAATAACACATCTGTAAGTTATCAGCAAGCACAAAAGCACAGCTGAGTGACACAGTGAGGAGCAGCTGCCACAAAGCAGTGCTGTGGGGTTGAGCAGTGACTCCAGCAGCAGGGTGCAGTTCCCCCAGACAAGCTGAGGGGGTGGCTCAGGCCCCAGCACTGCTTCTCAACCCCTCCTATGCAGCCAGAGGTGAGAGCTGAGGCACAGCTACAGCAGTGCTCGTAAGGCATAGGTACCCAGGCCTCATCTGAACTGGCTTAAATAGGGCTTCAGCCCCTGAGGAGGATGGGGGAAGGATTTCAGGTGGAGCTGAGTGGGTGGAGTGTGGGTAGTGAGGGCTGGTTTGGGGTGTTTGTGGTGGTGCAGATAACAGGGATGGTTGGGAAGGTCAGGTGGGGTTTGGTGGGAGTGATTTTGGTGATGTATGTAGGAGAAGGGTTTTGAGTCTGGGCTGCCTGCTCTGCTAACATAGGTGGGGGGCTCGGGCACAGTGCACTGCAGTCTGCACAGAGGAGCCCCTCCAGTGGCAGAGCTGTGCTGTGCCATGCCAGGTTTGGCTGTGGCTGAGGACTGGGAGTGGTGCTGCTACATCTGGGTTATCCTTGTGTGTATATGAGTCCTGAGGGGATGTTCCTGGTCTGGGTCTCCTTCTGGAGCTTTGTTTTGTGTTGCTCTCACTCGCTCTAGACTCTCTTCCTTATCTTTAATGGTGGGAACACGGCTGTGGAGTTGAAGACTCGAGTATAGAGTTGTGAGTGCTGTGTATGAGAGCACAGTGACTTTATGAGCTCTTTGGCATCATGGACAACCTGTAATTTTAGAGGCATGCAGCTTGAACGTTCCAGCTGCAGCAGGATAATGCTGCTTTTCTCTCCCCTGCGTGTGTCACAAGTCTGTGTTTTTTTGCAAGCGTTCTGAGTGCAGGACATAAACGAGCTCCGACTGTTCGCGTGTACTTTGAAAGCTGATTAACACGCTCCATCTGTCGGTGAGCTGTGTAACTGTCACAGCGAGCAGCGTTACCTGCTGCCATCTCCGCGCTGATGTGTACGAGCTCATCCTGAGCAGCGAGCAATGCTGAAACAACAGCGGGGAGCACTCCTCTGGGGGCTGGGGGTTTGGACTCGATGATCTCTTGAGGTCCCTTCCAAGCCCTATGATTTTATGATTCTCTGCACGGGGTGGGTGGGAGCCCTTTTCTGTCTCCGGGCTGAGCAGCTCTGGGTGCTTTGGTTGCTGCTGTCCCCTCTGGTGAGCAGCTGCTCTCAGGGTGCGTGTCCACGCTGTGCTGGGGGGACGTGGGCAGACGATGTGCTCCGGGTGAGCTCAGCAGCAATCTGCCTCCGGGTCCACGCTGCAGACGTGCGTGAACTTTTCTGTATGTACTTAATGGCACAGGCACTTCTGTTGTGCATCGAAGGCACCGTTCATCCTTAGTGTGGCTGAGGAGAGGGAAGAACCACGCTGAGGTCGGACAGACCTCCAGCAGCAGCTCAGCCCTCTCTGCCTGGCATGTCCTTGTGGGTCAGCTCCGCAGGGATGGAGGGGAGCAGCGGTGATTGGAGCTGTGCAGGAGCAGAGCCGGGCAGGGGGCAGCAGCAGGGAACCACTGCTGTGTTTCTGACTGTATGGGAACTGTAGGATCACGGTCTGAACCACTGATGGACCATCTGAGGTGAGCACTGAGTCAGCCACGGGAGCACAGGTGAAGGCAATGCACTGTGTGAGCAGAAGGGGTGGGGTCTGACTCCATCTTTCCTACACCCCATTAAGGGCTGACCAGCACTGGGGAAGGATCTCTCTCTGAAGATTGCTCCTTTGGAGTTTTCCCACTGTGAGCCTGGGACGTGGGTGAGCATTCCATCTCTTACTGATTATTCCCTCCCATTGCAGTAATCTTTCTCGTTATTTCCAATGACGAGTGGTTTGGGGTGAGCATCTTAGGACACGAAGGCATCGTGGTGTCACGAAGACAAGCTGAGGAGTGTCCGGGGCTGAGTGCTGTCGGGGAAGCAGTACAAAGAGAGAAGCAGCACTGCGGGCAGCTCCTGCGGAGCAGAGTGCTCTGGGTGCTCCTGCAGCTCTCGGAGCTGAGTGCTGCGCTGCTCCCACAGTGCGGCCGCGGTTTCTCAGAGCGTTTGTATTCAATTACCGTTGTGTTTTGTTGCTGGGGAACGCGTGCAAGGAAGGAAAATAATTTAAGCTCTGCTAAATATAAATGAGATTTCATGGGACAAAAAAAGGCTTCTCTAGCTTGAGGGGGTATTGCTATGCCAGATTTCCGAGGCCTTCTGCAGCCAGTAAAATCACTGGAGCATCTTTAAGGGGAGAGGCTGAGCACTGTAAGTGCAATCACCGTCCCCAGGAGTGTGTGTGATTGTGTCTGAAATGGCACGCGAGGTGTCCACCAGGTGCTGCTCGTGTCGCCTGTGGGGACTTGCCCAGGGGGATGCCTGCTCCCAAATGTGCCCTTAAAACATCAAGAGAATGCATCAGAGTGCATGTGCTCCCTCACGTTTCAGGTGACTGTGGGCATAACGTATTCAGCTGCAGCCTCTAAGGGTGGGCTCTGTGCTTCTGCCCTCCCCAGGGTGTGTAAACCTCCCCCAGCTGTGATGCTGCCATAGCTTCCTGATAAAGGCACTCCCTTGGCTCTATCTGCAAATAAACTCATATCTGCTCTAAACTCATTTAATCATTGTTCACATGAGCTTCAGATCGTGGTAGATGATTCCCCATCGCGTGAGCCCTTCTTATTCCAGGCAGAAGACCAAACCCTTCTGGCTGTCGTGGCTCGTGACGTGAGCTCTGCTGTGTCCTGGGGCACTGCCACCAGCATCAGCTCTGCACTGCCCTGCTCTCCCCGGGGGAAAAGTGCTTCAGTGCAGAATGTCTGTGTGCTAACTTCTGTGACACTCAGGTGTGCTGTGTTCAGCTGACAACTGAAGTGGTCCTGCGTGGGTTTTACCCACGCGTGATTTAAACACGGCAGTGTGGATGGATACGCACGCTCTGCTTTATGACCTAACATAAAATGTGTCTTTCTGCTGAACACAGGGGTATGGATTGGAATTAATTCACCATGAGCTGATCTAACACTGAGTATAGGGACATAAATAAAGAGGGGTGAACATGCTGGCTGCAGGAACCAGGACCCCGTGTCCACAGTGCACAGCCCTCCTCTGCCCCGTGCTGTCTCTGGCACTGACTCAGTGCAGAGTGCTGTGAGCTCCCTGGGCTCCTGGTCTGTATTTATAGTTGGAACTGCTCACTTGCTGAGCTCAAGTGGAACGTGTCCAGCTTCCCCAGGATCCTGTGTTGGAGGATCTCCATCCTGTACCTGAGGGGCTTGGCTGGAAGCACTGATGGGATCTGTGCCTCCCAGTGGAGGAGGCTGGCCCTGTTATAGTCCAGCAGCAGCTCGGTGCCATGTGCTGCCTGCCTGCTCCCCTGGGTGGGATGAGGGGGAAAACTGGGAGAGACGACAGCAAGAACTGTGTGATGAGAAGTGTCCCTTGGGGTGTTGGCTGTCCCACTGTGCCCTATGGGTGCTGGGGGTGCCCATGAGCAACCGTGTCCTGGGGGACACAGAGCTGAGAGCAGTGCTGGCAGCACGCATCCTGTGCAGAGAGAAAGTCAGCAGTTGGGGACAATGCTTTTTAGGGACTGAGATTCAGTGCCAGCCTGGTTAATTCTTCTGCTTCTCCCCACTTGGACACAAATGGCTGCTGCTGCTCACCCCTCGTGCTCTGGAGGACTGTGTGTGCACTCTGACTCCTCGTGCCATGTGCACCTCGCTCAGCTTGATCAATTCCTGGCACAGGCCAGGGGGGTTTTCCTTTTCTTTCCAGCATTGACTGAGAAAGGCACTGAGCATCATGGATTGTTCTCTGTGTGTCAAACCATGACCTGAATCTGAAATGTGCAGTAGTGCTCTCACATGTAATTGAAGATCCTCTTCCTCTGTCCTAAACAAAAAGGAAAATGATACGTTCCGTTTGGATGGGAACGTGACTGTTATCATACTGAGAACTCTGTGTGCATTTCCTCCCTTACACCAGCAAAATCAGGTCTTCAAAAATGAGCTCCTGATGGGGATTTGGGCAGATGTTATTACTCTAAGAGAAACTGGCACTTCAGTACAGGAAAAGCACCACTTCCTTGAGCGGAGGATGGGAAGAGCTGTCAGTGCACATCAATGTGGCTTCAATTATGTGATCTCTAGATTAATCTGTGTGCCAACAGCAGCTGCTGCAGCAGTTGATTCTGACTGCCTCTCCCCTGCAGAGCTGTACCAGCCCCCTGCCCTGAGTGTGGGGTGTCTGTCTGCCCTTCCAATGGGGGGGACAGGAAAGGAGGAGGAGGAAGGAGGGAACTGCAGCAGTCTGATGGGTCACCGATGCGCCTGTGTGTGTGACAGAGGGACGTGGCTTACAGAAGCATCCGGAGCTGGATGTGCTGGGGTTCTTCCTTAGCAGGCCCACATATAGGACGCTGCCTTTAATTCCATGTTGGGATGTGCATGGTGGAATAAGATCATCCAGGCAAGGGAGTGTAAATTTGAAGAGGTGGACCGGACGACTTGCAGAAACCCTCCAAGGTCTGTTACCCCTGAAACACCATACTGAAATCCCATTCTGTGACCTTGAAGGAAATGGAAGCAGGGGTTGTGGAGGTGCTTTCCTGAATGTTGAGCCAGCCTAAGGAAAAGCTGGCGTGGTCACTGAGGAAACGTGATGTGTTTTCAAGTGTGAATGCTTCATTAAGTGCAGGGAACTGCTCACGTCCCTGGAAGTGAAAGCTGTCCCAAAGAACCGTGTCTGTTCGGGGCACTGGAAGAGCAGTCCTTGGTGCTTCAGAGGGTGTTGGATTATTGAGATATCTGCAGAGAAAATTTGTGTTTCCTTCCCACTGTGTGATGGCTCTTCCAAGCTTGCCTTTGCTCCTCATCCTATGCCAAACACCCACTTCAAACCCTGCCTTGTTCTGTGGCTGGCAATAGCTTCATCACTTCATAGCCTCTCATCACTGTTTTTTTCTTGTTAATGTTCGGTCTAATTAAGCCCTCTGAGCTGAGATGCAGAACGAGAGGGTCAACCACACTCCCACTGCCATGGTGTGAGCAGGAGGAATTGCCGAATGCACTGCAGTAAATTTCCACTCGCTTTGGAGGGTTGCTGTGGACTTCGGGTCAGGGTGAGCTGACTCAAAGCTCTCTGCATCACAGGGGCACTGGAGGCAAAGCATTCCCTCCAGGAGCTGCTCCTGGGGGAGTACTCTGCTGCAGAGCAGTGAGGAAGGAGTGCAGCCCACGAGGAGTCCAGGCTGCCTCCCTGCACGGGCTGTCCTGCAGTGCTGTCATGGCAGTGTGCAGCACTGGGGCTGTGCTGGGAGAGCAGATGGGGGGCATACAGAGGAAGCATGCTGAATGCCAGGGGTGTGTTCCTTCTCTGGGAGGTACTGTGTCTTCCTGCCCTCCTTCGCAATGTCCCTCATGTGAGCAGAGCAGCCCATGGGGGGGGGAAGTGAAATGGAGTTGTGCACGGCAATGACTTTACTCTGCTGTTTCCTAACTCCCTTTTCCAGTGGGATGAGGTTGGGGTCAGAGAACTCCGTAGGGGGAATGGGGATCAGGATGTGCAGTGATGGTTGGGGCTGCCTCAGGAATGCACAACTTCATGGGGTGCTGTGATCAGGGAGGAGGCTGAGACATGAGGGGGAGCTGATGAGAGAAGGGGAGAGAGGTGACATAAATAACATCATCCAGAGTTTGCTGCGAGCAAGCAAAATGTGAGCAGGGGAGAAATCTGTCTTTGTCAGGGACTCCTGCTGATCCATTTCTCCACGGATCAGCTGCAAGTGAAGTTAATCTGCTTATGCAGCAGCTGAGAAACAAAGATGCCCTCGATGCCCTCATCTCATCCCCATGAACAGTTTGAGTCCCGCGGGACGAGTAGAGCACTGAGTCCACCAGGTCCTGGGCTGAGCCCCTCCCTCACCCCTTGCAGTGTTTCTCCTTTCCCACGGGTCCTGGTGGGAGCTGAGGCCGTGTCCTGGGGCTGAGGGGATGCTCTGCTGTCCCCCGTGGTGCTGTGCCTGGGCCATGCTCTGCTGGAGCTGCGTTGTCCCCCAGCAGCACAGTGCTGGGGTGAGGGAAAGAGGAAAACTTTTCCTTCTGCCCTAATTTAAAACCAAGCAGTCTCTTGTTATATTCAGTGTCATGTTTGTAAACATTAGTAGCAGATGCTTCCCTTTTTTTACTTTCATTGTTTGGGTCATCTCCTTTGTGACATCATCGCAAGGGCACATCAGAATGAATCCCTGGTGCTTTCCTCTGATTCGGTATTTATTTCTAGACATACTGTACACTAAAGAGAGGTACTGAATTAGCAGAGAGTTGGTCCAGATGAGCTCCAGAGGTTCCTCCAACCCAAAGCACTCAGTGATGCTGTGTCTCTTACCACATGCCCAGTGCTGACCCGTGCCCCCCATCCTTTGTGTGGGCTGGGGCTCCCTCTTTCACCATGGACATTTAATGGGTTCTGAGCTGATCAAGGCCTTCCTTCTTGCAAGTGCTCCCAAGGTCGTTGCCATGTGAATGATTCCCACTAATCTCCCAGGACCCTCATGGTGCTGCAGCACCAGGCTCTGTGCTGGGCAGGCTCCCAGCTCGGGTTGGAGGTGCTGCACGTGGCAGTGGGTGCTGAGCACACCACGGGCTGGGAACCTCGGATGAGTGTGTGATGGATGGATGGGAGAACAGCATTCCTGCAGCAATGCACCTGGGGTCAGGCAGCACTTTCTTTCCGTCCCTGCCTTCTTCCTTCACCTTTTTTGCCTTTTCCAACATCCGTACTCCCCCCACGTGCAGCTGTGTGCTGATGGGAGGACTCCCTGTGCTCCGCCAGCCCTTTGAAGTGCGGTTGTGTTCTTCCATGTCAGCTTAATGACTGCATCCCTCTGGGGACGGGGCTCAGCCTGGGGATGAGCTGGGGCCACTGCCACCCCCGTGGGTCCCTGCCTCGCTGTGCTGTGGTCGCTGGGGACAGACCTGTCCTTCGGGGCTGAGTTCTGCAGCCGAGGTCCAGCAAAGCCCTGCACAGTGTGCTCTGAGTCATCGGCTGAAGCAGTCCCGGTTCAGTGTGCACTGCAGGAGCTGCACCAGGGCAGGATGGCACACCAAAGCTAACAGTGCCACGAGGCCCAGCTCCTGGCTGAGCTCCTGTGCCATTCACCTCTTGGCTTCTCTGCACTCACGGGTGTGTTCAGTTTTATTGTGCCCTCAGTCCTGGGCCTGTCGTGGGGCTGTGCTCACCTGGCTATTGCCAGCACGGATGTGCTGAACTCGGAGCACGAGCATTGCAGGACATTCCCTGCACACCCCAGCACCATCAGTGCCCCAAAACATGCTCATTTCCTGAACATAGTGAGGAGTGGTGAGGCGTTCCCTTGGTGGCAGTCAGCACCACGGGGAGAGCGGTGGGATGAGGACATGGGACGTGGGCCATGCGTTCCTCCCCCCACGTCCTCGTGGGCAGGCAGAGAGCAGCTCTGTGCTGTGTTCTGAGCCGTGCTCCCACCTCGCTGCCTGCAGGGACCCCATGGCCGGGCAGCGCCCCGCTGCAGATCCCACTGGCTTTTCAGCAGCATGTCTTAAGATGGGCTGTTCAACCCTGTGTGGATCAAACCAGTGCTTTCCCCGAGCAGACAGGAGCACATCACCCCTGCGCTTTTTTACTAAAATAACTCCCAGATGTAACCATTGTGTCACGGTACATTTATGAAATCTGAGGGTATTGCACGAAGTGCTTTGTGTAGATGAGAGCAAAGCCGTGTGCCAGCCCAGCTCTGACCCACACACCCAGCTCGTCCCAGCTCCTGGGCTCCGTGTGCCCATGGCACCACGAGGAACAGCCCCCACTGCCACCAGGGTGTAAACACCGGGCTCAAGTCTTCTTCTGATGACACAGACAGGGGAGGAAGCAACATCGAGGCACCTGATGGCTCCCGGATGCATCAACCGAGGGCATTTAGCAGTCAGACTGCTGCCTGCATGCATGTGGAAATGCAGCATTTCCCGAGTACCAGCAGAGCCCAGCTCAGGGCCACTGCTGGTGGAGAGTCCCTGGGAGCTGTGCTCCGTGCAGCCGACCCTCACTGCTCCCCCTGAGCTCTGCAGCCTGCACCCAGCAGCGATGTCTCTGAGCTCACACAGCTGCAGCAGGAGCACATCCGTCTGCTGTGCTGTTGGCTCCCCAGTGGGAAGCCAGCTGGGCTCTCCAGTCTCCAGAGAAAAATGAGAACGAAAATACTTCCCACTCTGCGGCTCTTTTACATTCGTTCGTGGCCCTTTAATGCTGGTAGAAAAATCAGAGATGGGCTAAACAAGCTCTGGGAAATGCTTTCCTTGTTTCTGAGGAAGGGCGGCAGTCGGTGCACATTGGCTGCTCTGTCCCATTACTGTTTCTCCTTCTCTGGGTTCCCCTGAGGCTGCGGCACTGTCTGGAGATGCAGGCTGCACTCTGCAGCATCCCATGCAACGTGCTCTGTGCAGCTCCTGTGGGTGGGATGGGTCTGGGTGCCACGAGCCATCTTCAGCAGTGAGACAGCCTGCAGGGGGTGTCGAGGGTGCTCTGCTGCACGTCACACCCATCAGCCCTCTTAAAATGGGGGAGAAAGATCAGAACCCTTCAATCAAAAAGAGCAAAAAGAAAAAAAGCCCTAAAAAGGGGAGAGGGCATCCAAGGCTTTGTACTGTGTGTGCTTCCAGCCATCCAAGCATATGGCGAGCGATGAGAAGTGACACATGGGAGCTCAGTTATGTCTCGTGGCAGGAGCAGTCGTTACAGAGTTTTTAATCATAAACCTGAATTAACAGAGGTTTGTCTCACTGTGGAAGTAGCACAGCTTGCAGAACCTCATGGCAGAGGATTGTCTTGTCCGGGCTCGTGGTGAACATGGAGCACATGAGGGCCGTGTGCTGCAGGGCAGCAGTAGTGCTCGGGATGGCCAAGGCTGCGGTGCACTTGGGTGGATGTGAGCTGCGTGCAGAGCTGTCCCAGCACACACCACAGCCATCCCCTGCCACCTCTGATCCTGCACTTTGTGCATCTCAAATAACGGCAGAGAGATATGGAGTTCCACTCTGAAAAGGAGTAGGCAAATTAAAATCTGCCTCTGTGTGTTGTGGGGGATTGCTGAACTTAAGGTGACCTGGGAAACCTGCACAGAATGCAGCTGATGCCAGAGCTGGTGCCAGGGCTGGTGGTGCTGGTGGGGCTGGTGCTGGTGGTGCTGGTGGTACTGGTGGTACTGGTGGTGCTGGTGGTGCTGGTGGCACTGCCCCGTGTTGTGCTGGGGAGTGCCGGAGCTGCCTGGTGGAGGTGCCGTCGTGCACACTGAGCTGGGGTAACAGATGTAACCCATTTGTTGGGAGCCCGAAGGGCACTGGGAAAAGGTCAGTGATCAGCATACAGATGACATACTTTAAAAGTGGATTAAAATAGCGCAATTCATCAGATTTGATCTGGGAGGAACGCAGGGCGTTAGGGGTGGGGCTGCTTGTGTAACCCGCTCTGAGCTTCGTGGCCCATTTCTGGGGAGCTCTGTGTGGTGCAGGTGGTTCTGCACGTCCCCTTTTTTGCTTTCTCGCTTTGCTATGAAACGTTCACGCTTTGGTTCAAGGGAATTGAGGTCCTCCTCTGTGATGAGTGCGATGTGTGCTGGGCTGTGCCGGGCTCCCCTCGGCCCCCGGTGCTCAGCAGCCTTCGTGCTGCCCGTCTGCTGAGCAGAGGCTGCTGGAGCTGCGGAGAACATTCTGGAGCTACAGAATTTCCATGCAACCGCTGCTGTTTCCTGATCACTTCTTCCCTTTGAAGAGGTTTCTGTCACTTCTTCCCTGTGCAGAGATGACATGAAGCCTTTAAGTCTTTCTGAGCAGCAACTGAGGTGGAAACAGCCGGGCTGAGATGGACGCCTTGAGACAGAGCGTGGTTCCCAAGGATCAGCAGCACAGACCTGAGCTTGGTCAGAATGCAGAGGGGGAGAAGACCTCTGTGATGTCAAATCGTTCCCTGCACCGCTCTCTGACAAAAACCCCAAAGAAGCCCTCTTCCCATGCTGCTTGCTCCCACGCTGTCCGTGCCAGGGCTCAGCTGGCTGCTGTGTGCCCCGGGTGCTGGCAGCAGCTCATTCTGCAGCTGGACTGCACTGCCTGCCCCGCCGTGCTGGCTCTGCAGCACCCACAGCACTGCAGCAGGACCAGGAGTGGGCTGGGTGCCCTCCATCCACGATCTGCAGTGCTCTGTGGGGCTGGGAGGGCCGTGGGGTGCAGAGCCACAGGTAGGGAGAGGGTTCCTGCACCCATCTCCAGGATTTACTTGAGGCACAGCTCTGCACGGCGTTGATAAACGTGCTGCTGTCACCGAGCAGGCTCCGAGTGACAGCCTCAGGAAAGCAGGCTAGGGAGGAGCATGGGAGCAGGGCACAAGCTGCTGTGGAAAAGAGGCTCTGCATCATCTCGGGGTGTGCACACACAGAGTGCCCCACTGCCAGGAGCTGAGTGCTGCATGGCTGCTGTGAGGGGGCTCGCAGGTGGGTGCTGGGGGGCCCGGGCTGGGGCTGCACCCCCACCTGGATACTGTTGCTTGGGAAACCTCTCCTGCAGCATCTGCCTGCTCAGCACGGCGCTTCTGCCTCCAGATTACGGCGTCACGGGGCCTCACTGGGGAGGAAAATAAAACCACACAGGTGCAAGGAGAGATGGAAATATCCCAAAATGCCTCGAGAGAACAAGGACCTAAAAATATTTGTGTTTTCACAAGCAACATGGGAGGGACAGACTGGCAGCGGTGTGGATGTGTGCCCCAACCCACACTGTGCTGGTAGTGGAATGTCAGCTCCACAGAAATAAGTGACAAAGTTCCCCAGGTCTCGGGGTTTCAACATGGGCTGCAGGAGGGGCCCCACTGCAGTGCCCCTGTGCTTCTCAGGCAGTGGGGATGGGACGGGATGGGATGGGATGGGATGGGATGGGATGGGATGGGATGGGAGGGGATGGGATGGGATGGGATGGAAGGGGGTGGGATGG
>VXAB01014298.1:0-15847 GCA_013399175.1 Odontophorus gujanensis | reverse complement strand
TTATATAATATAAATATATATTTATTTATAATTTAGGTTTTTGTTCAGATGTATTTTATTTAAGGCTGAGATTATTAGAGGGGAGAGGAAAATTTCATCAATTTGATGGAAGCTGTGACTGCTAAATTAAAATATCTTTGTGAATCATGGGTCCAGTTTGCTGTCAACATTTAGCCTATGTCCTCTTCCCCGTTTCTTGTAGATCATATAGAATGAATAAAAATCACAAAGCTTATATGAAATTAAAATTACAGTGCCTTTCTAGTGGTCAGTGATAGGACTCAAGGGAAAGGCATGGAACTGTATCAGGGAGGGTCAGGTTGGAAAATGTCAGGAAAATGTTCATCACTGGAGGGGTGGTTGGGGCCTGGAACAGGCTTGCCAGGCAGTGGTCACAGTCCCAAGTTGTTGGAGTTCAAGAAGTGTTTGGACAATGCTCTTGGACATAGGGTTTCATTTTATGTGATCCTTTGTGGAGCCAGGGGTTGGATTCAGTGGTCATTGTGGATCTCTTTCTGCTGAGATATTCTGTGATTCTTTCATTCTAGTGTGAGTTTTGTGTCTAGAAAAATGGAGTAGTAATCACATACTCCTCAGAGTCAACTTCATTGAACACAGGGATAAACATTATAATTCTATTCTCCAGTAAATGGACTGCACTCTAACTTTTTTTGCTTAAAATTTGGTTTTGTCAAGATGGGTCATGTTCCTTTCAGGCTATGCTATAGTGTGATCTTTTAGAAACAAATTGTATAACTCAACCAAATCTTCCAAAGTGATGAGTATTTCTAAGTTATTGTTACATGCACTGACAGTTCTGAAAAGAAGTTTGCTCTGTAGCTCTGACTCCCACCAGCATGCTACAGAGGAAGTTCACTTCTGAAGAAGGCTCAGTGATATAACTTGAGGCCATCATGACCACTCCAGTCAAAAAAACAATTAACCTTGTTCCAAAAGACTTTATCAGCTAAAAGTCTCCACTTGCACAGGGAAGCAGTTACTTATTAGAGCAAAATTAATTTCCCCAGTTTTCTAGATGCATCTCATGAAGTCCTAATGCCTGGGAGAAGCAATCTTCAAATGCTGAGTTTTCATTGACTTTGCTTTTTAGTTATTCTTGCTGTTGTCTTTGCGTGAACCATCTACAGCTTATTCCAGTACCTCTGACTACTATGAGCTGATGTACAAGGTGTGGTTGGCAGCTGCTGCTTTCTCATACATAAAATTAGCTGCCTCACCACTGACCAGGCTTATCACCAGCACTTTAAGTACCAGCTTAGATTGCTGGGAAAATTACAGTTTACTATGTTAACAGTAATAAGCGATTTGGCAGAGTCAGATAGCAAGCTTATTACTAGCTTGAAAACTTTGACAAGGTTAAGGAGCTGTGGATTTAACTGACACTTCACTAACACAGTGCAGAGAATGTAGCTATGTATCTAGTAGTATTTACTGGGAATCCCGTGGCAAGATGCTGTCTCATCTCGTTTTCTGTACGCATGCAATAAATACATCCTTTGCAGTATTTCAAATAGCACTTTATAGCATTTCAAGCAACTCATAAATGTTCAGTATTAAAACTTCTGTTGGAATTCTAACACTTACTGATATATACTACTGTACTGTTTTTTCGTACCAGAACAAAAGCAAAATTCTGTCCCTATTGGACAACACTGGTGCATTAACAGTAGGGGCACATCAGGTCCTGACTCTGTAAATAGTAAGGTGCATTATTACTTTGATAGCTGGCAGGCACCCAGTCAAATCTGCAGAGCTGCTCGTGACAGAGAAGACAAAAGTCCTGTGAGTGTCTGCAATTGGATGCTTATTTCCTCACTGGGTGATTTTCATTTTAAGCAGTTACAAAATCTGTTTTCTTTCTTTCAGAACTGTAGTGCAGATGATAGGCAGGTCGGAGAAACAGAAGAATAGACCAGGAAGACTGCTGGAGAAGAAATAGCCCACGCTGATCAGTGCTTGAGGCAACTCTGAACTTCCCGTGTTGCATTTAGTTGCTGTTTCCAGCAGCTGGGCATCATACCTGGTGCTGAATGTGCATTTCTGTCTGTTTGAACTAAGGAGCTGCCAGGCACATGAGCTGCCCATGATGCCGTGCGTGTGCTCGAAGAGCAGGGGGCATGCTGGCCAAGCAGGCAGCATTACAGTTAACCAATGCTCCTCACAGCCTCTGTCTGCTCATTGGGTTTAACTTGTGTGACAAATCTGAATGCAAAGAATGTGGCAGAAGGAGGGAAGGAGAATGAGTTGACTCTAGTCATCTGCAACCAACTACTTTGTTATTTTCATTATGCTGTGTCAAAATCAATGCTTGAGGAGAATTCTGTAAGTGCTTCTGTAACCTTTAGAAGCATGAATGTCACAGCTCCAATCCATGGACACAGTGGCAGCATAATGAGCGAATTCAGGGTCCTACATAGAGTATCCAAACTCCTTGGTGCAGGAGCTGTTCTTACTGTGTGTGTAGACAGGGTCTTGTATTGGACTGGAGAACTTCAGTGCAAACAAAGAATATAAAGAAATTCTATATTTGGATATATTTGGAATACGTGATGTCAAACATACAGTGCTCCTCTCATGCATGTTATTTTTCTCTGCAGGTTCCTTAACGTTTATTAATTGTGTTAATGTGAAGTGGGGAACTCGTGTACAAGATATTTTCACATATGCAAAACTTCTGTCCCTTATCGTGGTGATATCTGTTGGCCTTTACAAAATTGGTAAAGGTAAGAGTACGTTCACTTTACTTGCATCCTTACAAATGAAGTGCACGTTAATTTCCAATTGTGTGCAGGAAGGTTGGATTCCATTAGACTTGCATGTGAAATATTATTTCTTCTGAAAAAGTTATCTATCACAGGAAGATTAGGGGAATTTTATGGCTTACTAAGCACTGGTTGTTTAATTATTCTTTCATTCCACACCAACACACATCAAACTCTGCATTTCTCGTGCTGTATAGCAGCTAAATTAACATCAGTTTGATGTTAGCTAGATCAGAGTTACCACCAGTGTCTCTGGCACATGCTAATCAAAATTAATAGCATGTTGGTGCAATTAATAGCATGTAAAGACAAGGTGTTGCAGCTTCTCCTGGGACAGAACAGCACAGCAGAAATCCAGCAAAGGAGGAACCTGCTTTCCAGCTATGGAAGGAGATGCTGGCAGTGGTGAGAGGGCTTGCTAATTGCTAGAAATAGGGGACAATACTGTAACACTGCACTGCTGTGAATCATTGTGGTATGGCAGGACATCATGGGATGGATGAGCAATCTTTTATCAACAGTAACTGGACTGAACTATATATACCTAAAAGCTAGATATGAGTTTCTTCTGGTAGCGTTTCTAATCTTTGCATATGACAGAAGTTTTTATTTTGTTAAATTGGACTCTCCCAACTCCAGCTCTATTACTTAGTAATTACAGTTTCTTTTTCATTTTCCTTTCCCTTTAAATCCCTAAATAGCCATTCTGTCTTTATTTAGTAAAGAAGAAAGATGATTTTCCCTCTTCAGTTTTGGAATTGTCTTTTTTTGTTTGTTTTGTTTTGTTTTTAGAAACTAGCTTGTAAAACCAAATAGGAGTGCTTGCTTCCCCACATTTTCTGGTGTTTACCTTTCCTTGGCCCCAGTTCTAATATATCAGCTACTATTGTACCATAAAGACTTTCAGGGAGCTTTCTTGTTTATCAGTGTATGTCAGTGTGTCATTGATCTGATCAAATCTAAACAAAACTGAACAAATGAACACAGTCCTAAGGTTGGTTTCTTTACATTGTTACCTGGGTCAGGAAGACAAAGGCAAAGAGGAAGCCTTCTTACAAGGAATGCAAAATGTGAGGGGTTTTGCTTGTGGCAAAGGTCTCATCTCTCATTCGTCTGAATAGAAGAAAGTGCTTAAACACAGACAGGGCTGGGAGGAAGAATGACTGAGACTTCTGGAGGAAGTTGTGATCGGGTCATTGCGCCCTTTTAAACTCAGCTGATGTTTTAATAGAAAGAACAGCTGTCATATTTTAGCCCTGCCATACTCCTTGTAATGTGCTGAAATATGCCTCTTGTTTTAAAACACTGTGAACACACCTGATTTTGAGTAAGTGCTCTCTAGGTAGAAAAAGTGCGTTGATCTTGCAGCTTCACCTTCCTAAATTCTAGCAGTCTATCGTGAAAAGCATTTTGTTATGAATGTGAAAGACTGGTATTTACTGCTCTTCAAACAATGAATTGCTTTTGCAGTATCAGTGCATTTCTAACCACAAGATGATGTTGCTTGGTTATATAGTGAATGCTTAACTTTCTTCCCTAATAGAGGTTTCAGAGTGTTTTTCTTTTCATTAATACCTAAACCCACTTCCATTTATGCTAGATAGTTCACTTTCTTCTGGAAATTCAAGCAGGTTTTTCTTCCTCTTTTCAGGGCTGCAGAGAAGGCCTATGTGGTTTCTATTTTACAGTTTTCAGCAGGTTCTTGTCTGAACTGATTGAGCCAAACTAGAGAATTTAGAAAGGAAGTATTTTCTTGTGTCTTCTCTTAATTTTGGTGAGCAGCTTTATGGAGGATACTGTCTCACTGAGATGGGGTCTCACTCCATTAACCACCAGTTCATCTGGTGACAATACATATAGCAGAGGATGGAATATGAGACAGAATTGAAATTGGGCTTCTCAACTGTCTCTCCCTGGCTGAGAGAGCATAGCCCTCAGCACTTCACCCTCTCTTGATAGGCCAGGGATTGGTGCCAGGGAATGAGGAAGCTGTGAGGTCCCATGGAATTTCCCAAGTGACGTCCAAATGGCAAACATGGGAAAATGTGTAACTGAATGTCCTTACTCCATTGCTGACTGAAACTCTCTTATTTGTCAAGGGAAAATTTAACTTCTGAGAATAGTGATGAAACTGGGATGAAATTGTTTTCATTTGGGGGGGGGAGGGGGAAATAGATGAGACATTTAGTGTAGTGCCCTAGGTCTTAATCTTTTGCATGTAACAGGTAATCGGTACCTGCTGTTTTTTTACAGGAGAAACAGAAAACCTCAGAGCTCCCTTTGAGGGCTCAGCAACAGATCCAGGAATGATTGCACTGGCTCTGTACTCAGCCCTCTTTTCCTACGCGGGGTGGGACACCCTGAATTATGTCACTGAGGAGATGCAGAACCCCAAGAGGTAAATGCACATTCTGCTTTCAAAGCACTGGAAAGTGTCCTGGTAAGGTGTATGGGAACTGTTGAATCAGGGCCTGAACCACTGATTGATCACCTGAGGTGAGTACTGAATCAGCCGCAGGAGCACAGGTGAAGGCAATGCACTGTGTGACCAGAAGGGTGGAGTCTGGCTCCCCCTCTCCCAGACCCCATTTAAGGGCTGACCACCACTAGAGAAGGATCTCTTGGAGATCCCGTCCCTGTGAGGTTATTGGTGAGCCTATCTTTATTTACCTGTTGTCTGTTTACCATCCAGATAAGCCAAGCAAAATATACTATCCACCTCATTATTTTCTGTGTATACTATTCTTCTGGGTTATTCGCCCTATATAAGGCAGGACAAGCTGCTTTCTGATTAGAAATTAATCTAACCACTTTCTCTACAAAAACACTTCCAAAAGGACTAGTGAACGAGAACTCCTCTCCCACCAATTGTATCACATGTATAACTTTCCTCCATATATGTATTTTATACCTTACAGTTTGGACCAGACTTTTTAAAAGGAGAACAAATCCCTGCTGAAAGCGTGGGTCCAGCTAACCTTTTGAAAATTCTTTACTTCTTCTCAATCAGACAGAACAATTATTTTCTTTTCCATGACTGCTTTTGCGCCAATAGAGTGAGACTGTCAAGTTTATGACTTTTATCCTGTGATCTTCAGTCTTTAAGGGCAAAATGTTTCATTTTGCTGAAGGCAAAAAGTTAAATGAGAAGTAAAGTCCACAGTAGTACTGGGTGCTCCATCTCCTTTGCTTTGTAGGGATGTCCGCCCTGTGGGAGTGGTGTGCTTCACCTCCTCAGACTGATACAAGTCCACCTTGTCTTGGGACATGCACAGGTTATGAGTCAGGAAAAATACTACAATCAGGAAAATGCCTAAGCATGCATTTAAAGTGCTCTCTTAAACTGCTTTATATTAAAGGCAATTTTTAAAGCATACAGGTGCAAATATACAGATTTTCTCTAAAGCTCGTGACAGAGCCACAAGAAGCCAACTGAGTTGCTTATGGAATTGTTTCATGTGCGACTGAACTTTATTTTGTAACCCTGGGATTACAGAACATTGGATTACAGAAAGTGACAGATGTATACGTTTTCAAATGTTTGAATTCAGGTATCTTATTTAAATCTGAAGAACATGAAATCATTCTGCCGTTTTCCTTTTGCAGGAATTTACCTCTTTCTATTGCAATTTCCATGCCTATTGTGACTATTATCTACTTACTGACTAATATAGCATACTACGTAGTGCTGGACATGTCAGCACTCCTCACAAGTGATGCAGTGGCTGTGGTAAGTTACATAAAATGACAAAACCAGAAGTTACTGCATGGAAGTAACTTCCAAATTCTTCTACTGTGGAAGAATCTCAGGGAGTGTTTATATTGGAAATACAACTGAAATATTTCTATGCTGAAGATTTTCACCTTGTTTTAAACCTTTTTGTGTAAGAGCACCAGTATGTTAGAAGTGCATTTAAAGGTCATACCCAATAAATCTACTCTTGTAAAATCCTTTCATACACTCTGGAAATCCTGCACCTCACAGTACTGCACTATAGAAGATGCTTTCATTAAAGCCAGACAGAGAAATAGCTATGGAAAGTCTGGGACTCAAGAACTAGGGTTGGTTTTTTTTCTGTCATTTTAAAGTAGAGTGGGTGATTTTTAGTACTGTGGGATTGAAGCAATGTTTTCAACACGAAAATATGCCATGGCAGGTTTTTTTTAAAACTCTATCAATGTGTTCTATGAAAGTGCAGTCATAAATAATGGATTAATGCAATCAGAATACTTTCTAAAAATAAAACTTTCATCTGTTATTTAATTAATAAAAACTAAGCTGAAATCAAATTAATCTTCTCTTTTTAATACATCTGTCACTTATTTTATTTTTTATCAGTTTCTGGTTTCCCAAGTCATGACCAGTGTCAGAGGAAAGCAATGGCTCTGGCACAAAAATTGGGCTGGGGTGTTCATGAGGGTTTCCCAGAATTGCTCATGTTCAGTGTAACAGCCTCACTGTTGTTTTCTTTCTTGCCTTACAGACGTTTGGCACTGAAACGCTTAGCTATGCTAAGTGGATAATTCCTATAGCTGTGGCCATGTCTTGCTACAGCGGGTTAAACTCCTCAATAATTGCAGCATCTAGGTATGAAATATATGGCTTATTTAAAGTAATAGAAAAGGAATCACTTGTCATTAATCTGCATTCTTCACTACCACATTGTAAAAGAGACGCTGTTAATCTCTGCATGCTAAATTGTTGATTTATGCTGTGATGATAATTGTGATAGAACCCATGGGCACTGGAGAACAGAGCAGCATTTACAATACACTGATAAAAATAATTCTGCCTTTGTCAGAAAGCATCAAGACATTCCTTGGCTAACTGTCTGGTTGGTCAAGGGGGCTTTAAGGGGGCTTTTTTTTAATTACTTTTTTTTTTTTTTAGGCTTTTTTATGTTGGAGCCAGAGAAGGGCACCTCCCTGACAGTCTGAGCTTGATTCATGTAAAGTGTTTCACACCAGTCCCTGCTCTTCTCTTTAATGTAAGTGAAACCCCAGCACCCTGCCTGCTACAGTTAGCTGGGGATGCAGACACAGGGAGTGTTGTATCTCCCTACTACTGCGCACAGCTCCCCAGCTTTCCTGCACTGAGGACTTCTTCCTCAAATGGCCAGGATTTCTAAAACTCATCTTGTCTGGTGGGTTTTCTTCACTGGGAAGAGAGTGGCCTGATTCTGTTACGTGCTCTCAGGCTGTACAAGCAATCAGAATTAGAAGCTTAGAAAACGGCTATGTAACATGTAGGCAGGAGTTAAGTCTTTATATGAGTTTTCAGTGTCTATTGGAGAAGAATATGAGAGGAAAATCTCTCTAGCCCTCCTGTAGTCAGATTTTCTAGGGCTCTAGTTAGGAGTGTTAAAGCATTTAAATTTAAATTCATTATGTTGGATACCTAGATTTGTTATTACTTTCTTCTGCTCTTGCAATACAAATAAATCCTGTGACACAAAAGCAGGGGAACATAGCATACACTATTCATGCAAGTGGTTTTAATAAATAATCCATACATCTAATAGATTAAAATAAGGAAAAGTTTACACACAAGCAAAGAAAGTGGAGTAATTCAAAAGCATTTCATTCTTTTCTATTTCAACTTGTGCTTTATTTGGTGTCCTGCCTTGCCATGTGTTGCACAGGGGGTATGAGCAGAGTACCACACCAGTCCTGTTGGACTTTGGATAATACACTGGTAGATACTGTCTCATTATGGGTACTCCCTTAATTTCCCTTTTTTTCCTGGTGGATTTTTTTTCTGCTCATCAAAAGACAACTGCATACTTCTGTTTCTAATGATTGTTAAAGCAGTTATTAAATTCCTGCTATTTTAGATCTCATTTTACCCCTTCTGTGCAGAATATACATTGCACTTGTGTAAAAGAGAATTTCAGTATTCTCAGTGAGTGGATTGTGAGCAGCTCCAAAAGAGAAACAAAATTAAAAGTGAGGTTTCAAACTGAAGCTGATCAGAGCAGTTGGCCCAGCCAAGGTTGGGCTGCTCATCTATCCTCCTTAGGAGGGTTTCCTGCGGTGCTGCAGCTCAGCTTCACTTAGGCAGGACCTCTCCAACCAGGCCTGAAGCTGTCACTGCTACATTTGAGGAATTGATACTAGCAGATTTCGTGCAGTGCATTTGTGGATTTCTTAGTTCTAATTATATCCTTCCTGCAAGGACCAGATCTCCAGCCAAATATGTTTGGAACAGGCCTTTTTATAACTTTACTACCTGTTTTCTTTGTAATATGACATTTATTTATTTTCCCATTAAAATGTCTTTCTTTTTTATCTCTAGGGTTTAATGACTTTGCTTTATCTCCTTGTGGAAGATGTTTTCCTCCTCATTAATTACTATTGCTTCAACTACTGGCTCTTTGTGGGTCTGTCTATTGCAGGACTAATATATTTGAGATATACTCAGCCACGTAGACCACGACCTATTAAAGTAAGTGACAGGAAATAAGCTGTAACAGCCAGCTAGTAAACAGGTTTATGTTGCTCATAATCCCAAAATCATAACATTACCAGTTGTGTTACAGGCTATTCATTTCAGCCATAGAAATCCTTTTAGCGTAGAAGGTAAGAAATGAAGAAACAAAACCTATTTCAGTTTCCTTAAGAACATCTGTTCTGGTTCTCTTGCTGTGAGTTTGAAATTATACTTTCAATTTAGTTTTCCTTTCATTAAAATTTATCTTTTTTCTGAATAAGTAAGAGTAAATAAATCACTGGGGTTCATGGTCAGTTCTTAGTCCTTTTAGTTTTGTTCACAGTGGACCTCAGTATGTGATGGGGTCTCCAGGCAGATTCACACTGGTCGAACTTAGCATAAGAAATTCAACAAGGATCTCTCCAAAGGCCAAAATGCTCAAAATTCTGTTCATGTAGAAGTTCAGAAGCTTCAATAACCATATACAGACATTCAGCCTTCCTCATGTGTAGTGGTCATATGCAGTGAAATGCAAGCTTAAAACTGATGGTAGAAGAGCATCTGGCTGAAGCAAGTTGAGGGAAGCCAGCAAAGAAATGAAATGCACATAGAATTCATTTCTAGCTTTAATCCAGTAATTGTCCAGGATGCAGGAATGGAAGTCCAGAGCTTCCCTCCCACAGGCACAGAAAGATACACACTTTTGTTAGACTGTGCTCCTCTGACTCCACGATCTGCGTCCTAGCTCCACAGAGATGAAACAAAATTATAAGAAATCATATCTTTTGAAGTTTGTCTAAATATTTCTTCCTTGTGCCGCAATATTTCTGCATCATCTTTGCCAGCACTTTTTTTTCTATTTAATTGTAGCATCTCAAATATGCTCGGCACCTACTGCTAGAAAACTTTACACAAACCAAATATTCCTGAAGCACTTTCACACTTCATTTTCAAACCTTCCTACAAGATAAAAGAAGATAAGGATAAAATTTTGCCTTATGAACTGTTAGGCATTGACACTATTAAAGCAAGGTAGATAATAAATCATAGAATCATAGAGTGGCCTGGGTTGAAAAAGGACCTCAAAGATCATCTAGCTTCAACCCTGCTGCCATGGGCAGGGTCACCAACCACTAGACCAGACAGCCCAGAGCCACATCCAGCCTTGCCTTGAATGCCTCCAGGGATGGGGCATCCACAGCCTCTCTGGGCAACTTGTTCCAGTGCACCACCACCCTCTGGGTGAAAAGCTTCCTTCCATTCGAAAGATAATAAGTACTTACTAGTCATATAGTCAATAATTATGTTTTTATTATTGACTTGTTCTCATTTTACTCTACGAAGTTTGACATTTTTTCCAATGGGATATTTACTGCTTCGATTAATAAATGTTTGTTTTTATTTTCTCCACAGCTCAATCTCTTCTTCCCTATCATATACTGTTTATGTTCCCTTTTTCTGGTCATAGTTCCCCTCTACAGTGACACAATCAATTCCCTTATTGGCATTGGTATTGCTCTCTCAGGCATTCCTGCGTATTATTTAGGAGTCCATCTGCCAATTGAAAAAAGACCTAAATGGCTACAGTGGCTCTCTGGTAAGTAATACTATCTTTTCTTAGTCATAATGCCAACATTTATAATGCTTGATCAGAAGTATAACTTTTCATAGCTTATTTTTCCCCTACGATGTTTTCTTACGCTGCATACAGCATATCACATCATTTGCTTTGTCACATGGCCCTGAAAACAAAGGCTCTTGTACCTGTACAAAACTGTGCAATATGTGGATGTAATATGGTCATCTAATACCTGTGGTATTGAGGCATTTCAGAATATTGGCTCAATAAAAGCTCTGCAGGATTGTGAAGAATAAATGCATGCAGTTTAATCTTGGAAGAAAGAAATACCAGAACACCACTGCTTCGCTTCCTGATTGAAAAGTGGGATATCAGAGTCGGAGGTGTCCATGTTTTCCTAAATTATGAAGTAATGAATGATTGACCTAAAGGCTAGTTTCTATTTCTGAAGTTCAGGCAATCCTGAAAATTGAAATTTTTAATATTTTTATTCAGTTTGGCCTCATGTCAATCTGACCGTTAAATGGAGATGTTTGTAATTATTTGTAATTATTGATGTCTTTTTGCATCTATCCATGATATTTTTCTGATGTCTGCACAGTGCTTTCAAATGCCTCAGATATCCATATGTATGTCAAAGGTACAACTTTGTCTCAGCTGCACATTTTTCCTCTGTGTTGCAGTTACGACAACAAAATGCATTCAGCTGCTGTTCTACTGTGCTTTGTCAGACCTGGACATAGACATGGAACCTACAAAAACTAAAAGCAAATAGGGTTGCCTTGGCATTGGGAACTGCACTTGACACGTCCTGTCTGGAACAGTTTTTATAACCTGAAGTTCCCTCCATATCCTCATTTCCACTAAAGCACCAGCCTCTGTACTTTGCACCAGTTTTGATGTCTGTTAAATTTCTGCTTGCTTCATAAACCACTTGCCAGCCTTTGTTTTGCAGGATTTTTTGTTTTAACCATTCATTAACAGTTATTAAACAGCACTTTGGAACTGTAAAGCACGGTATGAACAAACACTTATCAGTATGTAATTACTGGGTTCATTGCAGAAGCTTAATTAAAAAATAAATAAATAAATTCCCTCAGATTCCTAAGAAATAAATTGATCAATGTAACAAAAATCAGACAAGACATTTGCAAAATTCAAAACCTGAGTTGGAAAGTGGAAGCCACAGTGTACTTCTGAAAATATTGCTAAATTCTTAGCCAAATAAAAAATATATAGTCAGTACTGGATAGGATACAGTTGGCAATTGGTTTTGGTCAGTTGTATTTTGTGAGAAATTCTTATTTGGTTATCTGCCTCATTCATTACCCTTTTGTGGAAGAAGTGTCTCCAACAAAGAAATGACACTCTTGCAACTGAATTATTTTTGCCTTCTAGCATTTCATTTTTCACTGTGGCACACAGGAATGCATAACTGGTCCTAATTCCTAGCTGCGTCAGGTAGAAAAGACAAATAACTGTCATAGGAAAGAAAAAAACAATCAACTTTACCAACTAGACTGTAAGAACAACAGTTCCATGTCTCATCAGCTTCATAGATATGTAGCACTGTTATCCTCGTCAATTGATACTTCCTTTCTGTAATTATATTTGAATATAGCATATATTTTTTCTAATTCAAATTGTATCAACACTACTCAAGTAACCCCAAGTAAGTTATTTTTTAAAATCTTATATAAGTCTCTATAGCTTCTACTGTTATTGGCTTTTATTTTTGTCTATCCAGACAAAGAGAAATGGAATAGGGAAGAAGGCAGTTGTTGCCACTGTGACCTTCCTTCATTCCCTCCCTACAGTGTGAGGTCATTTGCAAGATGATAATCCCATGAATCTCCAGCCCAGTGCTTGCTGGTTGTTCTTCTGTGAAACCTTCTGTTCACATTTCAATGCCATCCCACTTGCTGTGGGGTTTTCTTTTGATGCAGAGTGTAAGTGATAAAAATGCACTGAACTAAGGTAAGGTAAAGATAATAGAAATGTGTATTTTGCTCTTTGGAAGCTGTGACTTTCATGCACTAAAATCACTGAAATATCACAATCACAAAATATTTAAGAGGAAAGACCATCAAGGGTGTAATTTAGCTTGCCCCATTCAGAAAAATCCCATGTGCTCCTCATGTACACAAGTACCTATGTTACAGTATAGCATGATGTTCATTCTGCTCTATGACTTCACAGAATTACTGCATTGTCATCCCATCTTTCGAAGGCACCAATTAATGATGAAGTTGAGATCCCACAGAGAATATTAACCCTACAAGACAGTGACAAATTAAAGCTAACAATCTTTGTCTCCAGAGTTCAAAGTCACTCTTGGTGATGAGATTCATGTCACATCAAGAAAACACTGCACCATGCTATAAAGTTGTTCTTCACAGGACCAAAGCTACCACGTGGTTTGAGGCAATTGAAATATCTCAGGTGGTAACAGATAGTGACCAACAAAGTTAGTGTAATAAAGGCTATGAACATTTCCATAGCAATTCTGAGCTGAAAAACTTTGTGGGTTCTTTTGCCAAAATCTGTTTCTGTATGAATCTGTTAGCTTTCTGGGCACCACACACTAGCCTCCATTTTCTTTCTTTCTGGACAGGAGACAAGTGGAAGTGTATCAGTAATCAGATGCAATGCTATAAATGTGAATACTGTTATTGAAATTCTGTATAGAAATCAAAATCTCAGAAATGTTCATGTATTTGTTATTTTTAATTCCTTACAAATAATATGTGTAAGCTGTTTTCAAATATCTAAAGCCAAGTCATAGATGCTGGAATATTTAAATAAATCACATTTGATCCTTGGCAAATGCTACAGTTGTGTGGTTTTAAAACATAAGAATAGCACTGCAAGTGAAATTTGTCCTACCTTTCATCTCATAACTTGGTTTGTCAGGAGATAAATGAAACTCTAGTTTTACTTTCCCTTTATTTTCTCTTCATGCCTTAGTCTACGTATGTCCAGGGTTTCCCTGTGCCAGATTCTGAACTTGGCTATATATACCTACTTGGGAGCGAGAGGCTGGAGAGCAGCCCCACGGAAGGGGATCTGGGGGTTCAGGGTGACAGCAAGTTGAACACAAGTCAGCAGTGTGCCCTGGCAGCCACAGGGGCAACCGTATCTGGGGTGCACCAGACCCAGCACTGCCAGTGGTTGAGGGAAGGGTTGTCCCGTTCTGTGCAGTGTGGCCTCACCTCGAGCACTGGGTTTCAGTGGCAGAATATCAGGACATAAAACTATTAGAGAGCATCTAAAAGAGGACTACAAAGTGAAAGATTTGTTTGAGGAGTGGCTGAGGTCCCTTGGTTTGTTCAGCCCAGAGAAGGGGAGGCTGAGGAGAGGCCTCATAGAATCACAGAACCACCATGATTGGAAAAGACCTCCAGGATCCTTCAGTCCAACTGTCCACCTGTCACCAGTATTTCCTGACTAAACCATGTTCTTTAGTACAACATCTAAACATTTCATGAACACCTTCAGGGATGGTGATTCCACCACTTCCCTGTGCAGCCTGTGCCAGTGCCTAACAACTCTAGCAGAGAAGAACTTTTTCATAACATTCAGCCTGAATCTCCCCTGGCACAGCTTGAAGCCATTCCTTCTCATCCTATCAATAGTCACACAAGAGAAGAGGCTGACCCCCATCTCACCACAGCCTCCCTTCACGAAGTTGGAGAGAGCAATAAGTTCTTCTCTGAGCCTCCTCTTCTCCAGACTGAACAATCCCAGCTCCCTCAGCCATTCCTCATAAGGCCTGTGCTCCAGAACCCTCACAGCTTTGTTGCCCTTTTCTGGACATGTTCCAGGGTCTCAATGTCTTTCTTGCATTGAGGAGCCCAAAACTGAATATGGTACTCAAGGTGAGGTCTCACCAGGGTTGACTACAGAGGGATGATAACTTCCCTGCTCCTGCTGGCAACACTATCTCTGGTACAAGCCAGGATGTCACCTGAGCACACTGCTGGCTACTGTTTTCCTTCAACCTTTCTTCATAGGAGAGTAGCTCTAGCTCTTTTACCACCTTCTTGACATCCTCCAGACCAGCTCCAAAACCACTGCATTCCTCCTGTACTGAGTGCCACAGACCTGGACAAAGTAGATGGGACCTCACAAGGACAGAGCTGAGGACTATCCCCTCCTTCTCCCTGCTGGCCACCTCTCTTTTGATGCAGCCCAGGATACTGTTGGCCTTCCAGGCTGCAAGAGCACACTACTGGCTCACGTCCAGCTTTCTGTCTGCCAGAATGCTCAAATTCTCAGCAGGGTTGCTCTCAACAAGTTCTTCTCCCAGTCTGCACAGGTATCCGGGATTGCCTCCACACAAGTACAACACCTTGCTCTTGGCATTGTTGAACCTCGTTAGGTTCTCATGGGCCTACTTTTTGAGCCTGTCCTGGTCTCCCTAGATAGCATCCCTTTCTTTCATTGTGTCAGCTGCACCTTGGTATCATCAGCAAACTGGTATCATCAGCAAACTTGTTAAGGCTGCGCTCAATCCCATCATCTTTGTCCTTGATAAATACATTGAAGAGTGAAGAATCACAGTTCTTGAGCAACAGCAAGGGAAGAGTGTCAATATCAACTTCAATTTCCATGTCAGCAAAGAAAAACGTAAGTTGGTGTTGATAGGGGAAAGACAAATTAGTCTGAAGAAAATGTCTGGGCTCTGCGTGAACCTGAGGAGCTGTAAGGATTCTTCTGTACTGTCTGACTGCAGAGGTAAGAAATGCATTCACACATCATGTACAATGAGTTTACTGAAGTGTAAAGCAACCTGACACAGAGCCAGATCACGGCACTACTGCAGGAGAAAGCATATTCAGTAGCTGCATGACTGGGCACTAAGACACTCCCTAAGTAACTTCTCTCATAATTTACGTACATCGTTTAATAAGAGCTTTAGAATTATTATTGCAAAATCTCTGAATCCGTACTGCTAGATCTGTCTAGTTGCTGTTCTCTAGCTGATAAGCTCTCTACTTTTGTAAATACTCTTTTTCCTTCCTGCAGGATTTATTTTTGGTATATTAAGAGTGG
>VXAB01014295.1:19296-34433 GCA_013399175.1 Odontophorus gujanensis | reverse complement strand
GAAGAAACTAAGAAATAACTAGGAGTGTTCATTCTGGAAAATGAGTGCACCAACAATAGTGACAATATTGTTATGGGTAACAATGGTGAGGATGGACAAAAACCCCCACCAGCTATTTAAACGGACGCTTATAAAGGTTGATGATTCTCAAATTATTGCCACAAATGTTACAATAGGGGCACCATTACTCAATGTCACAGTTTGTCAATCGATGTATTCCAGTAGGAGAGATGACTGTATAAATAACAGGGGACACCCAAATAGGCGTGCCGTCTATTGGTGTCCAACCTCGAATCCAGGTAAAGGAATGTAACAACCCCAGTGAACTGTATCACGACTTTAACATCCACTCTACCTGGCCCTCTAATCCTGCTAATCCTAATATTGACCTTTGGTCCCTGTATACTGAGTAAGGTAATTGCAGTAGTGAAGAACGGCCTCGAGGCGGTGGCGGATCACCACTGTTGTGCAAGCTTTGCCACGTGGGTCGTCCTCCTCGTAAGGCACAGCCTAAGAGGGCCAGGAGTGTGATTTTTGAAGCACTCTGACCGAGTTCTCGCACCCGTTCCCATGGGAAGCAGAGGAAGGGCTGCTCAGATTCACGTCACAGCAGCACGTGTGTCCTGCTGCTTGTGGCCCAGAGGACTGCATGGCTTTGCCTCCGTGCCCCGCCACAGGCAGGCCCTGTGTCTCCTGTGCCACCTCCTTCAGCTCCAGTGCACGAGCTAGCATGTAGCTGACCTTCCTCTGGTGAGCCAGAGCCTCCTCTTTGTCATTTACCTGTGTGTTGACAGTGGAAAGAATAGGAAGAAAACATAAGCTAATAGCAAGGGAGTCCATGTAAATGATAGAAGATCCCTCATTGGAAGGGACACAAGAGGATCACCGTGTCCAGCGTATACAAAGATCACAAAAACAATGTGAGAATGATGTTAAGACTCCATAGGCATGGTGGCAAGCTCAGAGTTTGTCAGTAACCAAAAATAACAGTCACCAGTGAGTCCATGCCATTTAACAGCAGTGATGCTCATATAGGAAGCAGCATTTCTACACGTACATGCAAACATGTATCCAGACAAGATTCTCTGTCTCATTTTTACCTGAGTATATTAATTAAAAACTCTGCAGCTCAGTTTGTTCTCCCAGAGTCTAGTTTAAGAGGTAATACTAACCAAATCTATTAACATCTTTAGGATTTCATGAGGGTTGTCTAGTTCTTCAACTTTCCTGCTGTCAGCATCTGATGAGAGCAGACCTGATAATTTCTGTCCCAGATTGTTCTTGTACCCTTGTAGCTTGGCAGACCCTATGAACACCAGAAAGTATGAGAACAGTGGAAACACTTAAGAGAAAAAACGGATAAAATGAATGTGCATCCAACTGAATTCTGAGCAATCTCCTCTAGATAGGCACTGCAGGCTCCAGCTTCTACTGTACATCTTATGGGAGGTTATTAATATGCAGTGCCACTCATGCCATCACTTAAAAAGCTACTTAGACTTTCCACCAGATATATAAGCAAATTGAAAACAAAAGTTACCTTTGCTTTTTAAAAATATACCTTGCCTCTAACTAAATAGCAATTCATGGCAATGTGTTTTTAAGCATCTTGATAGCCTGAAAAAAAATGCATATTTCTTTGATACAATATTGGTGACGGGTGAATGGTTGGACTGGATGATCTTACAGGTCTTTTCCAACCTTGGTGATTCTGTGAATATGTCCTGTTTCTAAGATATATCAAAAGATTAAAATGCATTAAAGTGATTAAATGCTTGTATCAAAACATAAATCTTGGAACACACCGGAGGTGGTCAGGGCTAGATTGGATGGGGCCCTGGGCAGCCTGACCTGGTGGGAGACAATACAGCAAGGGGGTTAGAGCTGGGTGGGCTTTAAGATCCCTTCCAACCCAAGCCATACTGTGATTCTATGCCTTTGTGAAATAACGATACTGATAAAAGGGAAACAGACAATGGGGACTTATCCTGTTTTAATATCACTTTCTGGAGCTACCCAAGGAATCCAGGGGACCCACAGATCCATGCCTGGCACACGGAGATCAATGGCTAAGAGAAGCACATTTTGAAGTATGTTCTATTCCTCAATTCTGCTACAGTTTTGACCATGACATAAGCACTTAAATAATTCTCATTAGCTTTTTTCTCAACAAAGAAAAGGACAATAACAGTTCTTTCTCTTTCCCAGAGGGATTGTAGATGACTATGCTAAGTAGCAGTAGAAGAATAAATATTAATCCCAACACAAATGATAAAAAATTAAAGTAATTAAAAAAAAACAACATAGAAAAAAGTAGTATTTCAGTAGAAGCTAGGTATGTGTTTTTGCCTTTATACTTCCTGATACAGGCTTCATTGAAAAAATAAAAATAATATTGTTGATAGTATCAAAATAGCCAGGCTATGCTTTCCAGGTGCTAGGTTTTTTGTGCTGTTTTTCTAACATCTTTAATACCTATCTACAATGTTGTTATTAATCTGGAGAACAGAGTATTTATTCTAGCACAACACAGCTCATGAGCATGTAATTAAAAAAGGCTACACTAAAAGCAGGATTAGTGTCATCAATGTCCACAGTCTTTTTTATATTATGAGTACTATAACAATCCACTTATACGTACACATTCTATATAAGAAACTTCTGGTAGAAGTTTGTGAACTATGAGCTGCATTTCTTAGGGTATGTACAGTTTTGACATAACTTAGTTCCTTTTTTCTGAACTCTTCAGAAGCCTGTCAGACTTTAAACCACAAACACACATTTGATACAATAAAAATGTCTGCCTGTGCCCATCGGTTAACTTCTTTCTAGTCCACCGTTGCAGATACAGTTACCATCCTCTTTCAGTCGCCTCCAGTTTATAAATTTTGGCTCCTTTTTAATCTTCATCATTTCTGCAAGCCTCAGGGCTTGGTCCTTCCTCTGCATTAACTGCTGCTCAAATGCAATTCTGAAGGCATCAGCCATAATATAAGCTTCATCTTTACTCTTTGTCAGACGTTCGATCTGGTTTTAATTAAGAGGAAATTTACAGTACGTTAAGCAATTTGGAAGCGATAACGGATTTAAAATTGAGACTGATTGAAACCATTAGCACAGTTCAGCACTTTTATGTTACCAAGTCACCACAGCAGTTCCTAAGGCAGCCCTCTGCACATAAAAGGGATTGAGGAGGGGGCCAGCAAATTTTACATATATCTAATTAGGGAAGTGGTAGAAACAGAACAGAGTGGCTTTCTTGCTACATAAAAAATGTATTTTGAAGTATGTATTTAAATCCATTTCTATGCATGCAGCTAACAACACCTATGCATTGCCTTAGCTATGCTCCCAACCATGCCTATTCATCTCTGCACTTGCAGATCATGTTTTTCTCTACCAGTATGCACAGGAGCAAAAGAATGGTACCTGTATCAGGTGTAATAACCCTGATACAAAAGAGACACGACAGATCCAGAGAGATGGTTGCTGTCTTATGCCTGTCTAAGGGGTCGAAGAGGCATTAGGATAATGTTTTTATTGATTAATTTTAATTACGAGTCAGCCCCAAAGTAGTCAGACAGTTGGACTCAATCGTCAGAAGTCCCTTTCAGATGGAAGTGAACTTATTCTACTCTATTCCACATATTTTCAAAATCAGTATGTCAGTGGGGATTTCTGCATTAGGACTATGAGAAAAGTTACCAAATGTGCAGGCTAAAACACCAATGAAAAGAAAAAATCTTAAATCTAAAGCTGTGTATTTACTAAGTTAGTGACCTAATGAGCTTGAAAACATTATGTTGTGTTAAGTGTGATGTAAATATATCATTTTTAGCAAGGTCAGCTCAACGGTCTGGCTGGATGAGCACTCATAAATGCTAATGTCAACACAAAGGAGGAGTGGAATGGGATAGAAAGCAGAGCCTGGAAAGAAGGCAAAAAAGGGGTGTTTTTCTTTTCAGTGGTAGTTCGTGATCACATTTTGTTAGTATTTACAGAACGAATGCATTTTGAGTGTGCATATTTTCATATTAGAAAGAGTAAGTAGAACAAAATAGAATAAGAAAATTTTTTTTACTAGAAAAAACATTTCTATATTATAATATTTTTACATCAGCAACAATTAAGGCATCACAAACAAACATTATTTCTGAGATCCATTCTTATTTTAAAACACATCAGTTTGTGTAAGGCATGGTAGAGTGTTTATGGCTTTACTTGTTTTTTTTACAAATTTTTCGTGAGATCTCTCCTTGCTCACAGCTAAATCAAACAGCATTACCTCTTGCTTGAGATGAAGAATTTGCTTTCGAGTGACAGCTGCCATTTTAGCACAGGAACAAGGCTGCCCCCCAGAAGAATTGCAGGTGCAGGCTCCAAGAACTGCCAGCTTAAAATCCAAAACAAACTAGCAGTTACATATCTACATATGGAATGCAATCCAAAAGATGACAAATAAAAACATCCTGAACCTACATACGGAGTTTAAGAGTCAGGAAAACTGAGCTACACAGGTTTGGACATCGTTTTTTTTTCACTCACTATGACACATGTGATGTCTTTTTCAGCAATAATTTCACATCTAATCCTAACAGAGTTTTTTTGTGATACTAATTATGCCAAATAACTGTTAAAATCTGAATTCACTACCACAAAGTTCTCATTTTAAGCTTTAAGTTTTCTGTTCAGCAGTTACTTACATGGAAAAGCTCAAGAAAATCAAGGTAGTGCAAGCAGTGTGCTAATACATGGGAAGGAGCCACAAATGCATTCCAGTAGGTCTGTATATAAACATACCCCTGTAGACATTGCTCCCCTCTAGCTTTTACTTTGAAACAAAAGCAAAGAAATAAAGTCTTACACTGTAATCTTGCCAGACTGAGCACATTAATAAACACACCATATTATACAGCCTGCTTTTATATCAGAAAGATACATATTTAGGAACACGGATTTCCAGATGACAATCTGGGACACAAGGTCATCATCCCTCGTTCTTAAACATTCAGACTAAAAGGACATTCTTCACTGGCCAGGAACTTGCTGGCAGCCCAGCTACTTCACTATAAGAAGATATCCAACACACAAAAATTGTTACCTGGTTTATGCTTCTCCCTACAGATCTCATCAGGGCATACCTCTGAACCAGCAGCTTCAGAAAACAGCCTTCATACTTACTTCAAGACCTGTAATATCTGTGATGTCTCTTTTATTCACAGACATGTTCTCCTGAACAATCTTCTGTTTGTTCACATCAAGCATTGCAAGAAATTCTAAGTGCTGCTGATTCAAGACTATGAAATAAACAAGAACAATAATTTAAAGTTCACTCTTCTGATTTCTTAATTTCTGAGTTTAACTACAGCCAAACAAAACAGTTCTATGGTTCAAGAATCAGTTATGAAAATATAATGAGACTATGTAGGTTTGGAACATAGATCCCAGTTGCTTTTCCTTCTGTGTGAGGTATTTTCTCATGTATTCATTTATCATTGTGTGTCCATCTTTTTTTTTTAAATTTACAACTTATGCAGCAGCCTTGTGTACATAAGCACAACAGTGGGAAAATAATGATCTGTTCTGTATATTGTAAAGGCTTCTGGAAACAAGAAATAAGGGAAAGAAGCTCGAGCTATCTAAGCTAACCAGATACCTGCATAGCATGCAGTCTAAAGAACTCCATTATAAAGTTAACAAGCCAAATACCTCAAAGGTTCTGCTATAGTAATCTAGATACATTAGAAGTGTATGTCTCTAATGCTGATTTTAATTGTAGCACAAGCATCCTGTGCCCTGCTTGGCCTGCTTCTCCCTTTCTGCAGAACAGGAATAGTACACAAAAGGGTGTTCTCCTCTATATCCAGGGTCCCACAGGGCAGTGAGGTCTATTTCTTCCGAATGGACTTGCCCTATCAGTTTCTTGTTTGTTGTTGTTTGTTTTTGTTTTTTGTTATTTTTTTCCAGTTAGGGTGACAATTTGACAAGAATAACAAACACGACTGGTCTGTTTAAAACGGGCTGCTGCATACCCACTAGTATCAGCTGCCAATAAAAAGAGACTTGTTCTGACAGAAACTTTCATTCATAGTCAACTCCTGAATTATTCCAGTGAAGCAACATATTAAGAAAAAGAGCTGCTGGTGCCTTACTTGCATTTTCAGATTTAAGAGTTTTAACTTCTTCTGTTCTCAGCTTTAGTGCTTCCTTAAGAGCTGCGTTCTCACAGTATATCCTGCAGAAGTCAGAAAAAGGCTGTATTGCCTTTGAAATATTTTAAACGTTCAATCAAATGGAAAAAAAGCCATTAGCCTGTTATGTAATAATCCTGCAAATGAAAACTAGATTTGAAAAGATAGGAAAACAAAAAACCTGAAAGAAGTTGAGTGTTAATTTGACAAGATATTACGAACACATCAGCAGTTTCCTCACTCGTAAATTTTTAATACAGAAGCTCCTGATTTTTTTCCCCATAGTGATATTTGCACCGAAGTAAGCAGTGCGTTATTAGATCTGACTCTGCTAGTGAGGTGCTAATAAACCTGCAACTGCTCATAACTAGCCTTCTAAAATAAAAAAGAATGGTCTTTTACACAGATAGTGCTTTTGATGGGGGATTCCTATTAAAAACTAATGGACCCCTCTTCTGGGCAAACAGATGAAATCAACTAAATATTCTGAATAATGCACAGGGGCTGTTGAGCACAGTACACCGTGGGAGTAGGTCTGTGTAGGGTTGGTCTGATGGGCACTGAACCAAGGCACAGAAATCAGACCATGTAACACCAGCTTCTGTAGGGTTTGCTCCCAGTTACTCAGGCTGCAGCTCTCTCTGCAGGGAGCAATAGTAAGAATCTCTGCTTTCATGTGGAGGTTTCTTTGCAGTCCAGATAACACACACTGTTCAAATAGGCTGACCTTTTTAGTAAAGCCACTCCCTCATGCTATCAATTTAAACGCGGCCATGTGAGCTAAAGTGCATGTAAAAAAAATAGTAATAAAAAAATAATTCACATGCAAGTACATGGTGCCCCTAACTTTACAGTTTAACAAGATACGTCCATACTTACAAGTAAGTTCATACTTTGCTTGCAAGTACTGCACTACTATTAGAAACTCTATAAAAACTGTAACTGTAAAACTGACACATTTTCTGAGCAATCTTTTGCTTCTTTGAAAAGAGGAAATTGTAACTGGACATATGACAGTACAGCTCATGTCTTAATTTTAGCAAGTAAACTTCCTGTCTCTTAATACTGTCCTGAAGGCACATGACAGACATTTAGAATGCATGTTTTCCTTTATGTATTTCCTTATTGAAATGCAGTAAACTAAATTCCTAAGTGTTAAAGCAATACATTTTTTTGGTGTATCACTCTCTTCGGCTGCCTGTAATTTCAGCATCCTTTAACAACTTCTTTTTTTTTTTTTAAAGCAAAATAATAATTTGAAATATTTCGTTTGAATGAAGAAGGGGAAATAAATGTTTTCTCATCCTAGCATACTGGATATTGGAAAACGTATCTTTGCAAAGCTGGCTGTTTCTGTCTTTAGCCCACAGCTTGTGGCTTTCTGAAGCTCTTATCTCTAGCTTTCAACCATTAACTGTAGTTTTGTTGCTCTGAACTACCTCCCAAAGCTTCCTACTTTCCTAAAGTATTTAAAAAAGTTAATTCTTGGCGTTGTAACCCAGTTAAGTGATGAAAGAGACGTAATTTCTTAGCAGTTTTCTCTTACAGTTCTTAAGTTTTTCTGGCATTTAAAATTTTACATAAGAAACTCCACTAAAATAATTGTAACTCTAAAGTGTAGATGCCAGGGATACTACTATCCATTTAAATAAGTGAGACTGCTGCCCACATCTTTCTATGTCTGCAGCTGAATATTAGTGTAGTACCATGGCATCTTCTGCTTGCCTAACTACACCCTCTTTCCATTCATTTCCACTCTTATCTAAACAAAAAACCAGTTAATCAGCCTCTCCCAAAAGCATTCAGTTTTACCAGTACTTAGGCTCATGCCTGCAATGCGAGAAAGCAAAGCAATGATTAACTAGAAAATGGTATTTCCACACACAAACAAATACTATTATTCTCCATACCTCATCTACATTTAAAGTAAATAAGGACAATCTGGTTCCTGCTGACTAACACAATAAAGAATGAAAATGAAAACTCACTAGCAAAACCAGCCAATTAAAGAACTGAGGCTTATTTATTGTAGTAGTTTTAATTGATAAACAAAGATCTGACAGGCATGAAATTTAGATTAACCTTCTCAAATCAGGAAGGAAATTGGGTAAGCATTGAAAAGGAGAGAAAAAGGAAAAGAAGGAAAAAGAAATGCAACATAAGTTAAATACCTGTCATATTTTTTTGTCCATGTGTCTTCTATGTTTCTAAATCTATCCTGATCAAATTCAATTTCCCACTGCAAAATATTAATTTCCTGTGGAGACAAAACAAGCCAGCAGCAATTCACTACCATCCTCACAATGAAAGGAAGAAAGGGAGCTGCTGCTGTTATGTTTGGCACTGACAGAGACTGAGGCGCCTCCAATGACAACCTATGATTTTTTTTGGCAGCAGATTAACAGTGACTTAGTGCATTACTAATCTGCGGGTTCCAGACCCTGCTGAACACAGTAACGCTTGTAGTGGCTTAGTTAGAAAAGCCAATTCATCTCCCTCTTTCCTTACTGTTCTGTGGAAAGGGCACATAACAAGAGAGACAAAACTTCAGACTCAGTTTAATGAAGCTCAATGCCTTCTTCCTCCTGCTACTCTTTTTCCCTGTTAAAATTGGGTATTCATTCCTTAGGCTTTTTTTTGGAAGTTCTAGGATCACTAAGAAGTAGAGCAGCTCAGTATAAACAACTGTGATACTCACAACAAAGAACAACTAAAACCAAAGAATTTAATATTTTCAGTTATCACATATTTGTATGCAGTGTAGTGGGAAAATGTATAGATCAAAAGAATGATAGAATGATATTGTCCCTTCCAGAAAAGAATAAGAACACTTTGGAAAAAAAAAAGCAGAAACTTTGGTACAGATTCAAATAAGCAGTATGGCCACCCTTATAAATAGCAATGAACTTCTGTGATTTTGTGCAGGTATAAAAGAAAGCTACCCTCTTACCTTTTCTAAAGTTCTCTTTTCTTCCTCAGTTTTTTCAAGCATTGCTTTTGTATGACTAGTGGCTTTACTAAATACTGCCTGCAGAAAGAGCATAGGTCCATCAAACACTTAACTTAGCAGAGCTCAACTTGTGTTTTGATCTCTTTTACTGAAAAAAAATATAGCATTATTTATAAAAAGATCGCATCTTTAAGGATTTTCCACAACTCTGGCTCTAAGAAAACTTGGTTACAAAAACTATACCTTGATCCAGATATGACTTATTACAGTTGTCTGAGGGTAGAAGCTGCAGAACTATAAATGGATTATGCAAGTAGGCAGTTAATTTCACAATAACGCACTGTGCAACGCAAATTAACATTTTACAACCCATGAACAAAAGACTGATGCAACAATTAATGCTTAGATGGACTAATTAGCTGAAAGTATCTCTGCTCTGCAGCAGAATATCTGTCGCTGGGCAAATCTGTAATTTAAAGGACTGCAAATAAGGCAGCATTTCCTCAGTCCTTCAGGGATTCTCCAAGATGAAATTCTGAGAATTGGCTAGAACAGTGAAGTCTTCCTAAATAACTGTGATGTTTCCACACAGAAGTATTGAAGTGTAAGAGCCAAGTCTGCATAAACTTGCAGACTCAACAATTTAAATTACAGCCTTAGAAGGACTTGAAGGTTTGCGAGGCTTGATGAGGAGTGGCAGAAAGATTTTGTTTCCTCCTTTTACCTGTAAGAAAGCAAATGATCTCTGAACAATTCCTACCATGCTCTGTAGAATTCTTAGGGCTTGATCTTTTCCTTCAAGTTGTCTTTGAGTAGTTTCAAGCTCATCTCTCAACATTTCAATTTCCTAAAGCAAAATAAAGTAGATAACACTGAAAAAAGTGCCAAGATTAACTTGTTAAAACCTTGACCACAACAGCATTGTGTATTTGTCCATTTCAAAAAAAAATCTCATCTTTATCCCTTATGATTTTCTCATTTAGTTTGCCTGTGATGAAGAAATGTTAACAGTGCACGCTAGTGCAAAATCATTAAAAAATAGTAGTTCCTATCCATTCTATTTTCCTCCTGTGTATTTGGAAAACAAACAAGCCAGTATATACTGTAGTTCTGCCTTGCTAATAAAGTTGCATGTACTATCACAGGTCTGGAGCACTTACATGAAGTGAGCAACATTCATTCCTTCAGAAGGAGGCTTTTTTTTCCTATTTCCAAGAGATAAATGAAAATCCACTGCTTTTAACAGTCATCTTTCCTTCACAGCTATGTAGGTCACTTGATTATTCATCTCTGGCCACGCAAAACACTTTGCCACTGTTCTTCCAGTTCTACTGCTTCAGCAGTTGGTACTGGAATTGTATCTGTGAGCAGTACCAATTTGTTACTTTAATCTGATTGAAAATTAGTAATTTTCCTTGGCATTTTGATGAAAGTGCAAATCAAAAGCTTCAAGACTATTCAGATTTTCAAGGTCTAATAAGAAGTAAAAGGGAAACCTGTTAGAAAAAGAGTACAGTCCCTCTAACATTCTCTAGATCTTTAGAATTATTTTTTTCCCTGGAAAGTCAGAGGATAACCTGCAGCTTACACTCTGGCATAAAATAAAATAAGGCTTCCAAGTAGTGCTCTAGTTTCAAGAACCTTCATCCATACAAGATTCTGAACACACAAGCAGCTTCTACTAAAATAACACTGTGCTTCGACACATGAAATTGAAATGCAGATGTCAAGGATAGCACTCATAGTAGCTTTACTCACCTCTAGAGCTTCTTGGAGCTGTTGCTTTAGTTCTTTTGACACTTCAGTATTGGATTCTATAAGATTCAGAGATAATGAAAACATGAGAATTTAACTTGAAATCAGAGAACATGCAGGGATAGTTTCTTTTTTTTTTTTTTTAAACTTCTTGAGCTAATAAGCAAACCTAAGAAATACATAAGCATTAAGCTCAAACATTATTTCACAGTTAAAGAAGCTAAGACAGTCATGAAGTGCAATTTTAACTTTCCAATCAAAAATAAAATTAAAAAAAGGGCATATTGACTCCAAAAATAACTTCACTTTTTAGATTCATTTTGAATTGTAGCTTCTCATCAGAGAGCAGCAGCAGGTGTAGAGTGAAACCAATAGACATTACATTGCTGTTGTCAGCATCCTCTCACTGACACTGCTGAAACCAAGAAAGAATAATTACATGGCTTAGCATGCAGAAAAGATAGATCGGACTTACTGTAGAGGAGGGAAAAAGCACATTACATGGAAATACGTCAAAGTACAAAAAATGGCTAAAAATGTAAGGTAAAGAAGCTGAAGTGTGAAGAACATCCCTCCTCCATTTGGTTTTATTCACAGTACTGTTGTCTTCAGATAAAAACCTGGATGCCAACACTGAGATAACAGAGACGTGTAGATTTCTAAAACTAACTTCTTAAATTATGCCAGCTCACAAATGTCAACTAAATAGCAAACAGGAGTTTGAATATTTAGCTGTAAACCTCAGAAGCGGTCTCTGGGAACATACATTTCATCGAGGAGACAAACAATTCAATGCAGTGTATGTATTTGGAGGAGAGTGACACTGCTCTCCACCATAGGATGTCCCTTTCAAAGGCAAAACCAAGTACTAATAATGGCCATTTTACACCAAGAAGGGCCATGGCCTGGTTGGCTGCAAAGCAATTCTTCTGTTCGTGTTTTCGGAGGAAGACCGAGGTACAGCAACTAGGTGTCTGCCTCCAGCAGGCACAGCACTTCTTGCACTTCAGCTACACTGACAGAAGGCCTGAAGGCTTTGCCATCAATCCCAAGAAGCACTGGACCCCAAGAAGCATGTGAGGCACATGCACGTGGAACCCCTCACAGCTTCCGAGGGTTTTGGCAAACAGCTGAATGTAATTTTGGTGATGCCTTGTGGAGGCTCCACTGCTCAATACTGCCAAGGATTTTCCTCCTGATGAATGGTGAATTCCAGATTAGCCTTACCGCAGCTACTCTGTCGAGTTGAACTGGATAGAGGCCTCTTGGATGATCCATCATGAAAGCTGTTTCTTTTGGTACAGGGAACAGGGGCAGCATCGTTTTCTTCCACTCCCTTTATTGATAAGAGAGCGTTGTAAGCCTTTACAGATAGCTTCTTAGCTCTGAATGAATAGTTTCGTAATTTTTCCCCTTCATAAACACCTCCAGGTCTTCTCCTAAGTCCATTCCCCAGGTCTCCACTTTCCACGTCATCCTCTTCTGCTTCCTCCATCTTACCCTCCGCCTGTTGTCTTCTTTTCTTAATAATCTTTTAAAAATTTTTTTCTTTTCTTTTTCATCCGAGCGCACTTCACTTTCCTGCCATGCGAACCCCTAACAAAACAGCAGGTGTTTTACTTAGAAAAACAAACAAGCAGAGCTCCTTACTCAAAGCGGCAAAGCAACACTCAACGAAAAACCCGCAGCTCCCCGCCTGAACCAGCTTCCGTGACCGGCCCAAGGCACTCGAGCCTCCCACGGCTCCGGGGAGGGCACGCCTCCTGGACCGCCCCGGCGGAGCTGCGGGACCGAGGGCGGCGGGGGCGTGTGTTACTTCTTGCGGCTATTGCGGTTTCATTCCTTGCTTCATTTTACCTCGTGTCAGCTCTGTGTCTCCCGTGCTGTTTCGGAGGACGTTCCAAAACTTTACGGTTTGACTGCTCAGATATATTTATTTATTCTTCCAAGTTTGAAACAATAACAAACTACCGAGAAGTTAATTTACCAGGCAAGAATTAAAAATGTGGTTGATTAAACCATCCCAGGGAGTGATGCAGCAGTTGCTGTTATTATTAAAGCAGCAGGCAGCTAAGCATTACAAAGCTGCTTGATCGCTCCACCCACTGTGGGATAAAAGAAAATTACTGGGGAAAAAAAAAGGTAGCACTGTGTGGGGTTGAGATAAATACAGTTTAATAATAAAGATAATAATAACACTAACCAAAAAACAAACAAACAAACAAAAAACCCCACCATATAGAACACGTGACACAGTGCAGATTCTCACCGGCCACTGGCATCCAGACAGTCCCCAAGCAGCAGCAGCCCTCCAACCAACTCTCCCCAGTTTTATTGTTCTCCATGACACTACACACTACAGGACATCCATAGCCAGTTTGCGTCAGCTTCCAGTTTCTTGTGAACCTCAGCATCCTGCTCTGACCTCTGTGCTGGGGAAGATCATGGAACAGATCCTCTTATAAGCTACATTAAAGCACACGGGAGGAGGTGATCTGAGACAGCCAGCAAGGCTTCACCAGCAAGGCAGATCATGCCTGACCAGTCTGGTGGCCTTCTATGATAGCAAGACAGCATAATCAAAGAAAAGGCAACAAATCTTGTCAACCTGGGCTCGTACAAGGCTTTTCTCATGATCATTCTTATCTTCAAACTGGAGATAGGAATGTGAAGGGTGGACTACTGGGTGGATAAATAATTGGTTGGATGGTCACAGCCAGAGGGTTGTGGTGAACAGCCGCACATCTAGTTGGAAGGCCAGGGACAAGTGCTATCCCCTGAGGGTCCATCTTAGGTCTGGCATTCTCCAACATCTTTGTCAGTGACACAGACAGCAGGATTGAGTATACCCTCAGCAGGTTTGCTGATGAAACTAAGCTAAGCGGTGCAGTTGTCACAATGGAAGGGAGGGATACCATCCAGAGGGATCCAGACATGCTTGAAGAAGTGTGCCCACATGAACCAAATGAAGTTCAACAAGGTTAAGTGCAAGGTATTGCAATTGTGTCACAACAATCCCAGAGGTATGTACAGACTGGAAGCAGAACTCATTGAAAGCAGCCCTGCAGAGAAGGGCTTTGGGGTCCTGATGGATAAAAAGCTAGACAGGAGGCAGCAGCGTACTCTTGAGGCCGAGAAGGCCAACTGCATCCTGGGCTGCATCATGCGAGGGGTGGCAGCATAGAGAGGGAGGTAATTGTCCCCCTCTACTCTGCCTTGGTAAGGCCCCATCTGGAGCACTGTATCCACACCCGGGACTGTAGCACAGAAAGGATGTGGAGCTGTTGGAGTGGGTCCAGAAGAGGACCACAACACGATTAGAGGGTTGGAGCATCTCTCTTATGAAAAAAGGTTGAGAAAATTGGGCTTGTTTAGCATGAAGGCTCCAGAGACATCACACTGCAACCTTCAGTTTTTTGAAGGGAACTTATAAGTAGGAGGGGGACTGATTTTTTTTTTTTTTTACAGTCTAATAGTAATGGGATAAGGGGGATGGCTTTAAACGGAAAGAGGGAAAATTCAGGTTATGCTTTAGATAGAAATTCTTCACTCCAAAGGCAGTGAGGCACTGGTGCAGCTGCCCAGAGAAGCAGCAGGTGTCCCATGCCTGGAGGCATTCAAGACCAGGTAGGATGGGGCCCTGGGCAGACTAATCTGCTAGGTAGCAACCCTGCCCACAGCAGCCTGGCATATAGCTGCCAGGTAGCCTCTGAACCTTCCAACACTGAGGGAATCCTGCTAACTATGCCAGCAAAGCTAATAGCTGGGGAGAGGTATGAAGGATACTGGTATTTTGATAATACAAGTGGGAAGTGTTGGGAAGCAACCTCTCAGCTATATGCCAGGAAGGCTATACACTGGGAGAGATATGAGCAGTAGAAGCCATGGTTGCTCAGGAAATGCTAGTGTCTGACTGCTCCCATTACTGAAAAAATGAAAAGGTACAGTGTTTGCCATTCCCCAGTGGGAACAGTTTCGCCACAGAACAATTAGCAAAATCCCAAAGCTGTAGTGGAAAGAATCACAACTCTTGTAAATGAACAAAAATTGCTTCCAGAGAAATGAAAAACCACAGTGAGCGCTGTGTTGGGAGCAGCACTGGTGACAGCCCAAACAGAGACACATCTGATTACACAAACTAGTGATTAAATGGTTAAATCCTTGCCAGTTAGTAACCTCACGTGGCACAGTCAGATACATTAATTAGATCAGGAAAAAGCTTTGCGGTCTAAATTAGAAAA
>VXAB01014295.1:127-19263 GCA_013399175.1 Odontophorus gujanensis | reverse complement strand
AGAGATTTTACTCAAGTCTCAGGAAGCAAGCCAGAATTTTTGAGTCTGACTTAATCAACTGATAAACAGAAGCTACGTTTGAAACCCCCTATACCAGATTACTGAGTTAGAAATGATACAGGAGATATTTTGTCTTGAGAATCCTGAAGTGGTGATGAGAACACTGATCAGAAAAGAGACCACTGATGATGGCCAGGATGGAGAAGCCCAACAGGTAGCTGGTTACATGAACAGCACTGTACTAGGTGAGCTTTAAGTCCCTTCGAAACCAAGACATTCTATAATTCTCGACCTTTGGTGGCAGGGCAGTATGGGAAGCTGAAAAGAAGAAGATTAAAGTATATCCCCATCAAAACCAGAACAGTTGCTTTTTCACCAATTGTCAGTTGTTGTCCTTTTTCCACTGCTCAACCCATTGCACAATCTGATCCAAATTTCTCTCTAGGTCTTCAGGAGTGTTGCTGGGTAACTGGTGTACAATTTCCTTTCTGTATGACATCATAGCTTCCTCATAAAGAGTCTGAAAAATTTCACACTGAATATTGTCTTGTAGCTTCTTCCCTTTGTAGCCCCTACAAAAGGTAAGAACAACACTAAGAGAGAGCCAGCCTCACTTATACAAAACTATAAAGCATTTTATACAAGATCAGTATCTTACAACTTAGAAAAAAAATAAACTGATGAAGACTAGACAATAGTAATCTACTTATTTACTCTCCTCACATACCTGCTTTCAAGTCTGTCATATAGAAATGAGTTGTCCGTACGAAGTACAAATACTATGTGAAACCAGTGTTCAGGGAAAAAATCACAGCCATGGTAGTCAATAATAACTCCACCCTCATGCATTTTGTCTTCTAGTTCATCAATTACCTACAATGAAAAATACACCCAGAGAGAGATATGCCTACATGAAATCACAAATGGTTGAAATAAATACAAAAATACTGCTTTTTTAAGCATAACTTACCCTGTCTTCATCCAAAATTGGGCATTCATACTCCTCATCAAAACCATCATACAGTTGTTCTGCAACAAAAACGATTTGTGCATGATTGAGAGATAACAGGAGCTATTAAAACTATTTACAGTTATGTTTATTTTGGCTAGATGACAGTAAAAGATAGCATACAGCATTTATAAATTTATATTTACTGATTAATGCAACATAAATTATTGTTACAGAATCACCTCTTGAACAAATTCCACCCAACATTTTTCAGTTAAGGGAACTCTGTCACATTTTTGTTTGCAATATAACACACACATTAGAAGCAGGGAATCACAGAAGCCCAGCACTCTCTGATAACATGGCCCACCTTCTTTTGCCAGGTCGCCCACACTGACGTAGGTCAGCCCGGTCCTTGATGCAAGCTCTTTGCCAAGGGTGCTTTTGCCAACACCGGGAGTACCTAAAAGACAAAAGCCTACATACAGAACAGGCAGAGACGGGCAGGCAGCTGTTCAGGCAACCTTCCAGCAGGACGGGAGCAAAGCAGAAAACTTTCTCTAGCTAATAACCAGTGAGTTTGTACAAGAAAGCAGCCAAAACGTGTCTGAGAAAGAATGAGATGTCCAGAACGCCTGCAGTACTAAACAAGAAGAAAAATTCGTGCACAGGTGTGATTCGGAGTGGGGCGGGGGTAAAGACAAACCCACTCTCCCAGCTCTCACACCGGTCCGCCACCTCATAGGGCCGAACGGCACACGAGGTACACACGGCCCCACCACTCCCCCTCTCCTTGCCGCCACGCGGTCCGGACAAGCTTCGGCTCCGCGCTGTGGGTAAGCACGGAAACCCGATCGGAGCCGGCACGACCCGTCTCAGCCCAGCCCAGCCCAGCCCAGCCACGCACCGGTCAGCAAGATGTTAGGCAGCCGCATGCCGCACAGCCCAGCAGTCACGTGAGGGGCCCTGCGAGGCCGTCTCACAGCGATGACGTCACGCGCCGGCGGCGCAGCGCGCAGGCACGCCGCGGGCAGCTAAACGGAGGCGGCGGGAAGGCCGCGTCGCGGCGGGAGGGGAACGGCTGCGCTCTGCGTCGCTCGGCGCTGCGCCCGGCGGGTAGGCCCGGGATGTCCGGGAGCGCGGCGGGGCGGCAGCAGCTGGCGCCGACACAGGTAGGGCTCGGGGCGGTCAGTTTAAGACCGAGCAGAGGCAGTGTGAACGTGACCTTAATGTAAGAAGGAGGGTCACCGAAATGATCCCGGCCTCCCTCCGAGGGCAGGCTGAGGGAGCTGGGGAAGAGAAGGCTGTGGGGAGACCTGGCAGCCGGCCTGTCATTATCTGCAGGGGGGTTATTACAGGAAAGGAACAGATTCCTTAGCAGGGTCTGTTGTGATAGAAGAAGAGGAAATGGTTTACAATGAAAAGAGGGGAGATTTATCTTGTATATAAAGAAGGGTTTTTTTTACACGTTATAAGGCACTGGCAGAGGTTGCCCAGCGAGCTGGTGTGTGCCCCATCCCTGGAGGCAGTCAAGGCCAGGCTGGAGGGGGCTCTGAGCACCTGATGGAGCTGTCCCTGTTCATTGCAGGGGAACTGGAATAGCTGTCTTTTAAGGGTCCCTACTGAAACATTCCGTAATTCTGTAATAACTGCTATTGTTCGTTGCTAGCTGGTAGTACAGCCATCTTAAACAGCCTCATGAGCGAGTCTACAAGATATTCTCTATACACACTTGATACAAATCTCAGATTTTCTGGAGACAGTTGTATCCATTTAAAGAGAGAAGGATAATACAATTACAATGGCAATTTCTTGTATTTTACCAGGTAACAGATCGGTTGGTCCATTTGTTTGATGATTTCTTTGAAAGTGCAGACATTTCTTCTAGTACCGTTCCTGAAAAGTCACTAAAAGGCAACTCTGGAAGAAATGGTCAGCAGAAGAAAGACCTGTCTGCTGGGCTGGGATGTAGCAAAAACAAAGTTTTCTCAAGAAAAAGAGCAAAGTCATCCTTAGTAGATCTGCCTCATAACAAGACCAGACAAAGCTGGAACCAGTCTCAAGACGAGCCATGGGTAGATAAGTACAGACCCAAAACTCAGGTATGAAAGATTTCAAGTGCACATTTCTTAGCAACATTGCATCTAATGCTTTTCTTTGTAATCTGTCTTGATCAGGCTTTAAATATGTCCTATTTTCTAAGGGCTGTGAAGTTCTCACTAGGTTTATGTACTGTCTGGCATGAAGGTTTTAATGTGCTGTGTATCTTTAGGAGGTATACCTCCGACCAGGCTTCCTAAGAATATAAAACTACTGGTGCTTGCTGTGCACCAACACCTAAACTTTTGAGTCTGTTGTCAAATCTGACAGTTACGAATTCAAGGAAAATCTAAAACTGGAGAAAGGAGAGAGAGCTGAGTTATTGCAGCACATGTATTTTGTATTTAAAGTTCTGGTATTCCAGCTCTAGAGAGGAGCTGAGTCCCAAGACTAGAAGTTTAAAATAACCTGTGCAGTGTTAGAGTCAGTATGGCCTAACAGGGATCAGTTCTAGCGACAGCTGTAAAGCATTCTTATGCAATCATGCTGGAGAATCATGTTGTTATTGTAGGAATTGCAAGTCATTCATTATTTCCGTGCTGCAAGGAATGGAACATCGGTTGTTGGAGGAAACAAACTCTCATGATTGCTCTTAATTTACTTCTAAAATGTAATACATGTAACTGAAACATACATGTACACAGCTGTTATTTTAGTCAGCCAATATTCCGTTCTTGAATTTCATCACTGAAGTTCTAGAAACTGTAATACACACATACAAAAGCATTTCATGTATTTTTCGTCTTGTTTTAGAATGACCTTGCTGTGCAAAAGAAGAAAATTGAGGAAGTTGAAACCTGGTTAAAAATGCATATATTTCAGAGGCAACCAAAGCAGGTAATTTTGCTGCAATTAGCAGGTGGAAGTGTAAAATTGCATAAGCAAATTGGACTGAATTTTACTTTAATTTCAGAAAAGCAAACAAAGCACAAGCCAACTCTTAGCTTTTTATGAAGTAGTTTTATTGCATTATCAGAAATCTCTTTATAACACAGACATAGATTAAGTGCTAAACTAATGTAAAAACTCTACAGTAAGAGACCTGATGCAGTAGGTTGTTTTAAATTTCTGGATTGTTAAAAAGGAATTCTTATAGAGATGCATCATTTAGTGACTGGTGTTCTTCAGACTGATTCTTCTGTTCTGTTTATGTCACACTGGTACGGCATGTGGTGTGCAGTTGGCCAAGTAGATGCTGGGAGCAGGTCTTGGGGAGTCCTGTTCTAGCTTTTTCTGAGTACTGAATAGATAATGAAAAACTCAAAACTATTTACCTCTGTTTTTCTTTGTAAAAGAGGACCATTACTATACAAAAGATAAAAGAACTCAAACAGTATTCATCATCAGTCAACATTTAATCCCAACATTCCTGATGTTTGGGATGATTTTCTTTGTGTCAGAGTGGCTGTGTTTTGCTGTTAACTGGTCCTGCTGGCTGCGGAAAGACAGCAACTATACAAATATTAGCGAAAGACCTTGGTGTTCAAGTGCAAGAGTGGACCAATCCAGTATCTTTAGACTTCACAAAAGACGACTTAAGAAATATATCTGGCCACGGTAAGTATTCTGTTTTTTCAGATAATCTTGTGACTTTTTTTGTATGTGTCAGGGACAAAAGGATAAAAAGAAATACAGACAGTAAAGTCAGATCAGTGTCTATATAAGCCACCTTCCTGGAGTTCAGTAACAATCTTAATTCTGCTTTTATGCGAGAAGGGATTTAGTTTTTACTGTGTTTACTCTGAAATAGTTTGCAATACATACAGAGAGCAGTGTAAAGTTTTGAATACCATTTGAACTAGTTAAATAAGAACGTATCTTTCTCTGAGTCCTCCAATGAATTCTACCTTTTAGAAACTATCTTTTATTTGAAATATGTTTGCCAAAAGGTTCTGCTGGTGGTGTTCAGTGGCTGTTATCTGAAGGTAGCATGGATGGGTATTAGTTCTGGTGGTATTTGTGTTCTACTTCGCATAATATAGATTACAAATTTTGAATTGGTTTTCTTTTTCAGACACAAATTTTTCAGACATGTTTCCAAGTCAGGCCCAAGCAGTTCATTTTCAGGATTTTCTATTAAGAGCAAATAAGTATAACAAACTTCAGATGCTTGGGGAGTCCTCAGAAAATGATAAAAAGCTTATTCTTATTGAAGTAAGTGAAAACTTTTATAATAATCTTGACGTGCTAACTAGCTGCTGCTAGAGGATTGTTGTTGGCAGAAATTCGACTACTTTACTGCAGATGAGTTCTTGGTTACCTTTCAGGCCTCAGCAGCTGGCTGAGAACACATTCTGCCGATGCTTAAACTATATATTCTGTTTGCTAGGCAGAAGTTGCACGCTAGTTCATATACAGAAATAAGTACTACAGAATCAGAGAATTGTAGGGTTTGGAAGGGACCTCTCATTGAGTCCAGCCCCCCTGCCAAGGCAGCTCCCAGCCCAGGTTGCACAGGTAGGTGTCCAGGCAGGTCCTGAATGTCTCCTGAGAAGGAGACTCCACCACCTCTCTGTGCAGCCTGTGCCAGTGCTCCGTCACTGCACTGTGAAGAATTTTCCACGCACATTTGTGCAGAACTTCCAGCGCTTCAGTTTGTGGCCATTTCCCCTCATCCTATCACCACACACTGCTGAGAAGAACTCTTCTTCTCATCCTCATCCCTTTGTCTCCTGCTCCTTAGATATTTATAGATGTGGATCAGATCCCCTCTGACGCTTCTTTTTGCAAGGCTGAACAGACCCAGGTCCCTCAGCCCTTCCTCATAAGGGAGATGTTCTATGCCCTTTATCGTCTTTGTGGCTGGAGGGCAACCACGAAAAGTGATTGAAGCAGTACTGAGAAAATCACACCATGGTTTGCTTTCTAGAAATATGTATGTATATAAAAAGGCATATGTAAAAATTCCATGTTACCTGAGGATTTAGGAGAGTACAGAAGTGCCTGAGAAGTAATAAAATCGTAAGGCATTTGAAATTTACCTATCTCATAAGCCATTAGAGGAAGGTCCAGGAGAAGGCCTTATTTTCACAAATTCAGAAATATAAAACACTACTACATTCTTTTTGAACTTCAATACTTCAATCATTGTTTTCTGACAGAAAGATTTTATAAATTAATAAAGTAGCCTGCAAACTTTCAAGAAAAAAAAACAGAAGAGGGAGAAGTTCTAGCTTGGTACGTTGTCTGCCCATATAACTTAAGNTTAGATATTTATAGATGTGGATCAGATCCCCTCTGACGCTTCTTTTTGCAAGGCTGAACAGACCCAGGTCCCTCAGCCCTTCCTCATAAGGGAGATGTTCTATGCCCTTTATCGTCTTTGTGGCTGGAGGGCAACCACGAAAAGTGATTGAAGCAGTACTGAGAAAATCACACCATGGTTTGCTTTCTAGAAATATGTATGTATATAAAAAGGCATATGTAAAAATTCCATGTTACCTGAGGATTTAGGAGAGTACAGAAGTGCCTGAGAAGTAATAAAATCGTAAGGCATTTGAAATTTACCTATCTCATAAGCCATTAGAGGAAGATCCAGGAGAAGGCCTTATTTTCACAAATTCAGAAATATAAAACACTACTACATTCTTTTTGAACTTCAATACTTCAATCATTGTTTTCTGACAGAAAGATTTTATAAATTAATAAAGTAGCCTGCAAACTTTCAAGAAAAAAAACAGAAGAGGGAGAAGTTCTAGCTTGGTAACGTTGTCTGCCGTATAACTTAGGAAATGTAGTTTCCCATGACTTCTGTTCATAAAGTCACTTCCATGTCTACATCCTCTCATATCTGATATACTTCATCTTGCCTTCTTCACTATAGCTGCTACTTTGTGTGTGTCTGTTAGTTTTGAAGAGAATTTTCTAACAGGCAGTGTTGTCACCCAAGGGTGTTTCTTAGGAAACAAGATTGGAAAGAAAATGGTTATTCTAGGTGCTTGTTTTTCCATAATAGAAGAAAGAACTACTATGCTTCACCCCCCTCCCAGCCCCACCTCCTGGTGTTTTTCAGCTTTAGCCGCAACCAGATTTAGTTGAAACCACCTAACCCGCAACAAAATACGTGTAGCAATGTAGCATGCCTTATGTCAGTCTGTGGGAGAGAATATTTACACCTGAATGTAATGACAGCAGTTAATTTGTTTTGAATAGGACATGCCAAACCAATTCTATCGAGACCCTAGCAGTCTACATGAAATTCTCAGGTTAGTTATAAATAAGTTTTTAATGGTTAGCCTTAGCCACTTTGCACTATTGTGGAGTTTGAAGCCTGTTAACACTTATTTATTTTTCACTTTAGGAGGTACGTACGTACAAGTAGATGTCCTCTTCTATTTATAATATCAGATAACTTCAGTGGTGACAGCAGCCAGAGGTTACTATTCCCAAAAGAAATTCTAGAGGAGTTGTGTATATCAGTTATTAGGTAAGATCTTTAGTCTCATTAACAATTTATTAAGATGAATGAGAATTCAGAAACTAATTCATTCTTTTTTTAATTTAAAAAACAGCTTCAAGCCTGTTGCACCAACGAACATGATGAAAGTTCTTAATCGAATAGCCACAGCAGAAGCTAACATGGTAAGTTGTCAAAACTGTAACTTCTGCACAGTCCTGGGATCAAAAGATTTCTGGCTTTTATATCTGAAATATGTTACTCATTTTTGCTATTTGTTTGATCTTTGATCAAATAAAAGCTTTCTGCCCCCCAGGTGGAAGGAAAAAAAAACAACCAAAAGCTACAGCAAAATACAAGGAAGAAAAGGGAAAGCCATCTTGTTTTTAAGATGAGTTCCCTTTGAATCTCTGTCTAAAGTTGCCTCTGAAAATTCTGAATTCTACAGAATCCATATGTTTATAACCACTTATGAGAATAGAAATCATTTTTATGGTCTTCAGAAAGACGTGAAGAAGTCATTAACCTAAGTCTTGGATTCTCAAGCTATTAGATTACAATCTAGTCTAATTCTGAGTGACAGTTATGAAATACATGTGTGTGTTGTCTTCTGTAGTCTTGAAATTTGAAATACAGCGACATATTCAGCTGGAGATTTTACCTGGCCAAAACATATATTGAGTTCTAATATAATTTGTTCATGGCCTGAATTGGAGATAGGTACCTGTAGTAAAAATAATACTCAAATATGCCTTTTCCCACTTAATAATTTTGAATGTTGCTTTTCCCTGTAGAACAGAGAGAAGAATTATGCTCCTGATAGAACTTCACTAGAGTTGCTTTGCAAAGGTTGTTCAGGTGATATAAGAAGTGCGATAAACAGTCTCCAGTTTTTTTCTATGAAAAGTAAGTATCTATGATTTTGGTGAAAGTCAGTGACATTTGGATGACATCCACAGTGAAGAGAAACTGTTCAGTGTTGAAGCTCCGTCACATGGTCTGTGTGAAAAACTTTTTAATATATTGCTGTGGTTAAAGGGAGAAGGATTTGCTGTTGTTGTTGTTTGTTTTAGCCAAATGTGTTGGTTATTCTGCTGTTTACATATAACCTCAGTACTGACTACTGATCATATACATGGGTTGTTCCCGAAAGTAGTGCCTTCTGTTTATTTCCATGGAAGCTATGACAGGTACAGAGAGCACAATTCTTCGGACATAACTCTACTTAGGCAACATTTCTGAAATAGCCCGCTGAATTTTTGTGTGTCATGTCTAAAGTGATTGTTCTTAAATTGAAAATCTGCAAGGTAGCATGATATACGCTAAAATATTGATTGGGTAGAATAACATTTTTGTGAAGTTCAATGCAATAGTAGCCTTCAAAACACAGGACTAGACAGTGTTCAAGTCAAACTTAAACTGGATTATTTCAGCTCTTCCCATGTAGAAAGCAGAGACTTACTACCGTATCTTTTTGTAAGCACTAGAAGTCAGAATGTATAAAGAATAAAAGTGGATGGAAATTATATAATCCTTTTTTTAAATTTTACTTCATTTTTTAATCTGCTCTCTAGCACATGTAGTTCATTCTAGGAGTGTTTAGACGGTGTCAGCGTTTATGTTCAACCTAGAAATAATGAAGTGAATTTAACTTTTGACTTCTGTGGTATGTCATAAAGCTAGCAGTAAACTTGTTTCTGTTCATCACCTTTCCATTTCATCTTTCAGCACCATGAAATAACATTTAGCTCCATGTTCCAAGTCACTGTAGCTTGGCTCTTAGAGTTTAACAACAACAAAGAAAAAGTACAAAATTCTTCTTAGTAAAAATGTTTTGATGGTGGTGGTGCCATTAAATGCATAAATGGTAGGTTGGGAATACCTGAGAGGAGTTTGTTCTAGCTGACTAGTGGATGATAAGGAGCTTGTAGAATCACAAGGTTGGAAAGGGCCTACAAGATCATCTAGTCCAACTGTCCACCCATTACCATTGCAACCACAGGCTACTAAACGGTATCTCGTAGGATACATACACATACACAATCTGGTTGTTTTTAAGGCTAGATTTTCTATGTTAATGTGAAGTAAACTCACTTTGAAGGTATAAAAACAGGAGTGTTATGGGGCTTTGGAGAAAACAGAAGCATATGTTCTCTTTTTACATTCTTTTCTTTAGATGCTGCCAAAAAGATCTTGCTTCGTATTGAATAGAAAATGTTAAGTTGCTCAGGTGTGATTCAGTTAGATAGTAGGTAGCCAGTGATGTTCTGGGGAGACCTCACCTCCGTTTTCATTTCCTGACTACCATCAGGATGCAGAATTTGTTTTACAGATTTGTGATTTCTTTGTTTGTGTTGGGTACATAAATATGCATTCACTTTTGTGATATCAGTGGGTAAAAGGGATTTGTGTTAATCTTTGGAGACGAAAAAGCTTACTACTTAAAGAATAATTTCCTCTAGTTTGGAGAGCATTTGCTGCTAAATCCAATCTCAGTTTTGATAATTGCAGCAAATGTAATGGGAATATTATCTATATATATTTGCAGCTTTCTTACTTTATGCAGGACACATTTATAAGTTAGGAGACACACAGAGCTAGAGTAAGTAAGCAACAATATCATATTCTCTTTTAGAATGGCACCTTAGCTATGGCTTATGGGGCAAAATTTAGGTAATGGGGTTGCCTTCCTAAGAAATGAGCTTTCTCTTAAGTGACTGCATTTATAAAACTTTCTGTATCTTGAATTTTATTTATTTATTTTACTCTAGGTACTTTATTCTGTCTGTGTTGTGCTTTTATTGGTAGAGTGCTCTTTGGAGAAAGACTTCTGGTCAAGGAAGAAACGGAGCTCCACACTACAAAGTGAAACAGCAGCAGCAATATGTAACTTAAGAAAGAAAAGTAAATCGGATACTTCAGAAGACCAGGCGATACAAGCTATTGGTGGCAAAGATGCTTCCATCTTTCTTTTTCATGCTTTAGGGAAAATAATTTACTGCAAAAGTAAGAAAAGTTACTTATTTCTCTCTTGTAAATAAGAAAAGCATGTCAGCTGTTAATGCTAGTCTTCCCTTAAATAAGGCTAGGGTGATCTCTAATTAACATGTTTTGTCATTGGTAACAGTTTTAAACAGCAATAAATATTTCTGGTAGCTGAGATTGCAGCTTTCTGTCTGTAGAAGAGAAATAATGCATACTTGATCAGAGGATTACTACATATAGATGATAATAAAATACGTAACACTATTTGCTTTAGATCCATGTGCTGTCGTGCACATGAAGATAGATAGCCAACTCATTTGTTGCTTTGCCCAAAAGCAGAATTTTCCTTTGTGCAGGGTACATAGTTGTGTCATTATGTTCTATTATCGTATGTTTTCTTAGAGGCTACAGAACAGCCATGCAGCCTTGTAGTTGCTGCCTTTCCTGTTTGGGTTTGATTTCCTGCTGCTGTCTCTTCCTCCCTACTTTTTATTTCAAGTCCCTGGTTTGAGAAATATCAGTCATAAGAATGTGATTTCTATGTTGTATTACTATCTGTAGTCAGCTAAATCAGAACTCCTAATGCAATTCTTCCACCTTTGCCTGATGATTGACAGAATCTGCTCCAAAATCCATTAAGAAATGGTAAGATGAGAAAGTATGAAAGTCTTCAGGTGGATTTTATTTTACAAAGCATGATATAAGCAATTACATGCTGTTGACTACTCTGACGTGGTTGTAAACGCTTCTATTAGAACTGGAAACAGTGCAAGCTAGGTGTTGGTAAAGTCAAGTTAGACATCTCACACTCAGTTCATGTGAAAGGTTTCTGTTGTGAAGTTGCATGCTTCTGTTCTTGCTCCCATCTCATCTGTTTTCTGATTTTTGAATGTAACAGCTGAAATGTCTTTCTTTGTTTGTTTTTTGTCTCCTTTACCCAAACTTTTTAGTAGGATGCAGTAATGTAACACTATTTCTGGTACTAAAAAGACTATGGATTGTACAATTCCTTTTAGGAGAACCACTGTCAGAATCTGAATTTCCTCAGCTGCCTTCTCACCTATTAGAACACCGTCGAGATGCATTGCTTATCAATCCTGAGGTACATCTGCAATTTTGATTCAGAGAGGGAAAAAAGAAAAAAAAACAACAGACCTGAATGATTGATGCCAATTCTCAGGCACAGTGGCTTTCTCATTAATCTCAATATGTGCATACTCAGTCTATCTAAGTTAAAGAATAATTAATCTGGAAGGGACTTCTGTAGGCTAACTTCAAAGACCAATCAGATTCCCGGTCCTGTTGAGTTTTGAGTATCTTAAGTCAGAGAGAACCTCCCTGGAAATGTGGTGGGAGGTGGACTTTTTTCTTGCTGTAGACTGTGCCCATTGCCTGTCATCCCTCTGCTGCGCATGATTGAGTGGAGTCTTGAGTTACCACCTGCTGGGGGTTGAAGACAGCAATGACTTCTCCTCCTCCAGCCCCTCTTATCCTTCTTTAGGAACAAAGAGATTTTGTATATGAATGGTTTGGGGACCTTAAAAACTGTCTGGTTGCAATACTCTGCCATGAGCAGGGTCACCTCTTACTAGACAGAGTTGCCTAAAGGTTCATCCAACCTGAGATGTTCCAGAGATCACCTTTGTGGCCCTTCTCTGGACCTGGTTCAACAGGCCTGCGTTCTTCAGCTGGGGGTGCCAGAGCTGAATGCTGTACTCCAGATGGGGCCATATGAGGGCAGAGTACAGAGGGAAAATCAGCTCCCTCTGCTGGCCACTCCTCTGTTGCTCCAGCCCAGGGTATAGCTGGCCTTTAGAGCTGCACACTGATGCTGCTGGGTCACGCTTCATTCACTGGTACTCCAAATCCCTTCATTGTAGGGCTGCTCTGCCTCCCAGTCCACTATCTCACAGCCTGTACTTAGGTTTACCCCAATCCAGGCGCAGGACCTTGCACTTGGCTTTGCTGATCTTGATGAGGTTTCCACGGGCCTGTCTCTCAAGCCCATCAGGATCTGATGTATGGCATTCTTTCCCTTTTTGGTCATGTGTGCCAGCCTACCCTGTTAAAACGTATCATAGTTTTATAGGATGCATTTCCTTGAATACTGTGTGAAATCTGAATATCTTTCTTGTCCCCCATAGGATATTGTGGAAAAATCACACATGTCTGGAAGCATGTTTAATTTATACCTTCACCAGAACTACGTGGAATTTTTTACTGACATAGATGATGTTGTGAGAGCCAGCGAGTACTTGAGCACTGCTGATGTCCTCTGTGGTAACTGGAATGTAAGTGTTGCTTTATACATTATGTATGTTTTCTAAAACATTTTTTTTCACAACTAGTGAGCATTTTGCTGTAGTTGATCGCTGCCTGTTATATACTCTACAGTGTGTATGTGTATATATGTGTATATCTACATGCTATAGTATGGTATGGAAAACACTTTATATAACAGTGTGAAATATTCTATATGTTTTTGGATAGAACAAAAGCGTGTTAAAATGTGTCAGAGGCTGTAGGTTTTTTCCTCTGGAGAACATGAGCTGGTGTTCTGCTTGGCTCTCACTAGAGATTCTGCACTAACCTAAATACATACGGGGCATGTTGTGTCACTGCAGGTGCAGGTTCTTTATGTTTGTTTGTTTGAATTGAGATGCCATATATACAGAGATGGAGTTCATCTAATGCCCAGTTTTTTTTCTTAGTCACGGCTTGTGATGGAAGAATACAGTGCATCTGTGTCTACTCGAGGTGTGATACATTCAAATACATCCAGAGCCTTTGCCCACTGCCAAGGAGGGATGGGGTTCCGGCCTTTACATAAACCCCAGTGGTTCTTTATCAATAGCAAGGTAAATGCTTGATGTTTTGAGGGAGTTATTATGTCTCTTAGTGATTTTAGTAGTATATGTAAGACCTGCGTGCAGAGCTAAACTTGTCAAATATAGTATTTTGACATAAACTACTTCTGAAGAACATTTGTATGAAGAGGTCCATTTGCATTGTTCATTCCTTCAATGGAAAAATAGAACAGAGTCCTCTGATAGTGTTCCTTTTCTCCAAATTGGCATACTTCTGGGATAGTTTTAATCCTAAATTACACAGTTAGTGTTGAAATTTTTAGGAATACCTCGCATTATAAATGTAACTTGAGCAGTTTCAACCCTTTCATTCAACCCTTCTGTAATGAATTACTGCTGTCGTACTTTGTTTTTCTCAGAAGTAGATTGTTGTGAGATGTTAGAGCTCTTGGCATTTTTTATTTTTTTTTTTGCATTTGAATGCATACCTGTCATGCTGTCTGCCTATATAGATGGGGAATACGATAATAGAAGGATAAAAACTTCCGGAAACTTTTAATGTCCGGCGAAAGGCAGAAGTGAAGACGTCTACCATTGTTCTTTCATCTGTATATCTGAACTCAGTGGTTTCTGTCTTTCCTGAATTAATTCTTCAGAAGCCTGTGCATGGTCATCCAGGAAACCAGAAAGTTACTCTGCAGCTTTTTATCATGCTGAATGTATAGATCAATTCTGGTTTAGCAGGGTTTGTACATGCAGTTGTTTATTTTTTCTTTTTTCCCCAACTCTTACAGTATCAAGAAAACTGTGTTGCTGCAAAATCTCTCTTTTCAAGCTTCTGTTTACCACCTGAGTGTCTTCAGACAGAGCTATTGCCTTACCTTGCAAAGTTAGCAAATCCAATGAGAAACGAAGGTAAGATCAATGTAACTCTTGGTTTTAAGTTTTGTTTCCGGATACTTATATGCTTTGTTGCCTAATGTAAGATAAGCCATGAGAAGACAATTCATGCAGAAAAATTTTTCTTTGTATGATACGTAATTCAGAAATTGCTGTTCAGAAAGCTGGGTCATTTACACTGTGATGATTGCTTCCAATAAAAGGCTTTGTCTTATCTAAGGCCTTGGCATCTGCATGAATTCATTTTGTAGGCTGTGTATTAGTAACTACAGAACGATTTCACAACTGATGAGTGATTATTTTATTGTGTAGAGAATCTGTGAATATGTCATAGCAGTTATTTAAGCTTTTTTGATGGCCAAATTACTGCAGATTTTTGCAGGACTGCTTGAACTTACAAACTACTCGTTTTTCAGTGTGTTTAATTTGATGCGTGTTATGATGTACTCAATATAATACTGGTTATTCTTTGTTCTCAGCTCAGATTGCTTTTATCCAGGATGTTGGAAGGCTGCCTTTGAAAAGAAACTTTGGGAGGTAAACTTGCCTTTTACTTTCTTTAAGGGAATAAAATGCTGTCTTTGTTTTCCTTAACAGATTCTGAGGAAGAACCATTTCATACAAAAAACATCATTAGTGCGTATGTGTGGTGTGATATTTTCCACCCTCTGGAGCACGACTGCTCCTTATTTTGGAAACTAAAACTGTTTGCAGTTCAAATCAGTTTATAATTACAATGTTAACAGCAACGTATTCATTCTAGTCTTAGTTCCAATTCTTGTTTAGTTTTTCTTTTCCCTTGTCGTATAAACGTTAGTTCTGTGTGCTGAACATACACGTGTTTGTCTAGCACTGTGATCCGGGCTAGACTTTTTTTTTTTTCTTTGCAATCCAGATTTAAGTAAGAATAAAAATGAATTGATGCAACAAATGCAGTGTGCTTTGCCCATTGTTTATCATGGCACAAAACAGTGCTATAACTTTTGACAAAATACTTCCTCTTTCTGTATTCTAAGAGGGTTAGGAAGATGCCATGAGAAGTTTTTCATATTCCTGTAAAGCAATTGTACACTTGTAGAACTAAAAGTACTTGAAGTGCTTTCTCTGAAGTTAGACAGCAGTACTGATTTTATTTTGTGCAGTGGTTTCATAAAACTACAAGTATTGAAGTTCCTCCCTCACAGGAGCACTGCAGCTGCTGTGCTACAGATGCTGTGCTCACAGGGCAACAATGTGCTATTCTCTGTGACTGATGGGCTTTTTGAACTATAGGAATCATTTATACAATTAACACATAGATTTCTTTTCTAAACCTTGTTTCTTTGAGAACCGAGTGGTTTTAATTGTGATTGTTCTCTCTAATGAGAGATCATGGTTAAGTGGACTGAGACTAATTTCTCCTTTTCTGAGCAAAAAGTTTGTCAGGGCATCTGACAGAGCTTCTCATCACCCTGTAAGGTTACCGCAGAACCACCCTGTTCTCCAACAGATGCAATAAAAGCCATCTTGGCTGCTGGTTTTGAAGAAGCAGAGGTATCCTTATAATTCCGTAGTCTAAACCAAAGCATTTACAACTTCAGTAATTGTAGACTTCCCTATGCCATTACCTTTGTTGGCAGTGTACCTTTAATTATTGAGGAACTTTTTGTACCTGCGTTAGGAAGTTGTGCATGTACATTTGACTTTATCAGGGGGATTACTTTGAAATTAAGACTGTGATCTTTTTCATTTGTTCACCTTTTTTGAGAGGAAAGTATAAAGAAGTTTAAACACTTTAGTAGTAAGCATTTGCTTCCTGAACAAATCCTAACTGAAAATAGTTTAATTTTTTTGTGTATTAAATAGTCTGTAACATAGTGAATGTACAGCTGTTTCAGTAAGAGTGCTGTATGTATGTATTTATTTATTTATTTTACCTTCATCAGTGGGATAGGAACAACACACTGTAGTAAGGAAACTGGCATTGGGGACAGTGAGCGTATGGCATGTGATGAATTGGAATGAAGTGTTCTGATGAGTTTTTTGTCAGTACCTTTGGGAAAGTTTATTAATACTTTGTAAAGCAAGAGCAATTTTAATGCAGCATTGATATATCAATGCTACAAAAATTGAAATCCGAATACTAAAACTAAAAGGAAGATAAAATGTCAAAAGAATTTCTTTTCACTTCTTGTCTTAAGTTACCTGTTTCAAGTTCAGTTGCTGCCCATCGTGAAGGACGTTCCATGGGCTGCTGTCAGTCTGTTCATTGTCAGCAGTTGGTGTGCTTGAGGAAAGGAGTAAATCCACTGTCACCTTAAGGAGAAACTTCAGGCAACAGTGGGTGCTAGAGGCTAACAGAACACAGACGTGTTTTGGTATTTTTTTGTTGCCATAGCTCTGGTGTGAGGCTCTGTATTGCTTTTCTTTACCCGAAGTAACTTTGTCTTCTGTAGTGTCTTGTGCAGCTTATGCATAGTTTTGAGGTCTGGGCTTAAATGTCTGTACTTGGAAGATGAGCACCGAGGTGTAAAACATGATAATTAAGGCAAGAATATAAATTAAATTAAAAAAAAAAACAAACAAAAAAGGGGGGAGGGGGTTGGGGGCGGAGAGTGTGCATAGCTTGAATTAACTACAACTGATGGGGGTACTAATGCCAGAAAATGCAAAAGCTGTTCAGCATCAGTGAACAGGGTGGGCTTGGGTGGTGTGCAGGAGGTGTGGGAGAGCAGGAATGCAGTGGTTGGTTGGTTTGGCTGGGTGCGTTTTGTTTTGTTTTGTTTGATGGTGTCGTAATGGTTATTTTACAGGTTAAAGCTTGAAGCGCTTACTGATAAAGATCCTGGAGTTCCAGACTTACTTGCTGGTTATGAGGAAAACCTTGCTGAGATGCATGCTGCAGAGATGGCTGTACAGGTGGCGGAAAACAGAACAAATGAGAATGACTGGGATGGACTGCCCCTTTCATCCAGCCAGCACAGTGGAAGTGAACTACCTTGCAGTCAACCTCAGCCTGTTGCTGCTCAGGTAGCTATGGAGGAAGATGAATTAACCATAGAGGAATATGACAGTGACTAAGTTCAACAAAATATCAACCACTTACTTAGCTGATAGATTATTATGCACCAAAGGCCTTTGCTAAAATGAGTATAGTATGCCAAACAGACTTAGGTGGGCCAGGAGGCCAAGTCCAAACATACTGTGCCAGTATCCAGACGCATTTCTTCAGCTTCCTCATAGCTTTGCAGGATCAGACCTGATGGGAATTCTGAATCACAGGCTATTCCCTGCCTGTTCTAAGCCATGAAACTACACTGAGACAAAGAGAGAATAAATTAAATAGTTTGAGACTGTAGCTCATCAGAGCCACTCTTATGTTGTTTTGTTTTGTTTTGTTTTTTAACACATCTCAATTTGTTTTGTAATTGTACAATATGCTCCTGTTTGCACATTTGGTAAATTGTCAGCGTTTGAAAGTTTTTCTGAAATGTGTATCTTCAGAAAAATTGCTGTTTGGAAGTTCGAACCTTCTGAAAGAGGAGATTTAAGGGGATATGTAAAAACTTTATCTTGTATTGATGATGTAAATAAAACTACTGTATTAGCAGTGTTCTGTAATCTGCTATAGAAATTTTAATGTGTTTATAAATAGAACATACGTTGTACAACATTTAACTTTGGATTCAATTTTGACAATTTTTTGATAATTTATTAAGGTGAAAATACAACAGTTAAGCAGAAGTCCTTGTTCTTTTTTTTTTATTCTGAAGGAGGTTAATGATGTCATGTATTTTTCCTCTTCAAATTACAGTTAGGCTGGAACAAAGAATAATTGTATATTTGGTTACTGAGACTCAGAAGTCTTTATCTGTCTTTTTTGTCTTTATCTGAATAGTCTGTTAAATAGTTATTGTTCGTGTCCCTGTGTGAAGTCATAAATCCCTTAGTGTGACTGGGATTATTTCATAAAAATAATATCAAAAACCGTTGTAATTAGTGTTACCACACAATTAAGAAAGCAGGGACCAAGACAACATATTTTGAATGTGTGGTATGTTTGCATTCTGCATTGCTAGCATACGAAGGTTATAAAACACCCAAAACATTTATCCACCATAAGTTTAGAATTAATGCTGGTACCGAATGCTTCAGCTTTGTCTTCTGTGAAAGATCAGGTGTAGTCTTTAAATTATTGTAAGTTCCTCATCTTCAAAATTAAACATCTTCAGTTCTATTACAGCTCTACGATTACATTTCCCTGTGTGGGATGCTTTGGAGTTGGTGGTAGCTGATTAGTTTAGGTGAAGACTCAGTCTGTCCAGGTGTCCTGTAGGAGTGTGTCACCAAAATGCCATCTGGACCCTCCTGTGCTCATTGGGGGAGTCGAGTATTGAAGGATGGTAATGGGTGCTATGCTTATTTTCACAAGCCAAAATCTGAGCTACTTCAAGTTTTTTAAGTTTTGCCATCGGTTTATGGGCTGGTTTGGCTCAGGTCCATGACTAATGGGGCTGTGGGCTACCCAGGACAGGACTATTCACGCCTGACCAATCTGGGGTTAAGATATGTATTTAGACATACGGAATACAGTTAAACACAGGACTGTATGTGTCTGAACATTTCTGGTCACCAACCCCTACAGACACCGGGAAATGATGAAGCTGACACACTGGCCCAAGTTAGATGGATTGAGAATTCACCATCTGAGAACACTGCCTGCTGGATGCACCAAAAGCTGAGGCATGCTGGACAGAAGGCAATGTGGACAGCTGCTAAAGCATAGGGACTGCCTGTACAACTATCCAAAATTGCTCAGGCATGCTGTGTCTGAAATGCTTGCTCCGGGAGGAGACTGAGGTTGTTGGCCAAAACAACAGTTCATCTTGCTAGAGGACACAATCCCTTACAGGGATGGCAGGTTGATTATATTGGGCCACTCCCTCGATCTGAGGGGAGGAGATATGCCCTAACCTGCATTCACAGTGCAAGTGAGCTAATGCAGGCCTATCCAGTAGCG
>VXAB01014292.1:0-21464 GCA_013399175.1 Odontophorus gujanensis | reverse complement strand
AGTTATTTCATCACTGTCTACCTAAACTATGAGTAATGGACAGTAGTCAGTGAGGTGTATCAAATCTGGGAGTCTTCTAGCTATGTCCCTGACCCAGGCCCCAGGGATTGTATTGGTATTGGTCACTAGGGTAATCAAAATGGTTCAGGAAGAAATTAAGATTACAGCCTAGTGGAGAGTGTTTTTCCCTTTTACCTCCTTGTTTCAGGTCCATAGCTATTAATATATATAGATTATATTTGGATCTGATGGTCTAATATGTACTGTCTTACATTGAAGAAAGAGGAAAGAAGGCCAAGCCACCTATTACTGGTATCCATGAATAGAAAGAACATTTGTTCTTGGTATGTTATAAAAATCTCTAATTTCTCCATACAACTATGGTGCAGAAATCACAAAGATCATTAACTTTATTCACCACTGCACTTTCCTTATGTGGTATCTCAGAGAATGAAATAAATGATACTTTAAATGACACTGTGATGAAACCATTCAAGCAAAAGATCTGCATTCTCTTTATTTTACCTCTGATTGTAACACTCTCATGGTCTTTTCCTTCTTATATACACTGAAACCCTTCGTATCATCTTGGCAACTTATCAAGGTCTTCCAAATAAGACTAAAGTCCTTTCTACTTGATTTTTGTGAGTTTGCATTGTCATATTATCATTTTATTCTGAATGTAGGACTTCATCATTGTTTTGCATAAATTCCACATATTTCCAAGTTAAGTACTATGCATGCAATATCTATTAACACAGACCCATATAACTCTTGTAATGCTTATCAGCCCCTTTTAGAAGCCACTGTAGAAGGCTCTATATTTTAACAGTGGGTAAAGTATAATCATCATAAAAGCACAATTTCTTAGGTTTTCCCCAAATATTAACTATTTTTAAATTACTGGTTACAGCTTGTATTCCTCCAAATATGACAGCAATGTACATAAACTAAGAAACCAATGACCTCCCTCACAAAACATAGCTTCTAAACAGCCACCTTCTTGATGCAGTTACACAGACTCAGTCTTTCAAGGGAATTTTTACAGAGTGCTCTTTAATCCAGGTGCAGATCTCTTACCCCTTACCTCGTTCCCATCACTCCTTCTAGGAGCCGAAGGTTTAAACCTAATCACTAGAACAAGACTGCATTTAGTGTACCACAGACATAGTAAGGCCAGTTGAAAACTACAGTTGTTTGGATTCTTACACAGGGTACTGTGAAGCCATTGCAGGGGCACATTGGGCCAGTCAGAACTGAGTAAATGAATTTCAGAGATTCCAGTAAATTTTGAAAGATTTGCAGAGCTCCTGGGATGCTGTGTTTTAACAGGAAACTGTAACACAGAATAGGGAGCAAGCCTTTCAGAACCCATCTTTTCTCATCTCACAAAAGTCTCCAGTTTAATTCTTTAGCATTTTTTAGCATTAAAAAACATATTAGGCATTCTTCTAAATATTTACCTTAGAACTTTAGAATTCTAAAACACCTTTCTTTAAAACATTTCCTATCCTCCTGAGGTAATAAGAAAGACAATGGATTTGATTTTGCTTTTCTGTAGGAGATGTCTACTGCAGAGACAATACAAAATAAATCAGAGTCAGTTGTTCATAGAAGAGATCTCATTATCAGGTCATTGTGTTAGGCTCTAATAACTTGTTTCTGTGATCCTAACTGAGTCCAAAAGACTTTTTCCAGTGGTATAAGGAGAGTCTGAAACGTGTCTATATATCACCTGTATCCTTTTATTTTTTCCCACTGAACTAACCTAACAATAGTTATACTCCTTTGAGTTTATTTCCAGATGCAACACTAAGTCAATAAGACCTTGGATTTCACTCCCATCTGCACAGGTATAAGAAAATACAGTATTTGTCTATGTTATGAAGATGAGATACAATTATAGTCAGTAGTTTCACCACCTCTTCCCTCAAAATTTCATCACTTATTTTTGATGCTCAGAACTTTCATATTACTACTCATTTAAGTCGAAACTTTTACAGCCTATGATTCAGCTAGTAACTTTTTAATGTTTCCAAATGATTAAATATTTTACATCAAGCTATAAGCAAATGTTCAGATGCTTTGAGGCATCTAGGAGATGATGCCTGCAGTCTTCAAGCTTTATGCAGACCTAAGGAACTTTGCTCTTCTACTGATTAAGATGCAGTAGTCCATAGAAAGAGGTCTCTCTGCCTATACACCTCCAGCAGCTATCAAAACACTGGCCTGCTTGAAGTGAATTGAGGGACAAAGGTATGAGTACCCAGAGAGGTGGATATAGAGTAACTGATGAAGTTTTTGTATGGGTATAGCCGGTCTGTGGTTCTTTAATAATATGGGGTCAGGTTGAAATCTGTTTTCTTTCCCCTTTTTTTGTTTTTCTCCTGGGGAGTGCTAATTTTCCAGCAGCTGTCAGAGATAAGAAACTCCTTAATTCTACACGAAGGATACATTTGCAGCAAGGTTTACAGGAGTATGTATTTTAGATAAAAGCATGACAAGGAGTGAAGAGGAAATACTATAATCAGCATGAACAAGCTTAGAAAGATTTAATGTAGAAAATGAAAAGAAAAAGGCAAATATATTTTTTTCCAAATATTTATCTTCCTCTTTAGGAAACTCTTACTTGTATCTGTACAATATCTCCTATATAGAGCAAGTGTTTATTTTAAATAATAATTAAAAAAATTAAAAACACAAAAACAAAAACAAAAATATATATTGGGTGCTTTCCAGAAAAAAAAAAGGAAGGTTTGCCTGTCACATATTTGAGGCTTAAGGCCAGCTAAAACATGTGGCAGCTGCTTAGTAACTATTTGAGGTGAACTTAGACAGAGGTACTTTTATACATAAGAATTCACTCCTCCCTTTTTGAACCAGAAAAACAGGCAAGATGCCAGGAGCTACAGGCTATGAGCATGTCTGTAAAAGGGGAATTCACCTGCAAAATCATGAGCTCCCTAGGACTGCACAACTTATCACACCCTCTCCTCCAGCACACAGTCTTGAAACAGCTTCAGCCTATGTTGCAACCCAGAAAGATTTGAAACCACAATCTATTCCCATGGTCCTTCCTAGGACTTTGTCCACTAATGTTTTTTGAGCTTATACTGTATACCTGCATAATAATTCTCTATCCATACAGCTAGCTTATAGCTATGCTATGCATTGCTTCTCTCACCACAGATTTAAAAGGTTCAGAAACTCTTGTGAGAGATTTCTAAACTAAAGTGACCTCAGTCTATTCAGAACTGATATCATATATGACCTGGATGAATTAGTTGAATAAAATAATAATTAAAAAATAAAACTGGGAAGTCAGACTTGCTCCCAAAATGCAGTAATTTGGCTGCTGAGAATATTCCTTAAAATCATGTTAATTAGATAAAACTTGAGAATGGGACACAAAAATATAGAAGTTTTTTTTTCTTCACTTTACATGACAATAGTGAAGTACAACACTATTCTCAGCTAGCCCCCTTAACAGCAAGCCACTTCAGTGACAAATATTTAACACAACTCAAAACAAAGTACCTTCTGCCCCACACAGCACAGCTCCAGTAAGATACTATGCTCTTAAAAATCTTATCTTTACTCATTTCATAACAGTGCTCCCCAGCCTTCCAGATATAATGACTAATATACTTAGAATATAAATCTCATGTATTATGTCAGTGTGGAACCCTGATAATATATATAGCTAAATATAATAAATATAGCTAAAACATATAGATAATCTTAAAAATTTACAGCTTCTGTAAGTTCCCACAGCACACAAATTTGGAATTCTTACAAACCAGGAGGAAAAATAGGGATATCACTCTTTTGTTTTCCTTTTTCAACAATTCTTATTATTCTGAAGGTAAGCACTATTTTCTCATTCCTATAAGCTGGGACAGTTGTTTGTTTTCTAAATTGTCAGACGTGGTTAACATGGTTTTCGTGAATGCAGAGCTGTAAGAGGTAGTGGAGAAGACTTGGTGTACTTCAGCAGAAAATAGCACTCCAGACTATACTTCTGCTTTTACAGCATAACTGAAACAGAACAGGGTAAGATGATAAATAATGGTATCTAAGAGATCTCTAGGATCATCAAGCCCAACCACCAAAGAAACCCATTATGAAACATACTGTTCCAGTGGTATCTTGTTCCATTATAACCCTCAAAAAAAGAAATCAACATTCTTTGGAAATGTGCTGAATGTGAGGAAAATGGAACATTCCTCCCCATCTGCTGGAAATACACTAAAGTAAATAAGGATGCTAAGTACTGGGCAGAAATACTGGAAGTAATTTTTTAAAATAACAAAAAAGTAGACACCAATGGAGGCTCCTAGTCATCCTGCTAGGTTTAGCCCTGGAAGGAAATTATAGTTTGGGAAAATAGATCTACAGACAGCTGCCAGTTGGTTAATCGTGGTTAGTGGAGAACACAAAAGGCTTCGTTTGATGATCAGTTTTAGTGAAATAACAGATGTCCCCAGAAAAAAAAAAAAAGAAAGAATTTACAGATTTTTAAAGTTCTGGAGTCAGTAATTTCGTACAGTCTAGCTCACAAAGTCAAATCCTTCATTTAAATGCGTGTCAGATCCCAATTAAATATTGACTATTGTCTATTTGCAGGAAAAGACTTGTACCTAAAGGTGCTAGTACAGGATTTCTCTCTGCTACCAGCATACCATGAGCAGTATTATAGTAAGATGACAAAACTATCAACTGTCATTCTTGCATTGTTAGTTGCTGTGCTAGCAAAGCACTCCCCATAACAACGCTGGGCAAAATAACATTAGATGTACCTACTGTTGTCCTCTCCGATCTTGACATACTTTTCAGGGCTAGGCAAATATCACTGGCAAGAAAAATTCAAATAATTTAACCAGGAAACTAACACATTATTAATAACTAGAGATGTGACAGACCCACAATGTTGTCAGTGACTTTTCAGTAGTTTCTTGTTGCAGCTCTTTTCAGAAAACTTACTTGCAGTTATCTCTGGTTTTATTTTTAGCACTATGGTTTGGCTCAAACGAGAAGTAGATTTGCTGTTTCCTTTCTTTTCAAGCTATGTGGATGTCAGTCAATCAAGCAGAAAGCATCCTGTCCTTGTTTTCTTCTTTTTCTATTTCTAAGACAATTCTTCTGACAACTTGTAAATTGTTACAAACTCATGGTACTGATGGTTTAGTTTCCACATGAACAAGAGGAGTTAGTAGAGGTCAACAGAATTCTGAAAACTTTGACATTAGAACTCAATCCACCTGTTAAATAACATCAAACATATTAACTTAAATTGAAATTAGAATTAATATACACTTACATTTACTTTTCTAACAGTGGGTAAAAATTAAATATCTCACACAACTTCACTGTACAGGGTTCAACGGGAAATGCTTATTATCTTCTCTGGTCTATAAGTTTATCTCTAAGTTCCATTTCAGAGTTCAGAAACCAAATCAGTTAGTCTTTAGTGTGATAAAAAAAAATTCTGTTTCTTCAAAATACTGTCAAGATGACTTTATGCTATTAGCAGTAAGAGCACTGACAACGTACTGGTCATATTAACTCTGACTAGTTTTGAGGAAAAATAAAACAGTCATAAGATTATTACCAATAGAACTCATTTTTTTCTTCACAGTAAATGATGAGGCTACTAAATTTTTCAGGTTGCATTCCTTTTCTCAAGAAAAGCATAACTGATTAATGAGCAGGCAAAATGCTGCTTCCTGAGCGGACTGGAAAAGTACCTTCTTAGAGCACAGCACATACCCACAAATGATATTAAAGAAGTATGGCCATTACCACTTTACAGCTATCAAGCTTACAATCTATGAGTTAGTAAGCCTAATTTTGATGTGTATCCAGCTATGGATAATTAAATTCTTCCTGCCTGAAAACCCCCCTACATAATCAGCTGAATATAATTTAAAGCTTTACATTATTAAACAATTGTTACCCAGACACTGCTGAATTCAGTCATTTGCAGAAGGACTCCTTACGCAGAGAAATGAAACTAAACTCCCTTCTGTCTTCATTCCTTTTTTTTTTTTTCTTTTTTTCTAAGGCTGTGGACAAAGAATTACTGCTTACAGGAAAGAGAACTGTATTAACATTGATAATAGTTTCCTCTCATCCTCCAGATGCAAGGGTCAGCAACTTGACAAGGATTATATGTCAGATTGTATACATTTTTCTTTTCTACATCAGTGGCTGAACTTGCTGGAAAGAACTCAGCTGGTGCCAGGAACTGCGGCCTTGCAAGCTATAAGATCCTATCACCATATCACCAATCACTTGTCTGTACATGGGGTACTTGTTTCTGGCTGCCACCAAGTCCTGCCATTGGAGTCAATAGGGGCTGAGTTCCCCTCTTTGCCACACATACCTTGTTTTAAGTGCTGCAGTTGTCAGCTTTGCACCCCAAGAGTGATGCAAGGGCACAAGCTTGTAAATACGTATACCTCTACTTTCCTGCTTATATAGAAACATAGAATCAGCAAAGTTGGAAAAGACCTACAAGATTATCCAGTCCAACTGTCCACCTATCACCAATAATTCTCACTAAACCTTGACCCTCAACACAAAGTCTAAACATTCCTTGAACACCTCCAGGGTCGGTGATTCCACCATCTCCGCAGGCAGCCCATTACAGTGCCTGACCACACTTTCAGAGAAGCATTTCCTAACATCCAGTCTGAATCTCCCCTGGCGCAGCTCGAAGCCATTCCCTCTAGTCCTATCACTAGTTACATGAGAGAAGAGGCCAACCCTCAGCTCACTACAATCTCCCTTCAGGTAGTTATAGAGAGCAATAATGTCTCTCCTGAGCCTCCTCTTCTCCAGACTGAACAATCCCAGCTCCCTCAGCCATTCCTCACAAGGCCAGATCTCCAGATCCCTCACCAGATTTGTTACCCTTCTCTGGACACGCTCCATGACTTTGTTGTCTTTTTTGCAGCGAGGGGCCCAAAATTGAACACAGTACTCGAGGTGCAGCCTCACCATTGCTGAGTACAGGGGGACAATTATTTCCCTGCTCCTGCTGGCAACACTATTTCTGATACAAGCCAGAATGCCATTGGCCTTCTTGGCCATCTGGGCACATTGCCGGCTCATGTTCAGCTGAGCATTGACCAATACCCCCAGGTCTGTCTCCTCTGTGCAGTCTTCCAGCCACTCTGCCTCAAGCCTGTAGTGTTGCCTGGGATTGTTGTGGCCGAAGTGCAGAACCCAGAATTTGGTCTTGTTGAACTTCATCCTGTTGGCTTCAACCCAGCAATCCAGCCTGTCCAGATCCCTCTGTAGAGCCTCGCTACCCCCAGGCAGATTGACACTTCCAGCCATATCTGCTCCTAGATCACATGCTGTGGTGTCAGTCCACTTTATTAAGTTTTCCTCCTGACACCAAGGCATCCATAAATAAACCACAAAGCAAATTTACACCATAATTTACATATTTGCAGACCTGAAGGGCTAGAAGGGGTTCACAAGACATAAGAATTTATAAGCATTTCTGAAATAAATTTATTCAAACTGCAAAGGACTGCACATAAAAATACTGTGATTGTGAAAACATTTAACACCTATTGGTTAAACTACAATTGGTGAATGAATTACTCTTATTCATGTTGATTATGAATCACGTAATAAAATTCAAGTAATACTACAGAATCACAGAGTTTCAGTGGTTGGACGGAACAGCCCCCTTGCTAAAGCAGGTTCCTGAATGTAGGTTGCAAAGGAAAGCATCCCAGTGGGTCTTGAATACCTCCAGAGAAGGAGACTCCATAACTTCATTGGGTAGCCCGTTCCAGGGCTCTGTCACCCTCACAGTTAACTAGGTCTGCCTCATGTTTGTAGTGAAGTATAACTTTGGAGCAAATATTAGCACATGGTTTCATACAGGACCTGTTCAGAACAGGCATTAAAACTATTAGAAAACAGTAAATGAGGGCTACAAAGAGCCTAAAGGGTAAGATCTTTCCAGAATAGGCACTGTAGATGAACAGGAGCAGCCTATGTCTCTCAAAGACATATTGATACTGAACCTCATCTAGAATATGTGCATATGTTCAAGAAGATTCACATGGCCTCCCACAACTTATACAAAGAATAATTCAGTCAGAATTTATTCACTGAATGAGAAGTAATCCCAATTACAGAAGAAAAGCAGAAGAAAAATGACAGAAATGACAGAAGAGTGATAAAGAAAGGAGTAGACAATTTATATTGTCTTTACAGTCTTTACTGTAAAGGAATGTTAGTCTACTATTAGCATGACAATTTGGTTTGCATGTTACATTTCTAACTATGAACATTTGTCTGTAATTTTCTTTAATCTTTTAGGACCTTTGATTCTGCTAGAAAGTCTGTATATTGGCACATGTTTATACAAAAGCAAGACAATGAGCTTCTTCTCCAGACTGGGATACCAGCTTTCTTACACATTATTCATAATCACCACAGTTTTTAATTGATAAGTTCTGGCAGCAAAGCATTTGATGCTGCAGGTGGTGAGATGAGACCTAAAAGAATTCTTTGCAACTTTAGATTTTCAGAATAATTAAGTGAAAAATCATGTTTTGTTGTATATCTGAGTGATAGTATAAATATGATACACAAACGTTAACTTCCTTGATATAATGACATTTTTAAATGGGGTTATTCTTAAGGACTGATTCTGCGCAAGTTGTGACTGTAACAGCTGTATTTAACACAATGAGAGCAGAGAAAATACAAAAGAAAGATTGACGATGGAAGGGGACAAAAAGCAAGCACCAGAAGATAATTGAAAAAAAAAAAATATCAACCTTACTAAATGCTAAGCAATAATGGTAAAGCAGAGGAAGGAGAACATAGATCAGTGAGATGAGAAATGTGAAAATGCAAAGTAGATTTTCAAAGGCAGTGAATCACTTGTGGCAAAAACGTTTACCCTTGACTTTGTACCAGATAAACAGCTGCAGTACAAATTGGTTAATAGAAATCATTACTGTTTCTTATGTTTTCCAGAGAATGCAGAAGTTTCCTAGGTATCTAAATATATAATTCACTCTAGATAATAAATTATTCAAGACCAAAGCTGATGCAAGCTATACCACAGCCTAGCATGTCTTAACAATGGGAAATCATTACTGAAAGCTTATTCTTCTTTGTTCTCTTTCATTCTGTTGTTTATTTCATTCTACTCACAATCTTTTTGTGCTACAATTTCATAGACAAATTTCTATACTCCTTCTTGTATTTTTTATTTATACATTCACATGCACCTGGTATGCTAATTTTGTTACAATTTCTTCAGCTGTTCATGGTCTCTATTATTTCCATTTCTCAATCATACCAGATTCTTAGTGAGATTCCTTTTTTTCTTTCTGTGGCGACATTTTTCTCTGAAAAATGCTCATAGATGAATATACTTTTCTACATGCAGACTAATCTGCTCTGAACATCTATCAGTGAACAAGGAATTCTCTCACACAGAACTTAGCTTTGGTTTTATGGATGAGAATGCATTTCCCCATGATGCCTACATCATTTTCTTGTAGTGACAGGCTCTAGTCCTTTCTGTTTTAAAACAGCCCATGTAGAAAAAAAACTTGCAGCACAAAGCTGTCTAGATCCCTTTTGTACTATGCATCACTTTAAAACAATTAACTGTATTTCATTGCTGATAGCTGTTTTCCTGGAAATCAAGTGCTATTTCACTGTATTGATTTCTGTCTACAGTATGTATAGCAAGGAAAAATAGAATTTGTCAGTAGTTTGCACACAGCAGATTTCACCTCTGTAATCTTCATATACCCTGTAATATCAGAACACCAGCTTTTTCAGCTGTAACAATAGCTGCCCAGCATACCACAACAGAATAGGTCTTCAGAAGCTGGGTGTTACCCTGATGGGTGAATTCACAGGAATCAGATTTGTAGTTGTCAAAGTAAGTCAAGCTGAACTGTTTTCTACTGCATTCAGTTTCCTAAAGCACAATCATCTTGCTAAGCACTTTCCAGCAGGACAGAAAGTTAAACAGCATGACTAACAGTTATGAAACACCAGCTTGAAGCACAAAGTTGCTTGTTATAACACCTTCTCTTTCTCTGTGCATTGGAACACATGTGGCAGGAATCCTGCACTACCTGGTACCTCCTTCTATTTTAAATGAGGCAGGGTTTTTTTATTGTTCTGTTGTTTTATGATCCCACTTGCCCTATACAAATTAAGTATGCCTTGCATTTGGAAAAAGGAGGAAGAGGTCAGTACTATCACTTTGTGCTTAGTCATTCCACTACCTAAGACCAGCCCTCACACAGACTAGCTTTAGTCTCAGTATGACAAGCTCCACTGTGCAATGGAGAAAGCAAAGCGCAGAGCTCAGTCATTTAGCAGCTGTCCCTGCTCTACTTTGAAGTTGAGAGCCATGAGCAAGGACATCATTTGAAATTCTGTGCCTTGCAATCCAATTGCCATAAAATCTGAAGAGGCACTTCAAGGGATTTTGTTCTTCACTAACTGGAAAATTGTTATAGGAACAAACACAAGGAAGGTGTGAATAACCATTATCATCCACTATTAGTCTGACTAGAACTGTTTCCTTGCTCACTGGAAAAGATGGAAAGTGCCACTTACATGAGCTTTTCAAGGACTCATTATCAGAAGGAATCCAAAATTACATCTACCTAACACAGGCTGACTGTGAAGACATACTCTACAGAAAAGCAGACTCAACTCTGGCCTTGACTTTTCAGAACTACTTTTTCTATTGCTAATATCACATCTGCCAGCCCATATTTAGGCTCAGCTCATTGTTCTTCACACATGATCTTATCTTGTTCAAATATTAAGCTACTTTGGCAATGAAAGACTGATTTATGTTTTCTAGAATACCTCTTGTTGGACATACTGCTCATTAACATCCTGGTGGCCAAGTAGGAAAGATAATTCCAGTCCTTCTTAGCACATCACCGTCCTTTCTTTTATCACCTTCTGCTGTTTCTAGTAAGGCCTTCTTGCCCACTTTTCAAGAGTTCTGCCCTAAGCTTTTGTTCAAGGACATATCTACACTTTGGATTGTGTATGCAGAATCACTACAAAATGCCAAAAGCATTTTAAATTCATGGGCAACTCACATGTGCAGCAAAAGTGGCTGCAGTATGTCCTAACACTTTCACAGAACCGTAGAATCATTTAAGTTCATCTCAGCTACAAGTCTGAGTTAGCACTTCCTCACAGGGAACTGCAGTTTCACTGTAATGCTCATTCTAACTCAAGAATTTCCTCTGTTTGTGGAATTTCAGTTTTTTCAGTATTTTATCTCCTCTGCTATTTCTTTTTTGTTTGATTTAGAAGACTTCGCCTTTTTCTGCCCTCGCTTTTGGCCAAGTTCCTCCACTGAAGGTAAGACCCCAGTTTTTCAGATTGTTCTACTCAGCAGCACATTCCATTAGTCAAAGCTTGCAGTCTAGATATAAAATATTAGCTTTACAATATCCACCCCAGAAAAAAAAAACAAGATGATTTCTTGGTTCAGCACTACTCTATCTATGTACCATTATGTATTTTTGTGGGCTACAATCAATCTTCTTTCTAATCTATATGCCCTGGTGTAGCTTCACGATATTGCCATTCCTATTCTTGAGAATCACAACAAAAATATTGCATTAAGTTCATTTCAACAGCCCCCAGCTCCTTGACAAGTTTAATACTCGTATCGGTGTCAGCTACTATCATTTCCAACTTCTTCCAATGATTGCAAGACTTTTCCTGAACTTCTGGGGCCTGTTAACAGTTCTATATATCCTAATTAATTTTGTAAGACCTTGTCCTGAGTCTCACTTTTAGTAAACTACTAGCTATAAGGATGTTAAAGAACAGGAACAGCTCATTCGTCATGGCAAACCCTTGTTGGCACACAAAAGATCTGGTGCTTGGTTCAACAAGTGTTACCAAGTGTCAAGGGGACTTGCTTTTGCCTATGTTGTTTGTAGTTCAGTGGTTTCCACTGGGGCTGCTTGGCTCAGGAAATTTTACCCCGCCATCACAAGGACTGCAAACATCTAATTATTCTAGGGAACAAATAGCATCCTCTAATCTCTCTTAAAAGCAAGTAATGAATTACCAAGACTGTTTTTTGCTGCCACGTGGCAGCTTATGTATGTAAGTTATGAGGCTGGGAAATGCTGCAACCCTTGCTAAATCATTTCTAATGCTTACATCACCCACTTTGCCTTGCTGCTGCCACCCAGCTTGCCTCTTCCTTTCTTCTTCAGACTTTGCCATGACTTCCTGACTGAAAAAACAATGCCTTAAGCACAAGAGAGCTACTTAACTGGTCACCTAGGCCAAAGGACTGGTCCTCTTCACCCTTGGAGGAAAAAGTGACATTTCTTACTGCCAAATAATGTCAGAATGCAGATACATCTTAAGTATACAGACTCTGAGAATCCCCTATTTGCAAGTTCAAGTTCAGGACAATGACAGAAGCCAAAATAACACCATCACTTCAGTAAGAGGGTTGGATATATCACTGAACTCCCCAGGTGAATAGTTCCATACAGTGATTCAACCATCTCACAGAAAATGTCTCTGACTTACCGTGGGTCAGAACATCACCACTGTCTCACTGTTTAATGTCTTCGTGACTGAAAATCTTTCCCAAAATCCCAGTTCCAGCAGTGGCTCATTTCCAACAAAATCACAGGTATCCTGGACTGTGGAGTCTTTTCAAAACCCTGATGGGATGTTTGATGTCCTTACAGCAAGACAACAGTAGAAAGATCTTTTCCTGTCTGTAACAGATCTGCTGTGGGATTCAGTGGATTTTGCACTGACTGCAGAGCTAGTTGCAACCTGACACAAAATGGCTAAAATGGTCCATTGTAAAAGGTACAAGATTGTTCCCAGGCAGTCTCCACAGCATCTCTAAAAATGTCTCTATTCTCACTACTAAGCAGCACCTAGAAATTTTTGCCAGTCCCTGAATGTTCTTCATGTGGTATTGCTCATTTCCATGGAACAGATCCTCTTGTAAGAGATGTTAAGGTATGTGTGAGATGAGGAGGTAATCCAAGACAGCCAGTATGGCTTCACCAAGGGCAGATCATGCCTGATCAGTCTGGTGGCTTTATATTACAAAGTGATGACATCAATGAACAAAGGAAGGACAACTGATGTCATCTACCTGGACTTGTGCAAGACTTTCGACGTGGTCTCACACCATATCCTTATCTCTAAATTGGAGAGGTATTTGCACTGGCACATGTGCCCAATGATGTTCTAAAAACAGTTCAATTCTTTGTGTGTTGAAGAAAGTACAGTCTATATATTTTAAAAGGACACAGCTCGTGTTGTTTATTTACATGTTTTGCAAAGGCTCAGTGAAACATCTAAGTCTCATCTTCACCATCAAGATACAAAATAAAGCACTTATTACTAGAGAAGATGCTGACACAAAACTAGAAATCACTGCAACATGAACAAACTGCCTTTAGATTAAAAACTTAAGTTTCATAAGAATAATAATGAAACTTCACTCACTGGGTGATGTAACATAATAGCCCACAGCATTCAGTCCTACCTGTGAAAGAAGGAAAGATTACTAGAAATCACCTCTGGGAGAGATAGTAAACGTTTAGGGAAAATATACACTGCAAACTTTAATTCCACTTATTTCCACTTTGTCCTGGTTTCAGCTGGGACAAAGCTGCTTTTCTTCATAACACACGGTACTTCGGCTGTAGGAGAAAAACAACGTTGATAAAACACCAGTGTTCCAGTTGCTGCTGAGCAGCAGTGCACAGAGTCAAAGACATTTCAGCTTCTTACACTGCCCAGCCAGTGAGTAGCTCAGGAGAACACGGAGCTAGACAGCACCAGGCCAGTTGACTCAAACTGGACAAAGTGTGTGGAAAATTATAGTACGGAATTTATAGTACGGAAATTTATTCCATACTGTTTGGCATCATGCAAAAACCATGAAACTGCAGGGAGCTGGCTGGGGAGAAGCTGCTGCTGCTCAAGGACAGGTTGGGCTTGGCTGACGGGCAGTGAGCAATTGCATCATGCATCACTTGTTTTGCAGAGAGATATAAACGTATACATCTTTTTATCATTACTGTTATTTCTCTCTTCCTTTTTGGTATTAGTATTTTTTATCTCAACCTACAAGTTCTCTCTTGTCCCCCCTTGGAAGTGGGGGGGGAGGGAGCAAACAGTTGTGTGGTACTGTTGGGTTAAAACTTGACATACCTGCAACACAGATATCAAATCAGTTATTCTGAGTAGCATAAGGCAAGACAAACAGCAGTCCTGACCAAAAATCTCTGGACTGACAAGACAAAAACTGATCAACAGAAGCATTTAAGAGTCTTCAGGTCATCCTTGAGGACACCAGCTTCAGCACCAGCCATGACACAGTTGTTGCTAGGACTGATGGAAAACAAAGGAAAAACAGAAGACTGACTTGTGCCCACTGTCTTAAACTGTAGAGAAATGGCACTTAGTCTATCCATGTAACTATGTCCTTCTATTTTTCAGGTGTCTTCCAGTGCACTGAGAGACTGGAGAAGGTTCTGAAGAAGAGATAAGATATATATTGGCAAGGAAGCTATCACTGCTTTCCGAATCTGTAGAAAATATTTATGAAAGCCAATCATCTTAGAAGAGCTCACACGATACTGAATAGCACAACTAGACTGTTACTACATTAATCATAGTTTGTGCCAATACAGAAAGTATAATTGCAAACAAATCATTTTATTCTTGTGTACAACTTCAGCTGTGCAAAAATCATGTTACACTGATCAACAGCCTGTGAAACACAAAAATTCTTGCTTATTTAAGGAATTACAACATATGCTTATGTGTCTGATACAGGAATGGATTTGAAGTGTGAGAGTGTGTTGTCCTAGGAGTTCTGGAAATAAATCAATAATTGCTTCAGGCTATCAGATTTCGGGATGAGAATGTCACAAGAGGCTTTCCGTTGGCTGGGGAAAGGAGGGAGACTGGATAGTTTAGTCCTGGAAAGATCTATTTACCAGCAGAATTCTAATGATATGACAGAACACCAAAACAAGAAAGAGAGAAGAAAAAAAAACCCAAATAGTATTTAGGTTGTTCCTCTCACTGGAGTCTAGTTTCACTTAAACTTTTGTTGCCAAACAGACTTCTTTTAAAGATACTGAAGGAGAGATACCCATAAAGATACTCATTTCAATATCCATAAAAATAATAATACAGAAAATCTAATTATTTATCATTCTCACATCTACACAAGCACAACCACACCTAGAACCATAATCTAAAGAAAAAGCAGAAAGTGACAAATATTAATGCTAGTACTTTTTGACTTAGTGAACTGTGAAAGATTGCCCAGCTTTCATTGATCCTCATACTTTAAGAACTGTCTGAACATCCAACAGCCTGCTAGGAAAGCCTCTTAAATGGAGAGACTACCAGTGAGAGAAACAGCAGCTCCACAAGTATTTTAAGTTGTTGGAAAGTGTGCCAGCTGACTTTAGGAACATAAGTAATGAGTTTAAACAGCAGGTAAGATAAATACCTATCAGAGTTATTCGATGATTGATAGGATTTTGCATTGAGAAAAGTGGAAAAACTAAATGACCTCTGAAATGCTCTTCCAGCTTTACTTTCTGCTATGTATAAAATGCGTAGGTCACTGAAATTAATACCTCCTATTTATTCCATGGGGACAGATACAAATAACACAATAATACTATTTAGCAGCACACAATCTCAGCTACAAAACATAATTTTTCAACATAGACACCACCATTAGCAATGCATTTTTACCAGTGATGAACAAGAGCCTGAATGCTGCATTTCTAACAGTCTGCACCAGTGCACCACCCATCTCACTATGCTCACATCCACTGGTTGGTCCCCATCAATGTTCAGCAAGCACCAATGAATGTCAGTGGGTGCCATTTTTTCCACAAGGCAGAATTCAGTGACACTCCTTTACTTCACATGCAATTCATGTCAGCCACTATTCTGTCAGACTGCCCCTCTGCTGCCATCTGTCACATGGCAAAAAAAGTAATGGGATATTGGTGGGAACGTTCAGAATCTACTGCCATATTACCATCTGTCTGTGATTTTGTTGGCCAGTATAATAAAATAGGAGGCATTACTTCCAGAGCTGTGTTCCTACATAACAGTCTCGGTAACAGAGCAACAGTTGAGGATATTAAACAATTTCAGAACATAAAGCTATTAAATAGAGATTGGAATTACATACGTCAGATATCAGGTTATCTCCCACTACTGTTTGCAAAGTTCTGTATCCTTCCTATTAGCAGACCATGCAAGCCAGTGACTGAAGCAGGATATTGGCCTAGACATCCTGCTTGCCCAGCTGATCTGCCTACTGCCATCACGAGGTAACCAGCATGAAAACATACTCATGTTCCACTCAAGAACAAAAGTTGTATCAAAAGTACACAGGCAAAAGCCTAACACATGTAGCAGGAAGCAGCTCTGGCATACTCTGCAGAATACAACGCATTCCCCAATAAAAATAGCTTCAGACACTCAGCAAGGTGCAAGCTTGCAAATGTGGCACTTGTATCTGTTTCTTCATACTTCTGAAATGGAAAATTTAATCTGAAATCAGGAGGACAGTACTGACAGTACCCTTGTCTCATGCACATAAGTCATTTTTGGGGTCTTGCTGGATCGGGGCACACAACAGTAAGCACACAAACCATGCATATTTCCTAGAGCGCAGCGTGCCACAAACACTTTCTCCAGGGGGCTGCTCCTTGGCTAGCACCGCTGCCGCCGACAAGCCGCGCTCCGACCTCCCGCGCTCCCGGGGTAGCTTATGGAACGCCGGGAAAGACCGCCGGACACCGGGCCGGCCCCGGCGGACCAAGAAAAGCTTCCAGGCGGAGCGGCGCGGCCCCGCGCAGGTGGGAGCCGGAGAGCCGGCCGAGGCGCCAAGAAGGGGCAGCGGCAGAACAGCCACCCACTCCCCGCCTGCCTCGCGTCCGGATCCTGGCACGGGCCGCAGCCTTACGGGAAGCTCCGCCCCAACCCCTGCCGGCGGCGTCAGCTCGGCGCGCGCCAATGGCGGCGCCCGCCGGGAGGGACGGGCGGTGGGGGCGGGGGAGGACGTAGCCGGGCGTCGGGCCTCGCATGCGGGACGGCGGCGGGGCGCGGCGGGGCCGTTACTTCGGGCTCGCGGCGGGGCGCCGGGAGGCGGTGGCGGTGGCGGATGGCAGGTAAGGCGGGGCTGGAGGCGCGCGGGGTGCTCGTGGCTGCGGGCGGTTCCCTTCCGTTTTTCCGCCGCCGCCCCGCTCCCGAGGTTGCAGAGGGGGCTCTGCACGCCGCTCCCGACGGCGTGGCCGTCGGCGGGCCGATGTGCCCCGGGCCCTGTACCGAGCCACGCCGGGGCTGGGCTCCGCCGCCCTCACCGTGCGCCGCGGGCGGGTGGGCGTGCGGCCAAGGCTCGCTGCGAGGGCGGGAGTGAACGCCGCCCCGCGCCGATCGCCGGGCCTCGTTTCTCCCCGCCTGGCTGCACCCTTCCCGCGCCCGGAGCTGGCTTCTCTTCTCGCCGCAGTGGGCTGTAGCCCGGGGCAGCGTCGTTGCTTCGCCCGCTGTGCGGACGGGGTTGGCTGCGGAGCTTGTGCACTGGGGGTGCCTCGTCCGTACCCCTCCGTCCTGTGTCGGTGCCTCTTGACCGAATGCTGGCGTGGCGAATGGGTTGTCTATGTTGTCCTCCGATGCTGTTGTGTGTTGGCGGTCTGACGGAGGTGCTGTGCCCCTCGCGGCTGTGTCTGTCGGCCCTGTGTTTTTCAGGCGTCTTTAGGTGTGATAAGATTGAATGTATCATCAATACGTATCTTCTTTCTCTCTAAAATGTGCTTTGTGCTGTTGTACGTACTGATATGTCACATATTTTGCAGACTGGGATGTAGAAAAACATGATCTCGAAAGGAAAAGACGTTTTGTTTTACTCTGGGTCCAACGATGACCAGAGTAATCGTTAGGGAGCTAAGGACGCGTGGGCGCAGTGTGAAGGCTGGCTCCTCTGTGTATGTTCAGTGTGCTCCTGAACTCCACCTGTCCCTGCAGTGGGTCTCTGACTCTCTTCGTCAAGAAAGCTGCTGTTAGTATTTCCATCTTACAGATGATGAAATTCAGGCACAAAGGGGAACAGTTTGCCAAATGGACTGGCAGCGGAGAGCAAAATAAATTCCAGTCTCATCGTTTTCACCCTTGTTTCAGGCTGATTAGGTGGCTGTCAGCTGGTTGCTATTTGTTGCTTGTTAGGTACCTCTGAGAGGGAAACCTGGTAAATTCCTGTAGAGTTACGGTTTTGTCACTGGTGCTCGGTGCTGTCATTCAGAAGGGAGAAAAATAGAGGACTGCAGTCTGAAGAGTTCGGACACTTGGAAAAGTTGAAACTGCTTATTCTCTTCCTTCTCACAACATAAATTTGTGATTCTATTTCTCTTCCTAAGTGCTGTTAATGTCAGAGGAATTATGATCGATAAAAGCTATCATCTATTGAAATCAAGTAATTTCTGAATTTAATAAACGTTATTTGTTGGTGTATTGCAATAGGAAAGTGAGAAAGAGACGTCACAACAAGGCATAAGCAATCCAGGAGGTTCATGGAGTATGCTGATAACTTTCTTCTGTACAAGAAGAGCTCTTGTGGGCATCATACTCACCAGCAATTAGAAACTTCTTGGGAATGTGAAGGTCAAAGGCAGCCCTGGCTGCGGTGACCTCAAGGCAGTAGAGTTCAGGATCCTTGGGTCAGGGAGGAGTGTGAAAAGTAATCTCCCAACCTGTACTATAGGAGAGTAGACTTCAACCTCATCAAAGATCTGCTTAGAAGAATGAGAATTCCCTGGGGTAAGGCCCTTTGGGGAAGAGGAACCCAAGAAAACCAGTTAATTCTTAAGGGTCATCTTCTCCAAGCTAAAGAGCATTGTATTCCTATAAAGAGGAAGTCAAGCAAAAGTGCTGGGACACCTGTGTGGATGAGCAAGGAGCTCCTGACCAAACTCAGTCGCAAGATGGAAGCATGCAGAGGAGTGGAAGCAAGGAAGAAGAGCCTGAGAGGAACAGATACGTTGTTCAAGCATCAGAGGATTAAGTTAGGAAATCTAAATCTCAAAAAGAATTAAATGTAGCCAAGGGATATCACAGATGTCAGAAAAGGCTTCTGTGAGTGCGTTTTTAACAAAGGGAGGACTAGAAAAAATGTGGACTGTTGTGGACCTTTGTTAAAACCTTTGATATTGACTGCTGTAGGAACCTCATAGACAAGCTGTTACTGTATGCATGAACAGTGAAGTGGGTTAAAAACTGTGAACATCTGGGCCCAGGGAGTTGGTAGAAAGTCAAATGGCAATGACTTGTATATGCTGTACACCATACTGTCTCCATTCCTGTTTCATGTATTAATGATCTAGATGATGCGGCAGAGTGTACATTCAGTGTGTTTGCTGATGACCCAGAACTGGGAGATGCTGTCGTCCAGAGGGACCTCAAGTGGGCTGGAAATGTGAGCTAACAGGAACCCTTGCATTACAGTTCAACAAGAAACGCAAAAAAGTCCTGTAACACGGGAGAGAACAAGCCCAGGCAGCAGTTCCAGCTGGGAGGGTCACCCAGCTGGAGAGCAGCCTGGCAGTGAACAGGGGGTCTTGGTGTACAGCGGCTTGAAGATGAACCAACAGATTGTCTATGCCACAAGGTAGGATACTAGTGCACTGGGCTGCATTAGACAGAGTGCTGACAGCAGGTCCAGAGAGGTGGTCCTTTTCTTTTTGTCCTCATGAGTGGTAAGGCTCCCTTTGGAATATTGTTCTGGGCTTTATGGTACAAGAGAGACATGGACATATTGGAAAGAGTTCAGAAAAAGGCAGTAGAGGTGATGAAGGGACTCAAGTATCTCATATGAGATTAGTCAGGGAGAGCTGGGATTGTTAAGCCTGGAGAAGGGAAGGCTTGGGGGATCTTATCAGCGTATCCTCCCTTCAGGTATTTTTGGATTAAGTGGATGGAGCCAGACTCATCTCAGTGGTGCCTGGTGCAGGACAAGAGTCAGTGGGCATTAACTGAAACAGCAGGCAGCACTACTGTTCAGTGCAGCTGGTGGAGCACTGGCATAGGTTGCCTGGAGAGGTTGTGGAGTCTCCTCCTCAGGGATCTCCATAAGCTGCATGTTATGTGAGCCTGGGCACACTGCTCTGGGTGATGCTGCTTGAGCAGAGGAGGTTGGACCAGATGGACCCAGGGATCCTTTTCAAACTAAATAATTCCAATAGTGGTTACTCTACTATGAGAGTATAGATACCTGCAGTATGAAGGTGAATTTCAGAGTATGTTATGTGTATAAGGTTATAGAACCATGGAATGGCTTCAGTTGGAAGAGACCTTAAACCTCTGCCTATTCCAGCCTCCTGCTATGGGCAGGGTTGCCACCCACTAGAGGGGGCTGCCTAGAGCCCCATCCAACCGGCCCTTGAACACCTCCAGGGTTGGGGCATGTACAGCTTCCTTGGGAAACCTGTTCTAGCACCTCACTGCCCTCTGAGCAAAGAATTTCCTCCTAGTGTTTAATCAAAATTTCCCATTTTAGTTATTTAAAATTTTCAAGCGATTCTCTTTGAAAATGTTTGAATCTTGTTAAGTATGGCCAAGAAGGATGTAAGCTTGGAGGAAGGAAGGAAGGAAGCTTGCAGATTAAATACTCTTAATTAGAAAGTAGTTACATCTTGAGTAATCAAAAGTACTTGAGGATAGATGCAGCTTTTCATTTTAAGTACTCCTTAGCTTGTTATGAGACCTTGAGCAGTAGCTCTGATTTGCAGTATAATTTCTGTACACAGCTTCCTTGCTCTGTTTACCAGTAATATGTGTATTCTGGGTGAGAGATTACTGTTTAAATGTATAAGCTTAGCTGTTATTTCTGGAAGTTCCTCATAAACAAAAATCTGCCAACAGCCTTTGAGCTGCTGTGATTGACCTGGCGTTTTGCCTTGCTAAACTTAACACTTCCTGTGGCATCCTGGTGTTACCTGTGCTGCCTATTTGCAAGTCAACTTCTCTGGCAAGGTTATGTCACTGTGCTGTAGTTTCTTTAACTGCAATTGTCATTTGTATGTCACTTGACTGGTAGTTGTCATGTTATTAATTTAAGGATTGTTTTCATGACTTAGAAAAACTTGCTGTTTTAACCTTATTTCCTATGTAGCTTAGAATAAGTAGAGTCATAGAATGGCCTGGGTTGAAAAGGACCTCAAAGATAACCTAGTTTGAACTCCCCTACCATGAGCAGGGTTGCTAGCCACTAGAGCAGGCTGCCCAGAGCCACATCCAGCCTTGCCTTGAATGCCTCCAGGGATGGGGCATCCACAACCTCTCTGAACAATCTGTTCCAGTGCATCACCACAAAAAGTGGTAAAAAATGTCTTCCTAACATCTAA
>VXAB01014291.1:0-19406 GCA_013399175.1 Odontophorus gujanensis | reverse complement strand
CTGAATTCCTTCCTTCCTTCCATTTTTCTCCATTTTTTGGATTCAGTAACTTCCAAGAACAAATACAGTCCAAGTACCAGTCAGCTAAATGGGTGAATCCAAAGAAGAAAAGTGAGAAAATCCTGATTAAAAGGCATTTTTTGTTTCCTTGAATACAGAGTTAAAGGACCATTCACCTCTGCATCTAGTTTGTTGGCTGGAGTAGCCACAGGGGCTGCTGGAATGTTAGTGGCCCATCTCTCCTATTCTAATGGGCTCAGAATGTAGCCCTGAGGCAGTGGCATACCAGGTTAAATTTTAAACCTTGATTTGCTGTTATCTGGGTAACCTCCTGCATGAATTCATTATTTTTTGCAAAAGTACAGACACTGAAGTAAAGGTTCCCCTGCAAGGGCAAAAGCAGATTTACTACTAATGGAAATGAACTACTAATTCTATGTTCACCCTCATAAAAATCTGGCACTGCAGTGGAGAACAGAAATTAAAGAAACATTTGGAAGGTCAGCAGCACAGGAATACTGTGTAAAGAACAAAGAGTGTGGATTTCAAAGGGTGAACTGCAGAAACGTAAAATGGGAGTCTAGCCTCTGCTCATCCAATGTAAGTTTCAACGTACAGTGTTGTTGCATATGGGGGAAAAGGTCCCCTGCCAAGCAGAGCAAAAATAATCCATTAGAGTGTATAAAATGTTCCTACCAGCAAAAGATGCCAGTTTTTTTTAGTGATTAAATTTAGTTTTCCAGACTTGCAGTGAAGAAACATTATGAACTTCCCTGACCTTAAATCTCCTTTGTTTGGCTGTATTGAAAGAGCCACATGCAACTTACAATCTTTCTCTGCACAGAGATGGTGACAAAGACCGGAACTCTATTTTTAACTCACATTGATAGCATTTGGAAAAAAACCCTCACACCCCCAGCATAGGCTCAGTAATTCCATATTAAATTTTCTTCATTCTACATCAATTCTCCAAAATCTTGCAAGATAAAAAAGAAATCTTTTAAAGAATTTTGCTCCAATTGCTATTACATCCATACTGTAGTAACTGTGACTGTATTCTCTTCAACAGAATGAAATAAACATACACAGAGGAAGGACAAGTTCTGGCTTTACACCTAAGTGAGACAACACTAATGCAGGTTTTCCCATGCATGACTGCTTTGTTTTATACATCCTGTCTTTCTGCATTGTGGTCCTGTTTTCCCATTAAACAATTTCTATTATACAATTCTATTAATTATTCACAGAGTAACTTAGATCTGGGGAACAAATTTTTCCCCATAAACATTTTAATTCTGTTAATTCTTTGTCAGAGGGGAAAGACATCATTGTGTCACCACAACCTGAAATAATATTTGTAAAAATAAAATAAAATCAGTGAGGAATAGACGTTTTGAAATAATGCTTACAGACATTTGATCACAATGCTGCTTTCCTCCCAGTGAATTGAAGTTGGAATTTCATTTTCAATCTCTAGTCCATTATTCGTTAATGCGTATTAAAGTAATAAGAGTTTTTGTAATCAGAAGAAATGGAATGAGAAAAGTGAATAAATTATGATGTATTGAGGGACCTTATTTTGCATGATTGTTTACAAATAATCCAAAAAAGAAAGAAATTATCTTGCAATGACCTGCTTGGTATTTCCCTTACGTGGCAGTAACCTTGGCAAGGAAAACAAAGTCTGTAAGTTTAATGATCATTCTCATGAAACACAGTTTGTTATAACACAGGTAGAGATTAATTTGGAAAATAAATCACGTAATAAATAATTATTAATTTTAAGAGAAAAAGGGAAATAATGTCAACCTCTGCATTCCACAAGGAGTAGAATTGGTAGGCACTTGCTTGCAGTGTGGTTGGGAAACCACTGTGATCCCTGGTGGTGCATTTATCAAACTAACATAAGAGGCGACAGTAATTTTATTTCCCCTTATTACAGTGAGAACAATAGCTAGCACAGATATTACCATGAGTTTGTAAACAGTCTATCATTTAACAGAAAACTGAGAATTTAGAGAAGAGCCCTAAACATGACTAAGATGGCAGATGAATTAGTGTGAGAATGAACATACATTTATAGCTGGGCTAAAAAGAACTGTAAGGTTAGTAATAAATATTTCTATATGTTTGAAAGGAGTGATCACTAAGAACAGAGAATGTTTAATTGACCTTATGGAGAAAAATGAATTTGAATACGTATATACATGTTCTTTTAAAAAACATCAGCACTGACTTGTAATGTTATTTATCCACAGCCTGTCTAAGGCTGGGGGGATGTTTGAATATGTATCAGTAAAAACTTGTTCTGCTTTCAGTCTGCTCTTCAGCTACTTTGAAAGCTAACAGATGTAAAATAACACATTTGTCTTTTCCTTTATTGTCTGATTCAGGAGGACATTAAGAACTCTGCTACTCATAAGGTGCAGTGTGGTAGGGAATAAAGCAGGAGCATGGTAAGGTGCCAGTGCTCACTTCCACAAACTCTTGTTTTCATGTATGTCTTACTAGGATTGATTGCTCTTTCTACACTTGTTACAGCTATGAGTTTCCTGCAGGCATTGTCCATAGTATTGTCAGTGACAGTCATCTGGAGAAAATCCAGAATTGCATGTTTCCATCAGATTCTATTAAAATAAAACATTTCCTAGGAAAATTAGTGGATATCGCTAAGCTTCTGGAAGTTCTTTTGGATTGAACTTCTACCTAAAACTTCCACTTACCTTCCAGTATGTTTTTGTGATTTTATAAGGAAATCTTTTAACTGAGTAAAACAAGAACATTAGTTCCAAAGGGGGAAAAAAAAAAAAGAGATTCTACTTTCCAAATTTCACACCACAGGCTGAAATTTGTCTTTCAGTTTTGGGTATTACATGGAGGAGATGGACATTTCACACTGTTTTACTTCTTGACCAACCTGCTGCCCAAGACACACACAGTCTGCTCTAGAAACCCATGCACCATGTACTCATTTACTGTCCTGCTTGGGGAAGAAAAATGAAGACAAATAAGTAAGTAAACAAAGTGCTAAGTGTTCTCTGGATCATCAATGCTCTCACAGAAATATCCTGGTTGCGAAGGAAGTAGATTTTACCCAGAATTAAGTGGAGCCCTAATGATGAAATCTACAACAAATTATAACAAAAAGACCTCAATATGAATATAATTTTTTGCATGTTTTTTGTTTTGCTTTGGTTTGTTTTTCTCCCTTCCTCTTCATTCTTTCTATAGAGAAGATCCAGATTATTAAACAAATAAATAATATCCCTTAACATCCTACTGACTTCAGCAGAACTGCCCCTTGATTTTTCTCCACAACCTTTCTCATGTGTGACATTACATAAATTAGATAGATTTATAAAAAACATTGGTCTATAAAGATTCTAAGGAGTAAGATAGAAAAACATGAAAATATTATTACAGATGGTTTTATTACTTTCTTTTTTTAAAAACTCATAAAAATTCTTAATGGCGGAATAAGCTATTATATCTTTTGCATTTTGGCCATAATTAATTATTCTTATAGAATCATGGACTGGATTGGCTTGGAAGGGACCTCAAGGATCATCTAGTTCCAACCTCTTGCCACAGGTGAAATTGCCCAGGGCCCCATCCAACCTGGCCTTGAACGCATGTTGGGATGGGGTATCCACAACTTGTCCGGGTAGCCTGTGCCAGAGCCTCAGCATCCCCTCACTGAAATACTTCCCTCTGACATCTAATCTAAATCTCACCTCCTTTAGTTTAAAAACATTTCCCCTTGTCCCGTAACGATCACCTTGTGTAAAATGTTGATTTGCCTCTGTTTATAATATCCTTTTAAATACTGGAAGGTTGTAATGAGGTTTCCCTGCAACCTTCTCTTTTCCAGGCTGAAAAAGCCCAGTTCCCTCTGCCTCTCATCACAGGATTGGTGCTCCAGCTGTCTGCTCATCTCTGGATTCCTCTGGATCCGTTCTAACCACTCCATATTTTTCTGGTGCTTGGAGTCCTGGACCTGGACACAGTACTTCACATGTGGCATCTTGAGGACAGAGCAGAAGTGGACAATACCCTTCCTCACCCTGTTGAATGCCTCTCTTTTGATGCAGCTCATGATATATGATTGACCTTCTATATCCTGGGCTATTATATTGAAACTTTCTACCTGGGAGTTTTTTTTCTCCCCCTATAATACCAAGAAAAAGAAAGAATTTTTCTTCTCATTGAGTTCTGTGGATAGCTGGAACATAACTCCTTATGACTTCAATACGCCTCATATCTTTAGCACTCGGTCTTATATGAATACTTTTTGTCTTTCACTTGTCGAAATAATTTTAGCAAGTTTAGCAATATAAGTACAATTAGGAAAGAAAACCTGAATGAGAGGCTGCTTGAAGTCTAAGATGAGATAGAAGGGTTGTGTAAGAAAGATGGTGCAGCCAAAGGAGGCATCTTCTTCAAGTAGAAATGAGGGAGGAAGAACCTACAGTAATTCTTTCATTGTTTCTGTAGAGAACGTGTGACAAGATTCTTATTACAATATTTTCTAACAGTATCAAAATACTACTAAATGAAAAACACCTTCACAAATATCAGGAATTTTATTTTAAAACAAACGTGATAGCTGTAATACATGTTGAAATATTACCCATAAAACATACAACGTTGGAAATTCTTTAACCCTTTTTATCCTTTTAAATCCTCTTTAACCCTTGAGACAAGTTGAAATGTGAACACTACATATCATAAATAATTATTTCCTCCAGTTCAAAAGTAAATGTTCATCAGATCTGAAACCTTTTGGTCCTGACTGCTGAGGATAGCAAGATAATTTAAGTGGAGACCAATAATCACATCTCATGTCTTCACTGACTTTATTTCCTTGCTTTTCTCTGCCACTTGCAGTGTTCTAGCACCTGCAACATTTCAGCACTTGGTACAGGATCTACCGTCATTGGGATGCCTTAAAGAGAATGGGCCTGGCTGAGTTTTGTCACTCAGGAAAGGGCATTTTAAGTACTTGAACATAGATGCTTAGTGCAATTTAAGTGCCCCAGGGAGTCTCCATCTACTCCAGAACTGTGTGGATTTCCCACAAGCCTGACTTTTATCTGCAGCTTCCTACATTTAAATATCTACTCTAAAACAGGCAGGAAACAGGCAGGAAGTTCATAAAAGGCAGAGAGTGTTCAGATTAGGCTGCTTCGAGTGGTTTGTTTGTTGATGTGGTCTGTACTTAAACATTTAAATTATACCTTAAGATTTAATTTAAATTGTATGCACTTATTCTGAATCTCTAATGACATGTGAGGAGCATTTCATCTGCACACAAGTAGGAAGAGTTGGCTGTTTTTAATGTATTGAATCTAGAGCTCCTGTAATTTAATTCAGCTCTTTTCCCTCTAAAAGACAATTGCGCAATTAATGAAATTGAAAGAAGGTAACTCAAAATTAAAAAACAGACAAACATTGATACTGTGATGCTTCCTGAAGCAATCTGTAGTCAAAAACAAGACAACATGGAGAAAAAATGCAGACATTTCCACATTTATGCCATGTACATACATATAAATATGGTATAAAAAAATATGGCACTACTACTATTTTCTATTTTTTGTTCTTATTGGCAAGAGAAAACTGCATTCCTCAGCTTTTAAAGATCATGTTCTGGGTCCAAAACTATCAAACCTGACGTGATGCCATGAAATAACCATGGAAAGCATCTGTTCTACTTTTTTTTTTTTTTCTCCAAGATGAAGCTCCAGCACACAAAATACTTCTGAAGAAGTTCTGAAGAAATTTTTATTTCTTACCACTAAATTACCAAACAGACAATGATATTAAAGTAGTGATGATAATAAAATAGTGAGGATACCAAGAGATGAGAAATGTCACAGATATGTAAGGATGGAAAAGGAGACCACGATTTTGCCAGCCCTGTTAAATCTCTCAGATTGTTTATATGGTTGTCAGAAACACATGATCATCTTTCTTTGCTCTATAGGCAACAGGCTGTCCTGCTGAATCTTTGCTATCTCAGCTCACTACTGAATTTTTGTTCTGATTTTAATGTAGGTCACATAAATTCTTTTCTGTTATCAGGATTATTTTTTTTTTCCCCTACAGAATTATGTCAAAATTCAGACCTGCAATACCCATTGTTAATCAAAGAAATACCATGCAAAAACCTAAAATTCATCTACCTCCCACACAATTGCCTGCAAACGTGGTTCCAATAAATCCAGGTCTGGAAGCAATGAGTCTGAAAATACTCTTATGATTAGAACTAGAGAAATGTACCTCTTTGTAAAGCTTGTGCAAAATATCATCTAGGCTCTGGGAACTAATATACTGTGATATTTAATTTGCAAACTTTTCTCTATTTTTTTTAATCTGTCTTAAGNAAACAAAGTGCTAAGTGTTCTCTGGATCATCAATGCTCTCACAGAAATATCCTGGTTGCGAAGGAAGTAGATTTTACCCAGAATTAAGTGGAGCCCTAATGATGAAATCTACAACAAATTATAACAAAAAGACCTCAATATGAATATAATTTTTTGCATGTTTTTTGTTTTGCTTTGGTTTGTTTTTCTCCCTTCCTCTTCATTCTTTCTATAGAGAAGATCCAGATTATTAAACAAATAAATAATATCCCTTAACATCCTACTGACTTCAGCAGAACTGCCCCTTGATTTTTCTCCACAACCTTTCTCATGTGTGACATTACATAAATTAGATAGATTTATAAAAAACATTGGTCTATAAAGATTCTAAGGAGTAAGATAGAAAAACATGAAAATATTATTACAGATGGTTTTATTACTTTCTTTTTTTAAAAACTCATAAAAATTCTTAATGGCGGAATAAGCTATTATATCTTTTGCATTTTGGCCATAATTAATTATTCTTATAGAATCATGGACTGGATTGGCTTGGAAGGGACCTCAAGGATCATCTAGTTCCAACCTCTTGCCACAGGTGAAATTGCCCAGGGCCCCATCCAACCTGGCCTTGAACGCATGTTGGGATGGGGTATCCACAACTTGTCCGGGTAGCCTGTGCCAGAGCCTCAGCATCCCCTCACTGAAATACTTCCCTCTGACATCTAATCTAAATCTCACCTCCTTTAGTTTAAAAACATTTCCCCTTGTCCCGTAACGATCACCTTGTGTAAAATGTTGATTTGCCTCTGTTTATAATATCCTTTTAAATACTGGAAGGTTGTAATGAGGTTTCCCTGCAACCTTCTCTTTTCCAGGCTGAAAAAGCCCAGTTCCCTCTGCCTCTCATCACAGGATTGGTGCTCCAGCTGTCTGCTCATCTCTGGATTCCTCTGGATCCGTTCTAACCACTCCATATTTTTCTGGTGCTTGGAGTCCTGGACCTGGACACAGTACTTCACATGTGGCATCTTGAGGACAGAGCAGAAGTGGACAATACCCTTCCTCACCCTGTTGAATGCCTCTCTTTTGATGCAGCTCATGATATATGATTGACCTTCTATATCCTGGGCTATTATATTGAAACTTTCTACCTGGGAGTTTTTTTTCTCCCCCTATAATACCAAGAAAAAGAAAGAATTTTTCTTCTCATTGAGTTCTGTGGATAGCTGGAACATAACTCCTTATGACTTCAATACGCCTCATATCTTTAGCACTCGGTCTTATATGAATACTTTTTGTCTTTCACTTGTCGAAATAATTTTAGCAAGTTTAGCAATATAAGTACAATTAGGAAAGAAAACCTGAATGAGAGGCTGCTTGAAGTCTAAGATGAGATAGAAGGGTTGTGTAAGAAAGATGGTGCAGCCAAAGGAGGCATCTTCTTCAAGTAGAAATGAGGGAGGAAGAACCTACAGTAATTCTTTCATTGTTTCTGTAGAGAACGTGTGACAAGATTCTTATTACAATATTTTCTAACAGTATCAAAATACTACTAAATGAAAAACACCTTCACAAATATCAGGAATTTTATTTTAAAACAAACGTGATAGCTGTAATACATGTTGAAATATTACCCATAAAACATACAACGTTGGAAATTCTTTAACCCTTTTTATCCTTTTAAATCCTCTTTAACCCTTGAGACAAGTTGAAATGTGAACACTACATATCATAAATAATTATTTCCTCCAGTTCAAAAGTAAATGTTCATCAGATCTGAAACCTTTTGGTCCTGACTGCTGAGGATAGCAAGATAATTTAAGTGGAGACCAATAATCACATCTCATGTCTTCACTGACTTTATTTCCTTGCTTTTCTCTGCCACTTGCAGTGTTCTAGCACCTGCAACATTTCAGCACTTGGTACAGGATCTACCGTCATTGGGATGCCTTAAAGAGAATGGGCCTGGCTGAGTTTTGTCACTCAGGAAAGGGCATTTTAAGTACTTGAACATAGATGCTTAGTGCAATTTAAGTGCCCCAGGGAGTCTCCATCTACTCCAGAACTGTGTGGATTTCCCACAAGCCTGACTTTTATCTGCAGCTTCCTACATTTAAATATCTACTCTAAAACAGGCAGGAAACAGGCAGGAAGTTCATAAAAGGCAGAGAGTGTTCAGATTAGGCTGCTTCGAGTGGTTTGTTTGTTGATGTGGTCTGTACTTAAACATTTAAATTATACCTTAAGATTTAATTTAAATTGTATGCACTTATTCTGAATCTCTAATGACATGTGAGGAGCATTTCATCTGCACACAAGTAGGAAGAGTTGGCTGTTTTTAATGTATTGAATCTAGAGCTCCTGTAATTTAATTCAGCTCTTTTCCCTCTAAAAGACAATTGCGCAATTAATGAAATTGAAAGAAGGTAACTCAAAATTAAAAAACAGACAAACATTGATACTGTGATGCTTCCTGAAGCAATCTGTAGTCAAAAACAAGACAACATGGAGAAAAAATGCAGACATTTCCACATTTATGCCATGTACATACATATAAATATGGTATAAAAAAATATGGCACTACTACTATTTTCTATTTTTTGTTCTTATTGGCAAGAGAAAACTGCATTCCTCAGCTTTTAAAGATCATGTTCTGGGTCCAAAACTATCAAACCTGACGTGATGCCATGAAATAACCATGGAAAGCATCTGTTCTACTTTTTTTTTTTTTTCTCCAAGATGAAGCTCCAGCACACAAAATACTTCTGAAGAAGTTCTGAAGAAATTTTTATTTCTTACCACTAAATTACCAAACAGACAATGATATTAAAGTAGTGATGATAATAAAATAGTGAGGATACCAAGAGATGAGAAATGTCACAGATATGTAAGGATGGAAAAGGAGACCACGATTTTGCCAGCCCTGTTAAATCTCTCAGATTGTTTATATGGTTGTCAGAAACACATGATCATCTTTCTTTGCTCTATAGGCAACAGGCTGTCCTGCTGAATCTTTGCTATCTCAGCTCACTACTGAATTTTTGTTCTGATTTTAATGTAGGTCACATAAATTCTTTTCTGTTATCAGGATTATTTTTTTTTTCCCCTACAGAATTATGTCAAAATTCAGACCTGCAATACCCATTGTTAATCAAAGAAATACCATGCAAAAACCTAAAATTCATCTACCTCCCACACAATTGCCTGCAAACGTGGTTCCAATAAATCCAGGTCTGGAAGCAATGAGTCTGAAAATACTCTTATGATTAGAACTAGAGAAATGTACCTCTTTGTAAAGCTTGTGCAAAATATCATCTAGGCTCTGGGAACTAATATACTGTGATATTTAATTTGCAAACTTTTCTCTATTTTTTTTAATCTGTCTTAAGGAAGTCAAGCCAAATCCACATATCTTCCTTCCCACTATTCCAACAGTTTCTTAAAGTTCTCAGAAGGAGAAAAGTTCAAACTTTTAATCAAATCTAAGTTTCGCAGCCTGGGTTTAATTCTAATATCTGCAAAATTGATTGATAAGTGGATATTTATAAAGTACCCTTGATTATACTTACAGTGAAATCAGTGAAAGCTCAGGAAGTAGAATTTTCCCCATAGCATTTGCAATTTAACTATTTAATGCTGACACATATTTCTGGGATTGTGTAATAGTACATCCAGCGTACAAATAGTAGATTATCTTCTTTTTATTAAAAAATACATTGATTTACAGAAATGATATGCTAGAATTAGTTTTGAATAATTTAAATGTATTTGATTCTCTTCCAGTTAATTTCCAACTTCCTTTTGGTCACAAATCTAGGTACACTTAATTTAGTATTTACGAATTGTGAGACTGACAAAGAAAATTGAAGAATGAAAGTAAATCATCCAAATATGAGGTGGTCATCTTCACGTTCCATTTACTGCTTCTTTCTAACGCCACTGTGAACCATACAAACCCGAGCTCAAGTGATTAGATAATTACATGGAAATGATAAAACAGAGCAGGAAGCTCTGTGATCTTGACTATTAATTAAGGAACTGGTAAAACCATTTCTAATTACAGACAGGATAAGACAGAGGTAGCACTACAGCATTATCTACCTGACATCTCCATATAAATGATGGTGAGCTAGTCACTTTTTCTGTTGCTCTTTGTCACATCTTCTCCTCTCTGCTCAGTTTCACCAAGATCAGCATGGCTGCAGCTCTCTTTCTCACTCTGGTCACTGACATTTTTTAACCTGACTCTACAGAGTCATTTTGTCTTGGGGGTGTGAATGCTGCTGCCAGGATATTATTGGAAAGATGCAGTGTGTTTTCTATTTTTTTAAATTGCTGTGTAGCTACATTGTCAGTCATAAACCTTATTATATCTAGTTCCTTCAGCATAGCTACAGGTAAATCTCTGATTGACAAGAAAGTTTATTCTAAATGGATCTGGTGTATCATCAGTGTAAAACAAACCTTTTGAATGACATCTTAACAGAAGAGATATTACACCAATCACACAGAGCAGTGGTAATAGTACATGTTACAGCTGCAAGACTGCATTAAGGCAGCTACCCAAAGAAGCAGTGCCCTCAAAACATGCATACTATCTCAGTTCAGCTCAGACTGGCCTTGTAGGTGTCTCTGTGGCTCTCCAGCTGGCCACTGAATTGTGTAAATGTCTTTATGCTGATCTATTCATTTTTTAGGTAATTTTTTCACTAGCAGTTGTAAAGGGTTTGAACATAGAATGGCTGCTCTAGTGAGGCACATTTCCAGTTTAGTTTGTATCTATTGCAAAAAAACTTTGAATATTCTCTTTAATAACTTGAAATTTTAATAAGGACCTAAGGAACAGTTGAAGAGTGAGTGAACTTATATTTAAATTAGGGCTTTGAGAGCTTGGAGATTCTAACTTGGTGAACTCTAATTAAATCCCACAAGGCCATCAGGTCTGCCTCCTTAGCTCTTGATGGTGAAAGAGAGGTCTTCAAAAAGCATCCCTTGACAGTATACAAGTGGGAGGAAAAAAATCCTTCAACCCTTCACGATAGCATTTTCTAAAGCAAGAATTCCTGAAGGAGTACCAGAAAAGAGGAACAATAGTTAGAGCATGAAACTGTGAAAAGCTGAAAAATGTGTTTTGAGTATCAGTGTAGCAGCCCTCCTGAAATTCAGCTTTGTTTTTAAGACACCGTGCTTTGAACAAATTGTAGTGGACCTGAAGCTTTAGGAGGTGCTATGGTATGTGCTTTCATTATTGTTGCTGTTATTATGTAATGTTAGCTTAAGAACTGGAATTCTGATGCATTTGGTAAAGTACAATCATCTTGTTAGGTAATTACTGCGTAAAAAAATGTGTAGCACATAAGTTTCAAAACACAAAATAGGAAATGTTGGCTAGATGACTCCTAGAGCAAACTTGCACCCCAAAGTTTTATGATATCTAGAGGCCTTACTGGAATCTGTGAGGATCGGAATATTTTATTTTACATATATTTTGAACCTGAAGATTTGAATGACAGCTGAAAAAAAGCTTTCTGCTTAAAAAAAAATATCTGTAAATAAAAATAAAACCTTCAATAAAAAATAAATATACCAAAGCATTCAGAACAAGTCTTTAAACTTATTTCAGATTTTGCTTCATTTTTCATTCTAGAGGTGACATAATAGTACTCTAACCCTAAACCAATCCAAAACAAAAACAATGGCTATCCATTTGGAGAAGTTCCATTCTTTCCATGGCATAACTTTTCACAAAAGATTTTTGTTGAAATAGCACAGTCATGCATTTCTGCACTAATAAAGCATCATTTGTGATCAAGTCAATTCTTCATACAGGTGAAAGGCTTTCCTGTTCTTAAGAATACATACCTAGAGTGGAAAACACTGACACAAATTCAATGAAAATTATGATTTTGTTGGCTATCTGTTGGCTGTAAGACAGGTGACAATCTGTAATAATCTGCTGTGAAGATTTCCATAGAATTCACTTGTCATTTTTCTTCCAAAGAGAACCCTCAGAATAATCTGCCTTATTCACTATGTTCATAAAAGCCTTATATCGTGACAGCCATGTGATGGATCAGTGATGACCTTCACCCAAACTCAACATTTCCCATTCTTTGTCTGAGCCTTTGCCTCTCAGAGGACTAAATAAATTCACTGTTGTATTACTACTTTTATTCTTTGCTTTGTGAACCTAGATTCTTAAATTTTCTACAGAAGATTTCAAAGTTTCTTTTGTTTTTACAGACTCTTCTCAGCAGTGTGTGGCAATAGGATGAAGGAAATGGCCACAAGAACTGAAGTATAAGATGTTCCACACAAATGTAAATGGGAACTTCTTCACAGTGCAATGAAGGAACACTGGAGCTGCCCAGAGAGGTGGTGGAGTCTCCTTCTTTGGAGACGTTCAAGTCCTAAAGATTTACATCTAAAGAACAAATGGGAATTAAGATAGCATCAGGTGCACTCTGAGGGTTTCACAGAAACAGAATGGTTTGTGTTGGAAGGGATCTTGAAGATCATTTAGTTCCAACCTTTCTGCTGTAGGCAGGGACAACTCTCACTAGACCAGGCTGCTCAAAGCCCCATCCAGCCTGGCCTTGAACACCTCCAGGGATGGGGGCATCCACAATTTTGCTGGGCAACCTTTTCTAGTGTATCACCACCCTCACAGTTTGTTATGTTTTTTTCTTTTTTTCTATGTACAAGGCTATTTGGTTTTCTTCTAACAAGATGTACATCCTCTTTACAGATCAGCTCAGGTACAGCTTTGGTAACTTTTTAATTTCTTTATTGTCACATCCATACAGTACAAACTATTTATATTTTATGGAAAAATATGTGTTCCTCCATCTTGGAGAATATGTATGGGAATATACTCAGAGGCTTTCTATTGTACCTTTGTAGCTCTTGTCACCTGCATGCATCAAAAGAAGATTAAAGTATACTACGTGTCTTTTAGCTTACTTATAAATATAGACAGAATCATCCTTGATGTTCATCTTAATACACCGATGACCTAAAAGAGATATTGAGCTATTTTATCCCACCTTTGTTCTTTAGTAAGAGATGCAAAAGTATTGCTTTTCTCTTTTGAACTCCTCTTTTATTTTTTTTAAGTGAAAATGCTGCAGAGGCTTTCATGGTGTCATTCTGAAGTGGCAGTACCCATTACTTGGATATAAAGTAATAGGTATGAAATATGAAGGCACCTTTAAGTTGTTCACTGATCAAAGCTCTGCACATTGATCAAGTGCATTAGGAGAAAAGATTCATTTTTAGGAATGTTAATATGTTTAGCTTGAGCTAACTCTGATCTAAGGCCTGTGCATTACAAACTGGGTAAGCTGTTCTTATAGAGCTATTATTTCCTTTGGTTCCTCTCTGGCAATGAAAAATATAAAGAATAGCTCTAGAACTGCAGACCCTTTGTCACACTTCAGTCAACAGACAGATGCTGTTTTTATTAAGGTTACAAATTCTACCTTCTGTATGTTGAATTATTTTTGCAAACAGTGATTAAATAGCTAATCACATAATCCCTGTAAGTTCCTTAATGCAGCCAAGCAGAAAGAAAAAAAAAAATGTTAACATGGACTTTTCATGGACTTTTATACATATTTTATTTGTTTCAGGAGAGAGTATTTATTAATTGTGATTCCCTCTGTGAGATAATGCAATATGGGCTTTCTTTTGCTCAGATTCCCTTATAGAAATAAAAATTCCCATATTTAAATGTACCCAAGACCTTCCATAGAGGCATGCTTTAACTATAAGATATCGTTGCAGATGGGTTCATGGTTTGTGCTCACAATAGAGACCCCTTAATTGACAGAAGAGTTGCTGTGTGGCAGGGCATTCCTGACGTGGAGACACTTTTGGGAAAGGTTCTCTGCATGTGATCAGAAGCAGTATGATGCGTGGCTATGTCTTAGGAAGCACAGTGTGAGGTATCTGTGGATGCTTGTAGGGAAAGGAGGAGTAAAGAGCAGGCTGGGTTATGGTGAGTTGCTGGATCTTTCCTTGCACAGAGGTTTAACTGGCAGATTTTGCCACCAGATTGATTTCATTTGTTTTGGTAATTTGACCATTGGTTTGTATAATTCATGTGAGAATTGCTTGGCCAATGCTGCTTTAGAATATACTTACAGACTTAAAGAAAATATCAGTCAGGCCTCAGTAGTTATCACCAAAGACTGCAGAAATCAATAGATCTTATTTATTTACATACCTATTTTTCTAGAGGGTAATGTCAGCTACCTGTGACAAAGGTTGTGGAAGATTTGATGTCATGGTTTCAGAACCGACAGTCTTGCACTTCATTCTGACTTGTAGTTTTGTGCCCTTGAAACAAAGACCATAACATATTGATACCTCATTCCATCTCGATAGATGCAAGATTCTTTGTGGCCTGCAACTGTATGACTGGAGATGTGGCAGAGATACAGTAATGTGAAAATGTTCTCCCTCAATCACCCCCAGAAAAACAATCAGGAGAAAATAAGAACTGTGAAGGCAGATGTCATTTTACCCAGCATTTTTGTTCCAGAAGGTCTCTAAATTACTTACTATGGTCATTAACGGCTAGCTTTAGATATTACTGTTGTGCAGAGTGGAACAGAAAATGAGGGATGGTGGAAAAAAAATATATTATTTTTATTTCTCGTCCTATAATGCCCTTTGCAAGGTGTGACTGTCATCTTCCTACATCTATTGTTGAGATTAGGCAGTCACATTCAATTTTGCAAGAAGAAACAATTTGTGAACTGAGAAAAGCCTTTCAGCAGAACATGTTCATTCATTTAAGTCTCCCTGCAGGTTTTGGACATCTGACTAAGTGTAGAGCTCTGTAATTGTGGCTTGGGAACCAGTGTGACCACTTTCAGTCTAACTCGCTCTAATGCTCTGCTTCAGCACTGCGGGGGAAGGAGCTTATCTCTTCAGAGGAGAGCTTGAAATACCTGTTCCAACGGAAAAGCAGCCCAGATGCAACGGATTTACTTAAATTTGGGCATAATTGTAATATTTTTACCTGACCCCCAGAAGTATTGGTTCACCTTGATGAAATTCATCATAGTCAGATTTACGCTGTTTCCTACATGTTCACTTATTAGACACTGCTATTTTCTTCAGCTTGGCAGAATATATGGTAATTTAACCCGCTCATAATGAGACACACATAAGAACTTGTCAATCAAAGTGCAGGTCTGCAGAGGATTCTCCCTTCAGAGAACTTTGGTTGCAAAGGAAAATTCCCTTTGTGGCTGATAATAGTGACTCTTCTTAGCGATAATGGATTGGGAAGGGGTAAAAACATGGTGTTCAGGATATCCCAGTGCACTGAGGCACAGATTGAATGTAACAGAAATGTTTGGGTCCAGAATACATTTAAATTGGTAGTACTGAGGACACGAACACAGGAGTGTGTCTTAAAGCTAAAGGCAGCATGAAAATGGAAGAGTCCTAAATAATGAGATTTCATAGAAAATGCTTGCTCCCTCCTGCACCAAATCATGACTTTCATTTCCCTCTAATTCATCCACACATTTGGTTAAGTAACTAAAAATGTATTCTGAATATTTTTATAACAATATTTTCTGTTTAAAAGAAAAGACACCGCCAGACACCACCATCTGTTGTGTAGACCTACAGAATATGCATCTGATGTCTGTGAGTTTCTGCCTTTTATATCCTCTTATATAATTAAAGATTTCAGCCGTTGGTGACACCTCCTTCTCCACCTAAAGAAGACCAAGTATAAGTTTATCCACAGAGTATTAATCATTTTCCTGCTGCTCACTGATAAGAGCAGTGCTCTGTATGGTTAAAAGCTATTAAATGTGTCTACTCCGAGAACGTTTAAAATCCTCTGCTGAGCACTTGGCTAAAATCCAAAATTATTACCATAATACCTTCTGAAATGAGACAGAAAACATAATGTACTACAATTGATAAGTGCATCGTTTGTACTGTAGATTTAGTTTATTTTGAAAATATATTTAAATGTTTTATTTGTCTTTTACACACCCCAGATTAGTCTTTTAGTGTACTTTTGGCTAACAGTGTTACATGAATCAAAAAGAAATATGCGTAATGCAAAAAAATATGTTATATCAACAGTGTACTACACTTGAAAAATGTTTGGAAGCTGCTCTATTAAGCCAGTCTAATTGTGGCTCTGTAAATGCACTATAAAGTTTGGACACAATCTAAGGGAAAAGCATTCCTATGTTTTCAGCAGCAACCACGGATTTCAGCCACACCAGACTCCCTCTTCCCTCATCCTCTCCTATTGCTGGTAAATCTTATCTAGGAATGCAGAATGCCTTTTCTTACATCTAGTACCAGTTCCACAACTAGAACTAGAAAAGGCAAATTCCTGCTTTTGCTTATAGGATTAGATACCTGCTTCTCCAACAAAGCTTCTTCAGTGTACAGTGGATCTTTAGCACAGACAGAGTGATCTTTTTTGTTTGTTGTTTTTTGATCCACAAGTTATCTGCTTCCAAATCTCAGATAACTCCTGATCTGAGAGATTGCAGCTCAAATTATGCATTGGGATTAAGTTCATATCTCCTTCCAACTCAGGACCTTTGATAAACAGATGAACTGAAACTCACAAAAACTCACAAAACGTGGTTTCATCTCCCAAAGGCAAAAATTAAAATAAAAAATAAAAATAAGAAAATTAACCGCTGCCCTTCCTTTTGCTTACACGCCATTTTATCAGTTATCATTGTTGGTGAAGTTAGCATACAAGCAACTCAGAAAAATATGTATTTGTTCAGAAGTTTATTTCTCTCTTAATAAAAATATCCTTAATGTGTTGATGATTTTTGCATTTTTGAAGCTCATTTTTATCAAAGTCGCATTTTGGGGCCAAAAATGGTCAGAGAGTATCCTTAGAATAATCATACAACTCTCATGGAAATTTCTGGAATCAAACTTAAATAATCTGCTTGTATAAGGTAGATTTATTCAGTGCCTAATTGCCCCTGAGATTATAGTTTCTGAACTTCAAAGATTTGAACTAATGATGTTCCTTTACTTAAAGCACTTCTTCTTTTTCCCAGGTCTAAAATTCCTACTGTGATTAGGATTGAAAGTCCTAAACGTAGTTGGCAGAAGAAGGTATTTGTAAAATACACCATCAGCATTGATTCTAGCTAAAAATTCATATTTTATTTCCCTGTTGGCTACATTTTGACCTTTGTTAAGCTGTCATATAAATTACATTTGTCTTTATAATACCACCACTAACCACAATGCAGATTTTGTGGTTGGATAATTGTGTTATATATTGGTCTAGCGTTGAATTAACTCTCAGCTTGGGACAGATAAAGCCTGTAATATCCAAGTTTGGTTATATTCTGATTCTTCTTTTCAAAGTTCTTACTACATAAAAGCAAATCAGCTGTTTCTGAATGAACACGGAACATCCTTCTGGTATTTTGAGTAGCTTTCCTTGCTCTGCCTTCTGACTTAACGTGTAATAGACCTCTTGATTAAAATCGACATCTACAGCGAAAAGGACGTGAGAGTTTGAGTGGTGATTGCTGCTAACTTATCTTCTATGAAGATCATCTCCTACTCAAGGGTTACAGAAATAAGAAGTTGCACAATGGCCAGATGTCACATTAGCATATGCAAATCCATCCTACTCATGCAGAGCTATTCACCATAAGTGTGACTAGCTGCAGAAGACTTGCAAAGACTGTCAAAAACAACCACTGTTGATAGCGTTGGAACAGGAGTAAATGGTTAAAAGGAAAACAGAAGCTCATGAAATCCCAGGTCTATAATGATGAAGAATAAATTGATCCATAGCTTCAGGGTGCTGATCCCATGAACTGTGTTGTTTACAACCACTCAGTACAGTACATTATACATGTTGGAAAGGCGGCAGAACAGTTTGGTAGTATGACCTGGTTTCAAGCACTAGCTGTTGTGGCTCCTACATCACTGCCTTCTGTGTTGCACTTCAAGTCATCACCTTTTGTGCTTCCTGAGTAATCAGAAGTGGTTTGCTGATGATGACACTGACATTCTGAAACTTTATTCTTCCGAAAACAAAACCTCACTGCTTTCTTGCTTGTCTATCATTTCACAGCCACTCCTGTGCAGAGGGTGGCAGGCAGGCAGTCAGTGCAATCTGTATTTTGGATGTTTACGATTAGATGGGGAAACTAAAATTTCACAGCCAAATAATTAAATACCATGTTAATGAATTCTATTAGTGATATTACACTGAATCATATTAAAGTACTTAACCATGTGCTTGGAGGAAAGAAATATTTAAAAGTGAGTTCTGGAAATATTATGAATATTAATTAAGTTCATCTTCAGCGTTAGTTTGATAGTATTAAGAACTAATGATGACACTAAATCTTGAACTATTTGTCAATTAGGGGGAAATTTTTGAAGTGGGAACTCGATGGACTCTGCTGAACTCCAGGTATTACAGCCGTGCAGTGAATGTACACCTCTGGGCCTTCAGGCACACACGTGTCCAGTACACAAACCTCACCCAACCCACACCTTCTCCTGCAGGTAGGTGCTGACCACGTTTCTGAAGTTGCCCTCTCCTCAACGCTGAACACTCCTGTAGCTGGGGAAACCCCAGCAATAATGATAATAGCAGTGGTGAAGGACAAGCCAGTTGTTTTGAGGGTCTGCAGATGTGTCAGAAATAAGAATATCCATGTGCAATCCCTCATTTGCCTTCAGTAAGGTATATCTTGGGTGTTTCTTCTGTCTCTTTTTCTTTTTCCTTCTTTTTCTTCTAATTTTTTTATCTTTTTTTCTTTTTCTTTTTCTTTTTCTTTTTCTTTTTCTTTTTCTTTTTCTTTTTCTTTTTCTTTTTCTTTTTCTTTTTCTTTTTCTTTTTCTTTTTCTTTTTCTTTTTTTCTTTTTCTTTTTCTTTTTCTTACCCTTCCCTCTCTCCCTTCCAGTTTCCTGACAGCAATACAATGATAGGCATAAAATAAAAGACAAAGACAATGTAAGAAAGAAACAGGTCCCCTATTTATTTTTTATTTTATTTTA
>VXAB01014286.1:0-14569 GCA_013399175.1 Odontophorus gujanensis | reverse complement strand
ACCATACAGACGTGCCAGGGTTCACATCGAGTTCATTATTCACAGCATTCCAGCCCAAAATCGGAGGAGTCACTGAGACTGAAGTGCCTCATTTCCTCCAGATGCGATCCCTGCCTCCTGAGTCACCGCAAAACCAAATTGGTTTAAAAATCACAATGGCATTTTGGGGGGGGGGAGGGGGAGGGGGAGAGAAGGCACCCTTGGGTTTGACTCTTGGGATTCCACTGTGGGGAGGGGGGACCCACCACAAAATCGCACCCCAGGGACAGGAAGAAGCTGAGCAGAATGAAAGCTGAAACAGAAGTTAATTGTTTAATTGTTCCTAACCTCCTCAATTAATGTCCTGCCTGTGTCAGTCCTGGCAGTGTCACTGTACCCATTTGGAGCAGCAGAAGGGGACACAGAGTGCGTCCAGAGGACAGTGGATTTTAACTCCCCACTGCTGAGGCCAGAGATCGGGTTCCCCTTGGGGAAGGCACTGCGGGACACACTCTATGTGAGTTCTTATACCTACATAAGGGACGTGCATCCTGCTCTGTAGGAAAAGAAAAACCAACCCACATAAATGAAACAGAAACCTGTTTTAATGTTAATTTTTCACCTTTAAAATTGATTTCTTTTTCTGCTTGTATGCATGTACGGCATGGATACAACCTAACCGGTCATTCTCCTCAGTTTACAGACAATGGACAAATCATTTTCCCACCCACAGACAGCCACGTCCCCTCCAGCCCTCACCCCCCTTCCCAGGGCTTCAGTGGCCACGAGGCTTTACCCATGGTGGCCGCCTTCTGGGACGATGCGGATTTCTCACGCGGTGTTGGCACCACCTGGTACCAGGTCAGGGTCATTGGAGACCTACAGATCTTGATCCTGTTTCCCCCCAGTTCTCACCCACTGAAACCCCAATGCAACCAGCAGGAGTACTCCACCCTTGGCTCCACCCGAGATCCTATTATCCGTGATGTGGAAACGAAGGTTCAGAAATACCTGCAGGTACCATACTCTGCTAAATGGACCCTGAAGGTGACGTGGGAGAAGGCTCCGGCGTACCCGTCCCAGCTGAACGATGAGCAGGTGACAAAGGGGACCATCACCAGTGATGGATGGGATGTGGCAGTGGGGTGCTAATGGGGCTCCATGGGTTCCCCAGACCAACACGTACCAGGCGGTGCTCTCCACCGATGGGAGCCGCTCCTTCGCCTTGCTGCTGTACCAGGATGGTGGCATGTGCTGGGACTACGCTGGGCTGGCAGCCAGGGATGCACTCATTGGCTTCTCCAGGTGCTGTGTCCCCCTGTGTGTGTGTGTGTGTGGCATCAGCGTTCCCCTCCCCAGGAGTCCCCCACCTTTCACCTCTAGAGTAGTCATGTCCCATTTCAAGCTTCACTCTGCATGGAAAACCCGTTAAGCCCCTGTCCACGGTGTACTGGGTGCTGGACCCTGACCTAACTCTAACCCTAGAGCTCTTCTCTTTACCCAGTGGTGATGGCTATGCCCAAAACAGTGAGCTGACCCAAGAGCCACCAGCTGTGAGGTACCGTCCAGACCAGCACCGCAGCTCTGGCACCGGTATGGCACTAGGCTAGATCCTCAACCCACTGCTGGGGGTGGGGACAGATGGTTTTGGGACCCTCTTTCTGCACAAGCCCCACTGTGGGGTCACAGTGGTCACTGCAGTCCCACTGTGCTGTTTTCCTGTTGCCCCCCAGATGTGCGTGGGCTGTGGCTGTTCCGGCTGGACAGCTGCGGCCGGTTGAACTACAGGCTGCAGTGCCTGATGTGGCTGCAGGAACAGCCACCACCATCCACCTGGAGCATGGAGCTGCCACCCTGCCCCTGCTCACTGCCCCAGGCAGAGCTGGACCCCCGATACCGCAGGAGCAGAAGTGCTGAGTCCCATCCTATACCTGGGGTGGCTGCCGTACCCCAAAATAGTTCAGATCTTTTCGAGACAGTGCTGCGCACCGCATCCCCCAGCCGGATGGGAGCTGGGGTACGGTGTGTGTACCATGGCACAGGGTTGTTGGAAGGATGGCAGGAGAGGTTCTGGAGCCCACCCACCGACCCTTCTGACAGTGAGTCAACACTGATCTGTCCCAACCCTAAAACACCCACAGGGTTTGCCTGCACTCTGAAGGAACAGTGGGATCCCCATACTCCCAGTACCCAACCAATGTCTCCCCACAGATGGGGAGCTGGAGGCGTTTGAATGGTGCTGCCAGCATGTGGGGAAGCCTCATTTCTGCACCAGGTACAGCGAGAAGAGGCCAAGAACTGGATGTGAGGGATATGTGCCACCCACCCCTGGTAGGTCCCCTTCCTCTGTGGTGGAGCACTGAGCAGGTAGTGTGGTTGTACCCATGTAGGCCATGGTTTGCAGCATGGACGCTGAGCACCATGGTTTGCTCCTCCATGTGACGACATCAGCGTTTGCTTCCTTTTCTCTTCTCAAAACAACTCCATTTCCTTTGGACCCCAGCCAGTGCCTTTGGGGACCCCCATGTCACCACCCTGGATGGCCTTACCTACACCTTCAATGGCCTTGGGGACTTCATGCTGCTGCTGGCCAGTAGTGCTCACACCAGCTTTGTGCTGCAAGGGCGCATGGCCCGCACCGGCACAGCCCAGGCCACCAACTTCATGGCCTTCGTTGCCCAGTACACATCCACCACCACCACAACAGTGAGTAGAGCTACTCCCTGCACCCATTTTGGTAAGTGGTACCTCCCATTGTCACCAAAGCAGCCCTTGAGCAATGCAAGGAGGGGGCTCTGAGCCTGGAGCCCACCTCCATGTTGCAATAGTCAACCTGCGGTGGTCAACCAAGCAGTGGTGGCAGCCCAGATGAACCCCGTGAGAGCAGCAGTGGAGGCCATATGCCATCCTTACCCGTGCAGCCATCCAAGCTGTGTTGTCATGTTTTTGTTGGGGCAAAGGCTGTGCCAACACATCTCCCAAGAGGAGCACCTCTGCTGGGGCTGGAAGAGCACTGAGTCCAGCAGTGTGTCCTCAGTAGGAGGTGGGGAGGGACAAGCAGAGGGGACATCCTGTGCAGTTATCCATTTGCAGGTTGAATGGACCTTGGGGAACCATAGTGAGGTCCAAGTTCTGCTGAATTACAAAACCACCCAGTTTTCCTACTCCCAAGGTAAAGTGGATGTAGTGTTAAATGTTAATTGTATCTGAGGGGGATCGGGGGTGTACCCATCCCTTAGGGACTTCACCAGCGTGGGTGAGAATGCTCCCCTCCCTGAATTCAGAGTCATCATTTCAAATCCCAGACTCACATGGGCTTCCCCTCCATGTCATTTTTTGAAGATATGGGTGCTGAGGTGTACTACAGCCCCGGTGTTCTGCTGGTCAACACTTCCTCCATCACTGCTGTCTTTGATGGGACCGTCTCCATCTCCGTCTCAGCCAGATCCGGGATGCTCAGCGCAGTGTGCAGCCTGCCAGAGCAGTACCGCAATGGCACCAAGGGCCTGCTGGGTGAGGACACTGCCAGCATCCCCTCACCTCTCCTCCAGCACTGCTGCAGGACCAGGGGCTAGGTCCCCCCCATCCCATAGCTGCTGGCAGACCCATGGGGGCTCCAATCCCACAGTGAATTCCCACCAGGTGTATGGAACCACGACCCAACAGATGACTTCCTGATGCCAAATGGAACCAACATCCCTGTGAACAGCAGCGAGGAAGATATCTTCTCCTACGGGATGACCTGTAAGTCTGGGATTGGGATCCAGTCAGGCCATCCCAGCACCTTCTGGCCATGCACTGGCTGGAGAGGTTTGGCCACTCATCTGAGCAAAATTAATGTCAAGGGAGCCCTTCAATCTCTTCACCACTGCATGGAAACCAGCCCTAAAAAGAGCCACCCTTAAAAACACAAGACCCTACCCATGATGTGCTCTCTTGCAGGGGCTGTTGGAGAGCACAGCCTGTTTGCCCAGCCCCTGGCCGCACCAATAAGGACCTTCAACCCCATCTTTTTGTCTGAGCTGCGGCAGGAGAACGAAAGCCAGTACCATCTGGCAGCCTCACAGTGCCAAGGCTGCAGGGAGTGCATCTACGATATGCTGAGCACAGGGGATGTGGCCCTGGGCCTGGCCACCCAGAGCCTGGTGGAGGACTTCCAGAAGAGAAAGGCAGTGCTCAGTAAGTGGGGTGTGGGGACATATAGCTTCCTTGGGCTATATGAGGCAAGAGAGATGCCACCAAGGTCTGGAGTTGCAGTGCATGGCTGGCTCATCTCCAAGCCTGAGAGATGCCACCAGCAGCATGGATGCCACCAAAGTCTTGGAGCTGCATAGCATGGCTGGCTGATCCACAGGCCTGGGAGATGCCACCCAGAAGGGATTTTGGTGGGTGGCCGTGGCTGCATCTACCCAGGGCCACCTCGTCACCGTGAGGTACATAGACCAAAGGATGCCAAGATCTTACGGTGAGCACACAGGGCTGCTCTTCCCTCAGATGCCTTCCCTCCCGTCATCACTGGCAATCCATTGCTCACAGCATTCAGGACAGAACAAGTCACCAGGCAGTACCGAGCTGCGGGGCCGGGTGTGCGCTTTGTCCCTCACATCTCACCAGAGCTCAACATATCGGGTAGGGATGGAGAGAGGGGGCAGGATGGGGGCAGGACAGTCACTGTACAGACACTAGGCTCTGAATGCAGCCCCTCCAGGAGGGCTGGGACGTGACCACTACCACATACCCTCTCCTCCTCCACTTCCCACAGAGGACGGCATGCTGACGTGGGAGCCCCGTGGGACATTCCCGCTCAGCGTCACCCTGCAGGCTGTCAGCCCACACCTCCCCCCAGCCCTCCTACAACTCAGCTTCACCCTGTGCAGCTGCCGCAGCATCCAGCAGTGTGACTACAGCAGCACAACCAACGTCGCTGGCTCCTCCTTGCAGGTAGCAAAGCTCTGGGGCATCCCTCTGCCTCCAGCCCAATCCCATCCGTCCTCATGTCCCCTAAACCAGTGTCACAATCCTTTGGCAGCTGGCAGCCTGCAGCTGTGACGATGGATATTGGGGCCCCTTCTGCCAGCACACACCAGACCCCTGTGCCCAGGGCTGCTTCCCCGGGGTGGGTTGTGACCCGCACTCTGGCTGTGGGCCCTGCCCACCCGGGCTGACTGGCGACGGGCTGCACTGTGCAGGTGATATGGGTTCATTATGGGAATGGACAATGGGGCCTTGAAAGGTTTTGCCACACTGCATTGCACTGCAGATATCGATGAGTGCACACAGAGGACGGCATGCCAGGGAAACCTCACCTGCACCAACACTGTGGGCAGCTATACCTGCTCCTGCCCCAGCAATGCAGCGGGTGAGTGTGGGCATCCTGGGATGTGTGGCTTTGCATGGGACAACAAGCAAAACACCTTGGCTCCAGAAAGCAGTGTCTGCCTCCTGCATCGTGTGCTCCCATCCCACAGGATGGGGTCTGGGATGTGGCACTGCCTGCAGGTCCCACTCCTGCCCCGAGGGCTTCTGCAGCAATGGGGGACGCTGCCACCTGCACCCCCCATCCTGTACACCCACGTGTGACTGTCCCCCGGCATTTACTGACCAGCGCTGTGTGGTGGCAGGGGGCGACTTTCAGCCCCTGGCCAGCACAGGTGGGTGCTGTGCCTTGCACGAGGCTGTCACCCATCCCAGCTCACCCAGCCCTGGGACGCAAAGTACCACTACAGCTTTGTCCCCAGATCTGCCTCGGAGGAGCGTGCAGCTGTGGGTCAGGGCAATGCAAAGTGCCACGGCCGAGGAAGTCAATGCCACCGTGCGTAGTGGAGGGGAGGGACTGTGGGGTGGGAACAGGTGGGATGCTGCAGCTTGGGGTGCTCTTGCATTGCCCCCCAGGGATCCAGCTCCACACGTCCCATGCCTGAGCCACCCTTGGGGCTGGGGTATAGGGTCACAGACCTTATAAACCTCTCCTCCACCCCTTGGCACAGGTCTCAGCCATCCTGGGCTCCCTGGAGGTGAAGGCATTTTGGAGCAACATCAACATCACCTGCAAGTGAGTGCTGAGCAGACAGGGAAGATTTGGAATACAGAGTTTTGCCCCTAAGGGTCTGCTTTTCCAGCTCCCGTGCTGCTGAACCCTTACAGCAATGAGCCCCCCTCCCTTCTTTCCCCCATGACTCACGGGGAAACTGAGGCATGGCAACCAGCTTCTCTCCCCACAGGACAGCTGATGGCCTCACCTTTGCTGTGGTGGCTGAGTTCGCCTACAACAGCAGTAGCTTTGTCATCCGGTTTCTGAACGAGGAGCTGATAGCAGCCATCACCACTGCTTTCAATGGGCAGAGGGCACGGCGGGAGGTGGATGCTCATCTCCTCTTTTCACACCTGCACCTGGACAACATTACCGACATGGTGAAGTGTGAGTGCCCCAGTACCAAGGGTGGTGGGACTCCCATGACCATTCCTTGCCACCCAGTGCACCCTGGGATTGTGGTGGAGGGGGTTTGGTGCTGATTGCCACTAAGGGGTCCCTGGGGTGCACCAAGCAGCAGTGCTGCTGCAAACCCCCATGCATCAACCCATCCCTCCACAGTGTCGGTGCCTGAGTTGCAGCACTACTTCTTCTGCACGCTGTACGGCTATGAGGGTTACCAGCTCAACTACGTGGGGACTGTTGGATTTATCTGCATCTCCCCCTGCAAGAAGGGCTACTGCCAGCATGGTGGCCGCTGCCAGCACCTACCTGAGGGTCCCACATGCAGGTTGCTGTGACACTGAGGTGGGCAATGCCACCCCGCACAGCCACCTCTCCCTGTATCCAAATCTCCATCTCCTCCACAGCTGTGTGCCCTTCTCCATCTTCTCCCCTGGTGGTGCCCGTTGTGAACAGCTCGCCGTCAGCCTCGCTGCCTTCATCGGTATCGTGGTGGGGGCCCTGGCACTGCTCTGCCTCCTGCTCTCTGCTGCCTGCCTGGCTGCACAGCTCTGCCGCCGGCACCGGGAGCCCTGGGGGTGAGCGAGAGCATGGGATTGGCCCATACAGTTCATGCTGTGGGGCAGAGAGTTGGGGTTGGGTGTCAGGAGTAGATTTGCCATGCTGAAAAAATGCAAAATGTGTCCCAGGTAGGAGATAGCACCTGCTTTGGGAAGGGGCTGAGCCCCTTTAGCATCATCTATCCCGTTTGCAGTTGTCTGCTGCCATGAGGAGTGACTGTCAGCTTCCTTCTCCCCCATGCTGGAGAACAGTCACGCTTCTTCCCCATCCCATCCTGTGTTTGGTTACAGAAGGGCTTTCTGTTGATTTTAATTTGAATGACATCCAAATGATTTCCACTGAAATTCATGTGCTGCTGGGAGGAGCTGGACTGCAGCTCTGCTGCAGGGGCAGAGCTGGCTGGGGTGGGAGTGCCAACACATCCCCGCCTCCGCCCTATCCTTGATGTGGGATGTGTGGGGTGGGAAGCTCTGCATCTGAGCCCCCAGTGTGCCAGAACACATTTGCACTTAGGACAAGATGAGAAATGTGGTGTGTGCAGGAGCTGGAGCTTTTCCTTCTCAATCCCTGCCCCACAGCCCCACGCTCAGTCACTGCTCCCTACTTGGGGGGCTGGCACAAGTCAGGGGCTCTCCCACCCTACTGATGTGTTGTCCCCATTCTGTCCCCCTCTCCTAGGACCAAAGGGACCTTCTGGAGGCAGCAGCCATTCTCCTGTGAGTACATCCCCAGCCTGCTTTGTACCCCTTCTCTGAGCTGTGGGGCAAGCAGGGGGGTGGCCCTCTGCCTTCCAGGTGTCCCCACAGCACTACCCCAGCTCTGCTATTCTTCCTCCCCCCAGCCCTGATGAAGGCAGAAGAGAGGGCAGAGGCCTCGGGAAGGCTCTGGGAACCGCAGCTCCGAGCCATCGATCCATCTGTCCAGGTGTGCCCGGGGTCACTGTCCCTTCTGCATGGGGCAGTGCAGCCGTGTCCTTGCCCTGGGGCTCAAAGTCTGCCTGAGATGCTGGGGACAGCAGGATCTGCACTGCTCCTGGGGCTCAGTGCAGGGATTGTGCAACCAGAACACCTCTTATCCTGTCCCTTTTTGCAGATGAGGATCAAGAGACCCCACATCCTGCCTCCAAGCCAAGCAGCTGCGCAGCCCTAGCATGCTCTGCTCCCAGCAGTGGGGCAGCAAGCAGGGGCTCCAGGCACAGGAAGGGAATGGCACATACAGAGCTGTGGGACGTGGCTGTGCCATGAGGACATGGGTCACTAAAGCAATGGGACCTTCTGCTGAGGACTCGAAGAAATGATTGGATTCATCCATAGGAGTGCCTACCACGGGATGTGCCCCAACACAGTGCAACCAGACCCAGCAGTCATACCCCATTATGAACAAAACAGAATAAAAATGAAGTGAGAGCATTGTGCTGAGTGATGTGTGCACCCTCAGCACTCATCACACTCCCCTCCCACCCCGCAGAGAGGCAGCTGCACAGCATTGGTGATGCTCAGACCCTCTGATGCTTTATTGAAGGAATGCAATGTGATGAGAACTTTGGTGCTTTTGCAGCAATGTTATTTTTCTCCCATTATTTCCAATCACAGTTGCTGTACCTACGCAAGGTGCAAAGCCCCAGGTGCTGGGAGCCAAAATCCCCTGTAGTGCCATCCCCAGGCAGGGGATCAGGGGTGAGGGACCTGGCGGTAGTGCCACAGTGCCTGTCCCATCGCTGGGGAGCAGGGACAGGCCGGGGACACAGAGGAGTACTGGGTATGAATGGGAGCAAAGTGTTTGGAGGATCACCCGAGGACCAGAGCGTGCTGTGTGTGTGCGCGACCCCCGAGTTACTCCTCATCATCATCTGCAAGGAATAATAAATAGTGATATCTCAGCCCCTGCCTCCCCAGGGCATGGGGTGAGCCCCAGACCCCCCGAGCCCCTCACCTCTCTGCTCCTCTGAGTCACTGTCTTCTGAGGAATCCTCTGTGGATTGCAAGAAAGACCAAAGCTCAGCTCACACCCACAGACACTGCCTGTGTCTTTCCTCGCCTTCCCACATCCTACATTGCCCTGCCCCATGGAGCTGTGCGTTACACCAGCCCAGGGCACAGCAACCACCCACCCCCAAACCCTTCCCTGCTCTTCACAGGGCTCTCACTGCATTCACCATGGAGGAACTGGGGTGTCCTGCTCTAGCTCTGGGCACAGGCAGGCAGGGAACCCACCTGCACCCGGTGCCCGGTACCCATTGCATCCGACCCGCGGTCTCTTCTCATTGTAGCGGGCACAGAGGCGGGCGCTCCCTGCTTGGTTACAGCACCAATCAAACAGCTTCAGCTCCTGGTCTGGGGGGCAGGAAGCACAAAATCAGGGGCTGGGGAGCGGGAGGAGAGCAGGACCATCCACAGCGTGTCCAGAGATGGGTTGGCACAGGGATGCTTCCCCCCCACGCCCCAGTGTCCGTGCTTACCGCGGTGTGGCGATGCCTGTCGGGATGCCCTCCAGTACCTCTCCTGCCTCCCCTCAACCAGCTGCCCCCGGCCATCATACAGGCAGCGGACACCGGCACCATGCTGGTTGGGTGAGGCTGAGTGCAGCATGGAGACACGAGCAGACCCCCAGCCTGGAACGGGGATGCAATCAGCTCGTTGGGTGCTCTGAGGACACCCATGGAGGATGGCACCAGCACGCAGGGGACGCACTGGGGATGGCGGTGCTACTTGCCTCCACGGCCACTCCTGAAGCGGGGGTCCTGCTGGCCTTGCTGCAGGGAGCAGGGGCAGGCAGGCAGGTCCTGGCTCCATGCCCGGGGTTCCTGCTGCTGCCCTGTCCATGCCAGGCACTTCAGGCGGTAGTTGTTGCCCACACGGCTCTCCAGCTTGTACAGCCACAGCCCGCGCAGGTCTGAATGGGGAGCAGCAGACGGGACTGTGAGTGGCTCCAGCAAAGGGGATGGATGCTCAGACCATTGGGTCCCCACCGTGGGACCCCAGCACCAGGGCAACATTCAGGGAATGGGAGAGAGATTCTTGCCAAGAGGAAATCCCCAAGAAATCCCATTGCACCGAAAAGGGATGCACCATTAAGGAACACCCCAAGGATGGTCCCAAAATTTAGCTCATGCTCAGGGCATCACTCATACCCAGGCAACGTGATTTTTGTGCTTGGGTAAAAATGGTGGTAATAGTGAACCCAGTGTCATCTCCTGCCTGAAGCTGTCCCCATCCCCATGCAGATCATTCCTCACCCCCGGGGCCATGTGCCCACCTGTGTTGTAGCCCCTGTAGCGGTCAGGGCGATATTTTGCAGCTGGAGATCCTTGGCTCAGGTCATCATTGCGGTAATACCCATCCCCACTGTGCAGAGGGAAGGGGAACAGTCAGACATCATGGGTTGCACCACCCCAGCTTGGTGTCCCTGGGACACCTGGTACCTGGTGTAGCCGATCAGCACGTTGGTGGTTGGCAGTTGGGTGTAGTCCCACTGCATGCCTCCGTCCTGGTACAGGATCAGAACATAGGACCTGAAGCCATCAGTGGTGAGGACAGCCTGGTATGTGTTTGTCTGGGGAGAAACACCAAGGACAGGAAAGAGACTAAGCAAAGCTGATGGGGTTAGCATGAGGTCAACCTAACAGGACTTCCTGAGGAATGGCACATTTTGACAACGGGACACCCCCAACTTGCAGACCCATCCATACCCTGAGGCTGTTGCCCCGTGCCCCATAGGCAGGTGCCTTCTCCCAGGTGATCTTCAGGGTCCAGGCAGCGGAGTAGGAGGACCTCACGTAGCGCCGGACCTTCGCTTCCACATCACGGACAAACGGTGGCTTCTCTGAGTTCAGGGTGAGGAATTCCTGTGGGTTTGGGACACAAAGGGATGAGACCCCAGTAGGACCATTCATGATGCTCTGCACTACAACCAGGGGTGTGGTTCCCAAAAAGAGAAATGCCACACATCACCTATCCACTCTGCATCTCAAGGGACATCCATGAGCAAAGCGATGAATCACAGAACCGTTTGAGCTGGAAGAGACCCTTAAAGGCCTTCAGGCCCAACTCCCTGCAATGAACAGGGGCACCCTACAGCTCCATCAGAGCTCCATCCAACCTGACATTGAGTGCCTGCAGGGACAGGGCACCCACTGCCTCTCTGGGCAACCAGTGCCAGTGCCTCACTCACCTCAGTGCAATCACATACAAGGGTGGCTTCACCAACCTGGTAGAAGGTGGTGCCGGTGCCTCTGGAGAAGTCAGCGTTGTCCCAGAACACAGCGATCATGGGAACATCCTCACGGCCGGTGAATCCACGGGCAGGTGGGTTGGGGAGTGTGAGGATGCTGCTGTCGGAGGCTGGGAAGATGATCTGCCCATTGTCTGTGAACTGTACACAGAGGGATGGGGTTAGAGCTTTTCTACATCACACATTGGGGAGCAGTGCACGCAGGGCAGCACAGACTCACATAGAGGGAATCACGCAGGGTTTTCCCAAATGGGAATCCGGTCTCGGGCTTGAAAAGTGGGGAATTGAAGTCCACCCTCCTTTGCACATACTCGTGGTCATTCTCTCTTGCTCCGTATCCATAGAGAGGCACTGCTGGGACTAACCACAAAATTCAGAAATACACATTCTTATAGCGATACACTTTGTGCTGTACCAAGAGAAATAATTTTGCTTTCAAGGTGACACTGGCTGGGCAGCAGGAGGATGGGACACACTGGGACACCCCGATTCTGCTCCCACCCCTCTCCCTGCCCTAGCTCTGCGTCACCCACCTGCGGGGAGTGGCGGCAGGGTCGGGGTAGCAGCCGGCTGTCCTGGAGCTGGGAGCATAGAGGATGACACACGGGCACCAACAGTGGACACACCCCTTGCCCCCAGCCCCATGAGCCCCTTCTTGTCCCCAGAGCTGGGACTCAGGCTGCAGGACACGGCTGGGAGTGGAGTGGTAGAGGTGGATCTCCCCTGGGCTCCCCCTGGGATGGGGATGGATGCAGGGATGCTCACCCCACTGGTGGCCCCATGGGCCGGATCGGCGATGGTGGGGCCATCAGCATCCCCTCTGCCTTCAGCTGCTGCAGGGTCCCCATGCTGGAGGGGAAGCAGCAGCAGAGCAGCCCCCCCTGCAGCAGCTTCCCCTGTCCCCACTGCCCACTCACTTGCTGGAACTGGAGAGGACAGCTGGGGTCTGGTGGCTGCTCCCTCCTTTAGGTTTTCTCTTTCGGATGCAAAAGGCAGAGCTGGGGCAGCATTAGGGTCATGTTGGAACTCTTCTCCCAGTGGTGCTGGCATCCCAGAAGCCATCTCATCCACACGGGACCATGGCAGAACTGGGGAGCTGCTCCCACTCTGGGTGCTGGAGGCAGAGGAAAGGCCCCCTTCGGGCACTGAACTGTCACCAACCCCCCTCGCAGAGGCAGCTGAATCCACCACCAATTGGCTGGAGGCATCCGGAGCCACTGGGACCAGGGGCTGTGTCTCCAGGGAGGAGGTGGGGATGGAGGGGGGCAACACCCCTGATGCGATCTGGATGACAGCACCCACCCCTTTCCCTCCACTGGCAGAAGGTTCCCCCTGGGCTGAGGCTCCCAGTTCGCCTCCAGCTGGCTCCAGCATGTTGGCTTGACTGAGTTTGGCACCAGAAGGTCCGACATTGGCACTGCTTTGAATGGTGGGGGCAAGGATGGGGGTTTCCTTGTTGCCCTGGAGGGCAGCAGCCCCCAAGCCTGGGCTTGAGCCAGCTCCACCAGTTCCAGGGATGTCTGCTCCTGCATCTGCTCCAGCAGCTGCTCCAGGTGATGAAGATCCATCAGCAGATGGGAAGGAAGATGTAGAGTGCAGTACAACTCCTGGTCTCCCATCAGAGGCTGCAGTTGCTCCTGTCCCAGACTGGTTGTGAATCTCCCCTGGAGTTTCTCCATCTGCAGAGACAGCTTCAGCCCCATCACTCACTCCTCCTGCAGCGGGATGGAGCCCTGGTGCAGCACCCAGGGAGGGCTGCAGAGCACCAGGTGCACTACCTGCTCCTCCCAAGCCACCTGGGCCAGCTGTATATGAAGCAGAGGGAGCTGTGAGCACGTCACTGGAGGAGGCAGCACCCGATGGGGACTCAGCACCAGTGCCTGGAGAGAAGCTCAGAGATGGCTCCAATGCAGCCGTGCTGCTCACTCCTCCCAGTGCCTGTCCTTCTTCTCCCAGCACTGTAAGACCTGTACCAGGCTTCACTCCAGTGTCGGGTGATGGTGGCCCTGTGGGTCCATACAATGCTGAGCTGGGAGCATCCAGCACTGAATTGATGTCACTGACCAGTCCCTCAGCCCCAGGGAGAGCTGTGTCCTCAGGAGCACCAACTGCTGCGTCCCAAGGCTGTGATGACCCAGGGGGTAGGGATGCTGGTTCTTCTGGGGCAGCACCAAGGTCGGGGCTCACTGCTGCCTCTGCTCCATTGTTGGCCCCAAACACAGTGTCATCCACAGCAGATGGTGGTGGGAGAGTAGCACTGGGCGCACCAAGGACCTCGGTGGGCAGGGGTCCTGCTCCTCCAGCCCCAGAGAGGTCATGGTTGGGAGCCGCAGAACCATCTTGGGACAGTGCTGGTGCCAGGGCTCCATTCCCAGGAGCTGGGGCAGGGAACAGCTCAGGGTGCAGTGCAGCTCCTGGTGCGGCATCAGTTGAGCCCTGCTGGGTGCTGCTGGCTGCAGGGCTCGTGTCTGTGTAGGGATTTTGGCTCTCTGGGATTCCTGCCTGTGCCACACCTCCCGCACTGTTGGTCCCTTGTGCTGCAGAGAGCTCTGCGCCAACTTTTCCATATGGAGAGTCCTGGGATGGGATGGTAGAGCCAGGTAGAGCTTCTGGGATGGGTGCAGCTGCTCCATCACTCTCTGAAACAGAGGGAACTGTGAGAACATCAATGGGAGAGGCAGAATTGGATGCAGACCCAGCACTGGGCAGCAGACCTGTTCCAGGTGCCAGCCCCGTGCCCGGAGAGGAGCTCAGGGAAGGTTCCAAAGTAGCTGTGCTGCTCACTCCTCCCAGTGCCTGTCCCTCCTCTCCCAGCACTGTCAAACCCCTGTCAGGTTGCACTGCAATGTCAGGTGACGGTGGCACCAGAAGTCCATATGATGATGAGGCGGGGGCATTCAATGCTGAACTGAATCCACTGCCTGGTCCTTCAGCCCCAGGGAGAGCTGTGTCCTCAGGAGCACCAGCTGCTGTGTCCCAAGGCTGTGATGACCCAAGGGGTAGGGATTCTGGTTCTTCTGGGGCAACACCAAGGTCAGGGCTCACTGCTGCCTCTGCTCCATTGGCCTCAAACACAGCACCATCCACAGCAGACGGAGGTGGGAGAGCAGCACTGGGTGCACCAAGGGCCCCAATGGGTCCTGCTCCTCCAGCCCCAGAGAGGTCATGGCCGGGAGCTGCAGGACCATCTTGGGACAGTGCTGGTGCCAGGGCTCCATTTCCAGGAGCTGGGGCAGGGAACAGCTCAGGGTGCAGCACAGCTTCTGGTGCGGTGTCAGCAGAACCCTGCTGGGTGCTGCTGGCTGCAGGGCTCGTGTCACTCTGTGAGCCTGTGCTGGGGCTACCATCCCCTGCATCTTCTGATTG
>VXAB01014282.1:12817-25963 GCA_013399175.1 Odontophorus gujanensis | reverse complement strand
CGTTTGCACTCACGATGCACTCCTGTCCTTCGGATGTACTCACAGCGAGGAAAAGAGGAAAAGAAGATTTAAAAAAAAAGAAAGCTGTGTCCTATTGTGCCCCAGTGAGGGGCTCCCACCACCCGAGGGGGAACGGAGCGGAGGTCGGAGCTGTGCACGGGAGATTAACGAGTGGGAATTAGTGGGGATTGATCTCCTGAGCATGGGGAGTTCGTGTGAAAACAAAGGGGCTCATGGTGAGCTGCTCTACTCCTGGGTGAGCTCATAGAGTGGGGCATGGCAGCTGCTGCCACGGGGGATCTGTGGGGCTGCCACGGGGGATCTGTGGGGCTGCCATGGGGGATCTGTGGGACCACGGCCTTCGTAGCATCATTATTTCTGTACTCCGTTTCTCTGTACTGAACTTTGTAGGCTGTTCCTTGTCTGAAATCACTTGGCTCTGTCCCTGGGGGCAGTGGAGCTGGGCGCTGCCGGGCTTTGTCTGCCCCATGGGCTGTGGGTACAGTGTACTTTGGGGTCAGGTGTTGAGCCCACGTTCCCTGGTGCAGTGTGAAGCCTGTGAAGCTCGGTCACCCTGTACATAGGTAGCTTGTTGTCAGCCAGTTCTAGCGTACTTAGCCTTGCCTGTAATATTTTAGCTTCTTACTGAATGTGTGTGATGGTAGGAACGTATAATTTTTTGTACATTATATTTACTGAAGATGTTGCCTTTTGTTCGTTTGTTTTTTGTTCTGTTTTTTTTTATTTTAACTTTATTTTACGAACACTTTGGAATTCAAATGTGTTTTTTGCTTCCGTGAGGATTCATTTGGAAAGGTTTTTAAAACGACATTCCACCGATTTGAACTTTTTTGCTTGAGGTTGACTTCAATAAATCGTTCTCAATGTTCCAACGGCCGCCTCCCCAATTTTCTTCCGGGGCCGGGATTCGAACTCGCGGCGCCGCGCTCCCCGCCCCGGGGCGGGGTCACGTGGTGGGCGGCGGAGCGGAGCTGCGGTTCTCCGTGGAGGGCGGCGCTCCCGTGCTCCGTTCTGAGTGTTCGTGGGGTGCATCCTCAGTGGGTTTGCAGATGGCACGGAGCTGCAGCTGCTGTCATCCTGCGTGGGAGCAGCGAGGCCCTGCAGAGGGATCTAGGCAAGCTGCATTGCTGGGCGGAGATGGATGGGGTGAGGTTTGACAAAGCCTGCATCTTTTCTCTCGTTTGGAGTAAGAAATGTAATGCTGCAGCCTTTAACCGTGGATTTACCCATGGAGAGAAGACACAACCAGCAGGGTTGCTGCTCAGCGTGCTGGCTCTTCCTTTCTTCTTCCTTTGGCAGATAGAGGAGTTTAGATTTTAAGTGAGCTGTGGTACCCAAACCTTCCTCCAGGTCACGAAGCCCTCCTGGGCAGCTGCTCATCTGCTGTCTTTTTCCTCGCAGTCGTAAGGAGAAATCCAAGCACAGCTTTGTTCAGCTTTTGTGCAGACTGCGAGGTGAGACCAGCAGACACAAGGGACGAGTGCCTCTGAAGCTCAGGAAACGATGATGTGTTGTCACTTTGGGCCACCTCATCCCCCCCACGACCCTTCAGCCTTAGAACTTCAAGACGCAGCTTTACTTTTCCCTTGGAATTACACAACCATAACCTCTTTGACCCACCCCTCCCCTCCAAACGCATCGCAGCCATCGTTTATTGGTTTTGGCTTTTACTGGAAAAGAACATTAAATAACATTTAAAACTTATTTAATTATTATGATTATTTTTTAACAAAGTGCATAACTTAAAAAGCTGCTCACGACAGCCCCGTGTTAAGACTGTTCCTTTTCCTGCTCTCACAGGAGGCGTTCAGCAATCAGGCTCAGGCTCTGAAGGAGCAGCCCGAGTTTCTGCGGTCAGTAAATGAACGGCTTCAGTCCCTTTGGGATGGGGGGAGGCTGCAAACAACACCTTCTGAATAGTGCAAATTAACGAAGTACAACGGAGGAGGACACACGAACGGAGGCTGAGGAGACAAGGCTCGTCACCCATGCAGGGCAGAAGTCAGTGGGAGGGAGGTGGCTCTTCCCAAAGGCTGCGGTGACTTTCTGTGTCACTGAACGTCCCCTGCCCGCCCCGAGGCCGCGGGGAAGCAGTGGTTTTGATGAGCCGGGGCTCTCTGCTGCCCTTAGAGGAGAGCTAGCACAAAGCAGCAAGGTGCAGGCTGCTCCGCCTGCCAAACTACTTTAATTTCTTCGCTGGAGTCACTGAGACAGTGCCCGGACCCAACAGATCGGGCTCTGCCCTCGCTGGTGCAGGTGGTGTACTTGCCAATGAAAGCAGTGGCTGGAGCCTGAGGGGCACGAGACCCCCACGGACCCCTTGAACTCAGCAGCACTGCAGAGCTGGGGAGGGCTGTCCCTCCGGGGCCTGGAGCAGCTGCCTTCCCCTAATCCACTTTGGATGTGGAGGTGGAGCTGTCCTGGGGCACTGTGCACACGGCCGTGAGCTCTCTTTGTGCCTCATCCTTCTCCCACGAGCAGTCAGCATCTCCTTCGCTCAAGGCTGCTCCAGCTCTCTGCACACTGCGTGTTTAAGGCTTTTATTTCTCAAGGTCCCAAGCTAAGAGTATCCTCACTAAGCCTGCAGCAGGGTTTGTCCCTCCTATTGCATTTCCTAGCCCAGGCAGCTGTCTGCATCAGCACTGCAAAGCCCGTGTGATGACCTACAAGGTGGGCAGACAGCTCAGGGCTGACAGCACGTGTTGCCACAGGGAGTCACAGTGCAAGGGCTGTGTGTGTGTGTGTGAGCAGAAGTGGGGTTTGTTTTTTTCCTACCCAAAATGGAGGAAACCCATCTTTATCTCCAGGTAGCAGCAAGTACTGGGGAAGCAGCATGCGGGGCACTGCAGCAGAGGACAGAGGAAGGCAGAGAAGAAATCTGAACTTTCCTGGTGAGTACTCAATTGAACTGTATCTAAGAAAGCAAAGGGAGAATAAATCTTTGTGTGTCTGCTGTGCTTCGGTGCACGATAAAGAGGAAGGAAGCCCAGGGTGCTCACAGGCCAAAGGAAAGCCCAACCAGAGCTGAAAATAAGGAACATCATTCCCTCAAACGGACCGTGTGTGTCCTCTGGGGTCTCCTGGAAGTGTGGGCATGTAAGGTGACTTACAGCAAGTGGTTGAACAGCACGGGGTGGTCATTGGCCTCCTGGCAGAGGTTGGTCCAGTGTAACGCCTATGGTCTGGTAGATCTCCTTCAGAACCAGCAGAACTGTGTCTTCTGACTCCCTGGAGGAGGGGATATGGGCGTGAGTGGGCTGTGCTTCCCCTCACCTCGGCGTGCAGAGTGGCTGCAGGCACGAACCTGGAGCTTGACAGTTATGCAGGAGCTTACCAATAGCAGAGATGCCCTTGCAGCGCAAATAAATACTCATTAAAGCTCTCGATGGGCTTCTCCTGGAGCACGTAGTCGATGCGATTCCCCCCGTTCAGCTTCCCCACGTTAATGAGGGAGGAGTCCTCCTTGGCTGGCGCTGGGGCCTCCTCCAGCTTTGGCTCTGGAGAAGGGAAGAGCAGCGTGGCTCAGCACGCAGCAAAGCAGTGCCCGGTGCTCCCCCTGTGCCCACCGACCTGGCTGCTTCTCTGCGCTGCCCTCCGCCTCCCCCTCGCTGCTCGCACCCTCCACGGCTGCCAAGGGGGCACGGGTGAAGGACTGCCACGCCACCCGCAGGGACCCCAGCAGGTTGTTCTTCAGGTCCACGCTCATGCGTGTCAGCCCTTCTTTCAGCTCTGCAAGGCAAGGGCTGCGCTCAGGCACGGGGCTGCAGCCGGGCCCGGGGCGAGGGGCATCCGTGCCCCTTACCCAAGTGCATCCTCTTCCTGCCCTTGTGGTGTGGGAGCAGCATGGGCTCGAATTCCAGATCTGGGATGATCATGGGCTCGATCCTGTACGCCACCGGGTCAAACTGCGTGGGGTGGGAGAGCAGTGAGCGTGGGCTGGGGCACAGTGCCTCCCACGGGGGAGGGCTCCGGCTCCTATACCTACGGGGTGGAAGATGTTGAAGAAGCCCTTGCAGGTGGGCAGGCTGTAGTCCGGGTTGATCCTCTTCACTCCTCGCACCGTCAGGAACATCCCAATGGGAGACCCAAAAGCGAAGAAGATGGTGGGCTTGTAGAGCAGCTGAGGGTAATTGGCCGAGACCTGGGAGAGGAGGGAGGGAGGATTGGGTTTGTGTGGTGTGACACGGTCCGTGCTGGCGTGGTGCTCCTGGCCCAGCAGTTACCTGCCCCAGGCTGACATCCCGGTACGGACCATCCCTGCTGGAAGTGCAGCCCCCAGCACCGTGCTGCCCAGCACTGCTCCGCTCTCTGGCGTCCTGCAGAACACAGAGGAGCCCCTGTGAGGGCAGGTGCTGCAGAACAGCAGAGCTGGGACACGTGGGGACCCCACACCGAGTGGCGTGGATGGGATGGAGGAGGCTAAACTGCACAGAAACCATACCCGTGTCTCCCTCTCGGAGCTGATGTAGTGGAGGAGCTTCATCCGCGGCCCTAAAGGCATTCCCATCTCTTCGAGGTTTTTCTCTGTGCACAAGAACTGGAACATAAGCAGCACAGATGTTGGCACAGGAGCAGAGTGCTCCTGCTGTGCCAAGAGGCATTTGGTGTGCAGGTGACTCAGACGCACCCAAAGAACCACAAGGACAACAAAACAGCAGAGCTGCTCACCAGCGCTTCCCCGTCTATTTTCTCCTTCTCGAAAGCAGGGCAGTACTCAGACAGATGCAGCCTCTTCAGGATCTCTTTTACATCCTCAGCACTTCCTCTGCTTGAAGTTAGCCCGGACCCCTGTGAACAGAGCCCCAGGGGTGGCACTTTTTGTTCATTTATTTCTCTTTGTGCATCTCACAATTTCTCCTCCTTCCCGTGCTCAGCTCATACCTCCGTGCTGTGCCCGTCCTCGGGGGCGGCTTTCTGGTTCGTCAGGAGATCAAACAAAATGAGGGACCCTAGAAAGCATGCCCAGAGCAGCAGCAGCTCGTTAGGGTCACAGCAGAAGCATTTTCCTGTGCTGGAAGGCACGGGACCGTCCCCACTCCCACACGATGGGGACAGCAGCTGCATCCCGCAGGCAGAACTCACCCAAGCTGTGACCCGCAATGGAAACCCCCCCTTTAAAATCCGGGTTCCTCCGCAGGAAGAGAAGGTAGAGGCGGTTCATCTCGGAGGCCACCGTGTCCAGGATGGTCTGGCAGTAGGTGGAGCTGTTGTAGAAGAAAGCATCCAGGATGGTGTCGTTGATGAAGTGACGCAGGCGGCTGATGCTCGGCAAAGTGATTCGCTCCAGGTCCCTGAGGGGGAGAAGAAGAGGAAACTGCAGCCAGGAGGAGCCCGGGAGCCCTACTGCATCTGTAGGGCACAGCCTGGGACTCACACGTCCACGCCGGTGGAGTGCAGGGAGCTGTGCCAGTTGACGGGCAGGAACTCCACGCGCCCGATCTGCTGCTGCTCCTGTGCCTTCCTGAAGTGTGCCTGCAGCATGCTCAGGGAAACGCTCCTGAAGTCGTTCACTGCAAAAAGCCACAGACTGAGCAGAGCAGCAGGGCTGAGGGCAAGCATCCTGCACCAACAGCGCTTAATACGATAAAGGGAAAGATCATTACCCCGGGGAAATCCCAGCAGGGTCTTTAATCTGCTGCTGCCACCCTAAGACCTTGCATCTTTAACTACAAGCTCAAGGGAAGGCTCCATGTCCTCACATGTGTGTTTACTGGATTTGGCTGCCCCATCTGTGACAGCCTCCTGCCCTCCCCCCTCCCCGCAGCTTTAGCACAGCACGTGGGGTGGAGAAGGGCACTCTCAGGAGTTGAAAGGAAAACAGAAGGTGCCTATTTTAGAAGCAGAAGGGAGAAGATCACTCCATTTTGAGATGGGAGAGAGATGGATTTCCATGATTTCCATCGGGCAGCCTTGGAAAGAGTTTCATTAGCTGAATGTAAGAGCAGACTGAACTAAAGCAGATGCATCTGGATCCTGTGCCGCAGCTCAGCGGGTTCAGACAGCTGGAAAAGCTGAGCCCAGGTTGGGAAACCCCATTCAGAGCAGCAGCAGAATGCAGTGATGGAAAGGGGTTACTCAAACCTTTCCAGACAGTAGGATTTAATGGGTTGGTGAGCATTTATTCACGCTGCCCACCACAGTCAGCAAATCCGACCGTGCAGATGAGCGCCAGGACGGCCTGAACGCGCTCTGACAGAGCTCCCCATTGTCCCCACACTGAGCATCCCTGCCCCACTGCCACCCACCGCACTGCACGATGCTTCTGAAGCGGATGTCGCACGCAGGGCCGATCCCGTGCACCACGAAAACCAGGTGGTCAATCTGCAGGGGTTCTCCTGTGGGTGAGAAGGGGTCGGAGCTCAGGCCCGGAGATGGGAACTGGGTGAGGGAGTGACGCCGTGCTCGCTGCTCTGACGGGCACCAGGCAGAGCAACATTCTGTTCCTGACTTCCCACACACTTTGGTTTGCATAAGTGCTTTCCCAAGTGGAAAATGATGGGGTCGGACAGGAAGACGTGCCCGTCCTCACTGCTGGATGGGTCACACAGAGCTGAGGCACGGGGAAGTGCAAGCAGCAAGCAGACAGCAGCACGGGGCTCAGAGCTGTGCTCCTGGGTCAGGAGGAAACTCCCCTCATGCTTTGGATGGGTGTAAGGGAGGCACGCTCACCATTGGGGATCTCAGCAGCGATGTTCTCTACCCCTCTCTTCACAGTCCGAGGTCGCCCTTGTTCTGTAGGGGTGGAGCCCCAATCATCAGAGGTGGCAACGGGGTGGTAGTGCACCATCAGCTGTGAGCAGGGAGGGATGGACACTGCTGGAGCTGAGAGCATCTCCGTGCTCCCAGCGATGCCACGCGGCGGCCGAAGGATGTCCCTGCCCAACCACGGGGCTCTGCTCACCTTGGGGTTGTGCAGGATGATGATTTCCCTGCTTGGGGACTCCAGCTTCTTCTTCCACTCATCCAGGGTCACCGCGATCATGTACGCCTCCTGAGGGAAGCAGCATCCGCTCTGAATCAGCCCATGAATATTCAACAGCCATTTCCCACCCATTTTAAGTGTCACTTTGCGAAAGAGGCGCAGAGCTCAGCCCGGCCAAACTGGTGGAGCAGCAGGATTACAGCTGAAGCTCCTTGGGAAGCCCCCGTTGGGACAGCACAGCAGGCTTCCCCAGCAGAGCTCAGGTTTTTCATACACAGAGGACTGTGAACACGCACACGTATCTCAGCAAAGAAAGCCCCAGCCTGCACAGGAGGGGGGCAGCAAGCACTCCGTGTGCCCCTGGAGCAGTAAGAGCTACTTCTTGCACTTACAAGAAGTAAACTGGGAGGGGATGAGGGGAAAACAGAGACAGTGGGGAGAGCTGCAGGCTGGGATGGAGCTGCAGGGCTGAGAGCACGCAGAGCTCTGGGCCACAGCTGGATAGGGCAGCAGGGCACGCACAACAACAAGGCATTTAGTTATGGTAATCAGCCCGGAAAATGTCACCCCAAAGCCTCAGTGTCACCCCAAAGCCTCACGTGAGTTCACATCCTCAGGTGCAGCACCAGCGGTCCCATATGGAGTTTGGGATGTGAGGGCGATGTGGGGCAGTGAGAGGCCCGGGGGCGTTGGGGTTTTTACCTCCAGCTCCTTGCTGAAGCTCTCCGAGTAGGGGATGTACTTGTTGTCCTTGTCCCCCTTGTAGAACCAGGTGCAGCGCCGCACCTCGGCCACCTCCTCCTCCCAGAACACGGCCACGCGCTGCCGCTGCTTCAGGTGCACGTCGTACCTCCCCCCCGACGTCGGCACGACCACGTCCGCCTCGCCCTTCCCTGGGGGGACCCAAGCCCGGAATGAATCACGTGAGGGCCAAAAAGGGGGAGCTGCACCACGCCGCCACCATCAGCAGCAAACGCCGGTGCTGTCCTATGTGCACAGACAGCATCGGGGGGGGGGGATGCCCAGAGCGCCGAGCCCTAACCCCGCCTTCCAGCCCCAGGCACGGGCTGCTGGGGGTCCCCATGCCCCTGCTTGGGTGAAATCGCGGCCGTGGGAGCTCTGCTGCTCAGCACCAGGACTGCACATCCCAGGTTCCCCTGCAGGGTCCGTGTGCTCCCAGCTCCGCTGCCGCCAAGAAGAGGTCCTCAACTCAAAATCCCAACGGGGGAATGCTGCAATCCAGGCCGGCGCTGTGGCCTTTCCCTCTGCACCACCGCCCCGCTTCCCCCGGCCACGCACCTGACGGGACCCCGCCGACCCCACCGGGCCGGTTCCCCGCGGCACTACGCGAGGGATGGGGCGGAAGGAGCAGCCCCGACGGCGACCGAAAGCAATCGGAGCGGCACCGTCCCCGCGTCCGAAGGCGTCGGCCGCGCGTGGGGCAGCCGAGGCCGTGGGACGGAGCTCCTACCTGCACCGTGAGCCTCCTCCAGCCGTTCCGAGTCCTGCGTGCTGAAGGGCAGCCACCGCTCCCGTCCGCCGCTGACCTTGCAGTAAAACCAGTGCGGAACCACCGCGTCGTACCCGTTCCCCGCGTCCCACTCCGCAGCGTCGGGGGCGGCCCGGGGGGGCTGCGCCGGGTGCTGCTCCTGCGCGGACATGATGCTCCTGGACAAAGCGAAAGGACGGACGGATGTACGGAGCCGCGGAGCCCCCGCGTCCACCCGCACGCAGAGCCTCCCCCACCCCACGCCCCGTCCTCGCGGGGAGGCCGCAGTCCCCTCCCCGCCGCGTCCACGGGCGGATACGTCAGCGCCGTCGGTGAACGCACGCGTACGTAGGGCGGCAGCCGCTCCCGCACCGCGCGGCGTCCCCGGCGTCCCCGGCCCCGCTCCCGGCTCCGTTCCCCGGCCCCGCTCCGTTCCCCGGCCCCGCACGGGGCGGTGCTCCCTCTGCCCGCCCCCGGCGCTGCCCCCGCGCTGCGCTGCGCCTGCTCGGGCCGGGCGGAGATGGGGGAGAGGGAGGGGGAGGGGGTCCGCCCTCCACGCGCGGAGTTTCCGCCGGGGGTGAGCCGCGCGTTAATGAGAGCCCGGCGTTAATTGAGATCACGGCGTCCACGGGAGCCCCGCCGGCCCTGAGCCGGATGCGTGGGCCGCGCATCGCATCGCTCCCCTTCGTGCGGAGGTTTTCGTTCCCCTCTTCCCCACCCGATCGTTCCCGCAGCGCCGGGAGGGGACTATTGCAAAGGGGTGCGTTATATCGGCACCAGAACCCCCTCCCCCCATACACACACACACAACCCCGCCATGCCACGCACACGCACGCCGTTTCCTTTCTGCTCCAACCGCATCGCTGCGCCCCGAAACCTTTGCACCGACCCACGGGGCGCTGCCGACGTGGCAGCTCGAGCTCAGCTTTCCTCCTGCTCGGGGCTGACTGCGCTGCGGTGCTTCTGCTCGCACGGTGCCGGTGGTCGGAGCTGTCCGACCTCTTTTCTCCGGCAGCGTCAGTGCAAAACAAAACGCAGGAGGCAACGCGGGGTCGACCCCGATGCGACCCTCACTGCTGAAAGCGAAATCAATGGGAGAAAATGCAGCTTTGCGCAGCTCCTCGGATGTTAGGGTGAATGAACCGGGCTCATCCCCGGGGATGCTGTGCCCGTGAAAGCAGCAGCAGCACCGTGACAGCCCCACGTGGCATTCGGGGGAAAGGTCTCCCTGGGTGGTGCCCACGTCCGCTCCCCCCGGGGGAAGCACAGCCCACGTGCACCGGCTCTTTTGCAAGAACGAATTGCAGACGTCGCAAAGGGAAATCCAAAGGGAATCCGGCACTCCCGTGCCAGAGAAAACAAATGAGGCAACAGAGGGAGAAATGGGCTCTGCTCATTCCTCGAGGAGCACCAATGAGGTGTGACCTCAGCCCGGGGCTGACCCTCCCTCGGGGGATCTGCTCAGTGTACAGACACGGAGCAATGTGTGTTAGGAAATGACAGCTAAAGGCACCCACGACCTCCTGTGCCCCCTCAGAGCACCCACATTTCACACCGAGACACGGGTGGGGTGACCTGGCTGCCCTCTGCCCTGCAGGACAGCAGAGCTCCAGCACTGGGGCACTCAGCTCCTTCCCCCCAGATACCTTTGGTGTGCTGAGCACCACACACGATCTCAGGTGCACCCAAAGAGCTGTAGAGGTCACTGTGTGCAGCACTCTGAGTCTGCAGTGCTGGGGGGTGATGGGCACTGCCCCTCAGCAGCACTCAGTGGGCACTCACAGTGCTCGCGTGCCACGCTCAGCCCCTGGGCAGCTCGGAGCCATCTCCTCCAGGACTTCCCCTCAAAAAGAAACAACGAGAGGCTTCGAGAGACTTTAATTACAAAATAACATGTAAAAGTTGTGGGGGTTTATTACCTCGTTAGCTCAGCAGCGCTTCGCTTCGGGGCTGAGCCCTCCACCCCACACTGTGCTGCTGTGCAGCCCAGCACAGACCTCACATGATGCTGCAATCCAAAGCCAGATCTCCTCCACGTGACCCAAAAAAGCATTTCCTCACACCCCACTGTCCAGAGCCTGCAGCACAGCTCCAGCTGTGCCTCTTCTCCAGGTGAACAGCTCAGAGCTCCCACATCCACTGATGTCACAGCAGAGGATGCAGTGCTGCCCCTGGGAACAAAGGGAACCCCACAACGATGCACACAGCTCTTGTGGCAATGGGTCTGAAGCTGAAAGGATGAGGGCCTCACTCTGTGGCTGCGTGGTGATGAATGTGGCAAGAGGTACTGTGGATTGGGCCCAGTTTGGGGATCTTTGCTCTGTGCAGTGATTTTCTTCTGCTGAGGGAGAGGGTGCAGAGCTCCAGAGGCAGTGCTGAGTACCTCAGGTGGTGCTGCTCCTTCACAGCCTGGAGCAGACAGCTGAGTTTGCTGCTTTCATCCTCTCCCAGTTGATCCACTGCCGAGCTCTTTGTTGGGGCTGGGCTTTTCCTCGGGGTTTGTTTGGGTTTTTTTTACATCTTTTCCATCGGGACTTATTGCTTTTTCATTGCCAATAGTGCTTAGCAGAATGAGCTGAGATTTGGAAAAGCTCTTTGGAACCTCCACCGAAGGCTGCGATGCGGCCAGCACGCCTTCACAGCCCCTTCCTTTCCAGTTTTTCCAGCACAGCCTGGATCCTGTGGACAGCTTCCTTCCTGGCCTGCCGGACGCTGTCCTGCCCACCAGTCTCAATGGAATCCAGTTCTAAGAGCAGCTTGGTCAGCATCTCCTCCAGAAGCCGGTAGGATTTGTCTGTCTTTTTTCCTACAAATTCATCCACCTCTTGATCTAGCTGTTCAGCCTCCCCTGTAACGTGTAGGATCCTCTGAATCTCTGGCTGGATGGCTGCAGAGTGCACTGAAGCGTGGCTGCCAGCCCTGGGGCCTGGCTCCTGCTTCCGAGTCGTGCCGTGGTACATGTGGGGCTGTGCACTGTACTGCACCTTGGGGTTGGAGGGAGATGAGTTGGGGTTGAGCTGAGCGGGTGCTTTGGGGTCATTCGTTATCCCAGAGTGCTGGTGATTGACATCAGGATAGTAGCTGTGTTGGTTTGCACTTTGCTCGGGTTTGTCATAAGCAGATTCCTACAGCGAGAGGGGGGAATAGAAATCTGTGTCACAGAGGCATTAGATGAGATCTGACCCACTTCAAACCCACCCCCAGAGGTCTGCTGTCTCCAGTACTTTCTGGAATCACAGCCATGGGTTTGGATATACACGTAGGACATTTTGCTGGCAGTACTTAGAACTGTTGCTTGGCTTCTACCTCCTGGAAACCAACTGTGCTTGGAGGAAGGAGCACGGTGGGAGCTGCTGGGGAAGGCAGCACGACCTGAGCTCTGGCTGCAGCCAAAATCTGTGCATCAGAGCCCTCAGAGCACCGCAGTACCTTTGTGTCCCACGCAGAGGGATGAGATGCAGCCCCACTGCCAGTCCAGGGCGGGTGTGATTCAGAGAGGAACGGGTTCCCATGTGCTGGAGCAGTGGGCCACGTGTACCGTGGCTGCACCCCATAGGTGGGGGGAGCCCACGCCTCCTCCTGGGCCCGGGGCTGAGGGCTGGCCCCGGGGCTGTGGTCTCCATATGGATACTGTGGGACGGGCATTCCCGGGGTCTGCGGGGAGAAGGGGACAGTGGTTACACCCCCGAGTCACTCCCAACACTGCAGCTCTGTGCCAAACAGCTCTGGGAAGAGCCACAGCACTGCGACCGCTGCCTGCTTTCTGCTCTGCAGCCCAAGATCCCCCAGACAAAGGGGCAATTCCAAGCTGTCACACGCAGGGCCAGCAGGTCGGGATGCAGAAGCCACTCAGGACCCGGCGTCCCCACGCTGAGCACACTATGGGAGCTCTCATAAAGCTGCAGCGTCTCACCTGCGGTGGGGAGTAGCCAGCAGCCTGCTGCCTGCGCAGGGAGCAGCCCTCTGCCGGGCAGTCCTGAGCGCCACAGCCCCAGGGAGGAGCGGGGGGAGGGGGGCGGTACACGGCTGCGCCGTCGGTGGTGTAGGGGCTGCGGGACGGCCCCGTGGAGCTGTAGGGTCGGCTCTGCGGCACCGCGGTGTAGTGCGGAGCGGACGGAGGGTACGGGGCAGCGTAGGCTCCGTTGGTGTAGGGAGAGTCCGTGCTCTGGGAAGGAGGAAAGGGAGAAACAGAGGGGAAATGCGTTGAAACGCGCGCTGGGAGCTTTCATCGGGAGCTTTCATCGGGAGGGTCATTTCCATCCCCGACTGAGACCGATGGGGGTCAGGACGACCCAGGAACGTTCGTTTCCTCCTCCAACCCACAGAGACAGCAGCGCGGGACGGTGATGAGGGCCCGCACCTCCCGACCCCGAGGAGCGGCCGTTCGCATCGCGGCTTTCCGGCCCCGCCGGGGATCCGCTGCGCCCTACAAGCGTCCCCGCGGGCCNATCCGCTGCGCCCGACAAGCGCCCCCGCGGGCCGGGCCGGGCCGGGCCGGAGGAACCGCGGCCCCGCGCTCCGCCTACCTGAGCCGCGGGGTCCGCTCCGCCGGGGAAGGGCTCTCGGCCGTACGCTCGGGGCTGCGCGGAGCTCCAGAAGCCGGGGGCGAAGCCGGGGCCCGGCGGCTCCTGCGGGGGGGGAAAGCGCCGTTACCGCCGCGGTGCGGGGATAGCGGGCCGCACCCGGGCCCCCTCCGCCCGTACCTGCCCGTGCC
>VXAB01014282.1:623-11066 GCA_013399175.1 Odontophorus gujanensis | reverse complement strand
GGGGGGGACATGGCCTCAGCAGGGATGTGGGGGTGCTGGGCAGCTCGAGCTGTGCCTGGGCAGTGTGGTTTGGATCCATGTGCACCAGTGGAGCTCTGTGGTGGGGTAAGTGCTGGGCACAGTGTGTGTGGATCCCAGCCCCGCTGCCGTTGGGGCACACGTGGTACCTCCCTTTCTTGCAGCTTTTCAGGTATCCCTGAGTTGTTCTGTTTCCCTGGAATGGGGGCACCCTGGAGCTGAAGGGGTGGCTCTGTCAGGGATCGGTTCAGTCCTCAAAAACAAGTGCACGTCCTTGCTCCGAGGCCGTGTGTTCGGGGCTGCTGCTCCGTGGGGATAACAGCAGTGCAGGGCTGGAGATCTCCGTGGTGGGGAGAGCTGTTCCTGTGGTGCTGCATGGCTGGGGCAGCGATTTGGGAAGGAGATGCTCAGCTTTTGCCCTCCCCCAGTTCCTCCCAAACCCATCCCATTGCACGTGAGATGCTCTGTACTGTGCTCAAGCCTGATTGGAGGGGATCCATCCAGATGCATCCATCCTGAGGGTATGGGCAGCTAGGGCTGAGCGCCGCGGGGCTGTGCTGCAGTTCCCTGTGTGCCCTCAGCGTCACAGTGAGTGGGTGACCTCCCCCCCTCACCAAACTGTTGCGACAGTGAGGAGGAGAGCAAGGTCAGCACCCCCGTGCCGGGCTGGAGGAGCTGACGTCAAAGGAAGCAGCTGTGATTCACAGCTTCTGGGGAGCGCTCGGTGCTGGGGCTGTAACTCATCCCACAGATGTCATTTCAGCCTTGAGCGTTATCGCTGCTATTGCTCCACCCCCTGGGGGAGATGTGGGGCTGCCCCCTCCGTGCAGCACAGTGCGGGTGGGACCCCTGCCCCTTGCAGCCTCCCCCTGCACCGTGCAGCTCCCAGCTGCAGCTCCGTCTGCAGAATGCTCTCAGCCTCGTCGTGTGCACGGAGCATCCATGTGCACTCCCCCCGTGCCGTGCAGCAGAGGGGGATGGCAGTTTGCCCCGTGTATCTGGGCAGCAACAGCTGCACGAGGATGTGCGCATGCGCTGCTGCTGACACCCACGGTGACCTGCAGCCCCCAGCAGATGCACGGGGAGATGGGGCTGTCCTTGGCCCCCGGGGCCCTGCCGTAAGTGATGGCCCTTATCTCGGTGCTGACAAGCCAGCATCCTTCAGCTGGTGGATTTAAGGCCGAGTGCTGGGGTTGGGGCACAGCAGCGTTTGCAGCGCTCAGCAGAACTGCGCTGCGCCGTGGAGATGCTGCCTGCCACCTTCAAGCTGTGTGCTGCCATCTCCTACCAACACCTGCGCAATGTGACCGGTGAGAGCCCCGTGCTGCCTGCACGACTTCATTCGCTGTGTTTCTGGGCTGGGGGGTGGAGGCTGTATGCCGTGCCCTGTGGGGCTGCAGCTCTGGGGTGGGTGGTCGCTCCTCGGCTGCTCTCGGGCTGTTGTGTGCTCTGCATGGAGCAAAGCAGGGCAGATCTGCTCCTGTCCTCCAGTAGTAGGGAGCTTCTCTGTTCAGCAGTGGGGTGGATGTGAGCAAGCGAGGCTTTCCCAAGGTATAAAAGGGAAAAAATAGCCGTGTCTGACAGCACTGTCCTGCTGTGATGTGCTCTCTGCTCCCAGGGCTGCGCAGGCAGGCGGCGGTGGCCATCAGCCAGGAGCTCAGCAAGCTGTCGTGCCACAGCACGGGGCCCGGCGCGTGGATCAACCAGGTCCGCAGGAGAAGCTCTCTGCTCAGTAAGTGCTGGGAGGAAATGTGGTGCTGCGTGCTTTGCTGAGCAAATGGGAATGCAGGAGGTGGTGGAGCTGATCTCCTGCCCGAGTTGTGGGCACAGGGAGGTGTGTTGGATGTAGGTAGAGCTGGGGGGTGTTGAAGTGCGTTAGCGTTCTGCTTTTGCGCGCTCCCTCTCAGGCTCGAGGCTGGAGGAGAGGCCCTACAGCGAGGTGGAGATGTCCTACATCAAACAAGGAGAGGAAGCCCTGCAGAAATCGCTCAGCATCCTCGGGGACCAGGAGGGCTGGAAGACGGAGACGGTGGTGGTGAGCCCCCCCGTGGCCACGCGGGGTCGTGGTGCCGCTCCTGTGTCTGCGGCGCTCATCTCCTTCCCCTCTCCAGGACAACGGCGACAAAGTGCTGAGCAAGGTGCTGCCAGACGTGGGCAAGGTGTTCCGGCTCGAGGTGGTGGTGGATCAGCCCCTGGACGCGGTGTACAGCGAGCTGGTGGACAACATGGAGCAGATGGGCGACTGGAATCCCAGCGTCCAAGAGGTGAAGGTAGGAGAGACTTCGGGGGCTCGTGGGGTCCCTGAACCCCCCACGCTGCTCCACGCGCCCTCACCCTCGATCGCCGCACAGGGGGTTTTTTCCACGCGGGGCTCAGAGCTCAGCAGCCCACGGTGCACTGAACGCTTGGTGCCGTTGTTTTTCCTGCCCAGATCCTGCAGAAGATCGGGAAGGACACGCTGATCACCCACGAGACGGCGGCCGCCGCGCCCGGGAACATCGTCGGGCCGCGGGACTTTGTGAGCGTGCGGTGCTCGCGGCGCCGCGGCTCCACCTGCGTGCTGGCGGGGATGTCCACCACGCACGGGGCCATGCCCGAGCAGCAGGGATTTGTGAGGTAAGGAGGTGGGAGCTGTGGAGGTGCTCCAGCAGAGGCGTTGTGGGCTCTCGCTTTGCACCGCGCGCTCTCCTGTCCCCGCGCAGAGCTGAGAACGGCCCCACGTGCATGGTGCTGCGCCCGCTGCCCGGCAGCCCCTCCCAGACCAGGCTAACGTGGCTCCTCAGCATCGACCTCAAGGTGAGTTCTGCACTGAGCTGTTCCTAAGAGCAGCGGTTGTGTTCGGGGCAGTGGTGCTCACGGTGCTGCTCGCTCCTCCCCAGGGCTGGCTGCCGAAGGCCGTCATCAACCAGGTGCTGTCCCAGACCCAGGTGGACTTTGCCAGGCACCTCCGGCAGCGCATGGCACGGGCTGTGAGCTGCACTGAGTGCTCTGTCCGGGGGTAACAGGAAGGATCCGTCCTTAGGGAGCTCGGGTACCTTAGTTCTGGCCTGTGCTAACAACGCAGGCCGTCAGTAGTTGGCAGTACTAATAAGGCTTTAACTAATTAGCCAGGGGCTGGAAGGCGGGGCCGGCAGCTGCTCCGTGTGCCATACCTGAAGGGGGAGGCTGCTGGGACCTGCTGGCTAATGACTTATAAAGCTTTGTGAGTGTACAGTAAAAAGGCCTTGGCTAATTAGTTATCAGAGTCCCAGGAGGCAGTGCCTGCTCAGAGTGCAAATAAATACAGGACTTCACCTCAAACGCGTTGCCATCCTTTCCCCCAGCGAAGCAGCTCTAAGTGATTTCATGCAGGTTTGCATGTCTGTACAGGAAGATTATTTATTCGGTGCTCTGCAACGATGAGCATCAGTAGGAGCCCCTGTAAAGCTCTGCCACTGCTTCCACAGCCACAGTTAGCTGTAGGAACTCCAAGTTTTCAGCTAAACAAAACAGAAGTCACAGGACAGGAGCAACCTGAGTTGAAAAGAAGGGTTTATTTTCAAACTGGCTGCCAGTTTATGTAAAAAAAAAAACAACAAAAAAAACCCACCAAAATAAAAAGTTTGGACAGAAGCCCAAACTTCAGTCTCACATGCAGTAGTTCCAACGCAACGCTCCTGGATGGGAACTGCTGAGCAGAAGGGGCAGCACTGCTTCTGCAGGCAGAGGTCTGCTCCCACTGAACAATGCCTACAGCAGGTGAAGGTGATCCCAACACAATGCTTGCTTCTTCAGCTGCCTGCACTGTATGTTACTGCAGGCTCCACGAGCTGCTCCCACGTAGCACCACCCACACTTCAAAAAAAACTGCGTGGGCTCAGCGTGGATGCTCAGGTGCCACACACACTGCCAGGAGCTGCGTTGGCTGCAGTGTGTTTGTTCTCTGACACGTTGTTCTGAGTGATGCACATTCCTCTAGAATAAAATCCACCTGATTTTGAGATCTGTTGTTGCTTTGTTGTGCTGCAGCTGCTGCTGCTTTTAAGGCTCCCAGGGAGGGCTTCGTCTTCCATCCACCTCTGTCTCTACGTGATACAGGACATCTGCCAGTGTGTGCTCCACTACTGCACCCCAGCCCATGTCACTCATCTGCAGAGGGAGCAGAAGGCAGCAGTGAGCTCAGTGTGTGGCACACAGAGGGCAGCAGCCCCACGGGGCTCCAAAAGCACAGCAGAGACAAACACACGTTTCCTTTTAGCACTGAGCCAGCTCTACCCCTGTGTTGGGCACGAAGGGAAGAGTTAAAAGTTCTGCTTTTTTAGTGCTCCTTTCTTTGACGTTTTTTAATTCCCCCATGGTGAATTCCTGGTCCCATTTTGGTGACAGCACAGCTGAGGTCACTACTGAGCAGTGGGGTGAGGAATGGCTGTGGTTACTTACGGGGCGGTAGGAGATCTCTCGGGGGGGATACTTGAAATAGGGCCCAAAGTTGATAGAAACCTACAGAGAACATTGGAGAACAGTGCTCAGGAGAACGCTGCAGAATTCTGCTCCCTTTTTCCTCCCCCTGTTCTTCAGCCCTGACCCTCTCCACTCCTGAGCTTAACTGCACCCCGAGCAAACACTCCTCCATATATCTCTGCATTAATGAGGAGTTTGATGAAGTTAAGTTACACAAGTGAACAAATGCACTGTTCTACACTGACTCCACCACAGCAACTCTGCCTCTCCTCTCTGCTCTGTTCCCAGCGTGCACTATGAGCACCATGCACTTGGGCATTCCCTTTCCAAGTACGTTATTACCGTGCAGCCTTTGTACAAAGAAATAGCAGGAAAATAAACTCCTTCAAAGATGTCCTTAAAAGCCACTCCCTGGCTGGCGCCGTTCTTGAAGAATATTATCTGAAAAGCAAAATGAGAAATCTCTCAATGGGATCTCTCACACCACTTGGGACTCACAGGGCCATTGTCCAAAGGCAGTGTATCAACAAGGACAGCTCCATCAATAACAGGAAAAGAGAGCAGTGTCAGCATGCTCTCCCCTCATTACTGAGTCCTGCATCTTCCCCCTCCTCTGCTGCTCAGCTCACCTGGCTGCCCGGTGCTTGCTTTAGGCTCTTCTCTGCTTTGTCCACAAAGTCCTTCTCTTCAAAGTACAAATAGCTTTTAAATTTGATCAAAGCCTGAAATATCAGAAAACAAAAAAAAACAAATAAACCCAACCACTTCAGACAATGGCAAAGCTCTGGGGAAGGCTGCCTGACTGTAACAGGGCCCAAAAGTGATGCACAAATCCTTGAGGAGAAGAGCAGCTGCAACAAGATGTGGGCAGCCTCGGTCAGAGGTCCACGTACAGTGCTCCCCTGCACAACCCTGGGTGAGTGGATTTTGTTTTCTTGAAGTCAATGCTTTTAAATTCACTGCTGTGAACTGGAATGGTACCCAGAGTTAGGCTGAGAAGGATGCACTTCAAACGGGGAAGACCTGAAGCCCACCCAACCAACCCACTGTCCTCTGGGGCACACAGCCAAGGCATCAGTTGGCAATCCCCAAACCTCACCTTATCTTTGTAGGTGTCAGGCAGTGATTTGGCAGTCTCAGTATCTTCTGGAAGGCTGATGTAGAAGCCCAGGACATCACCCTGGCCGTAGCCAGATGAATAGTGCTTCCCTATGGACTGGTGAAACTTTGTTCCCTTTTTGCTGCGCCAGGAGTAACTGAATTTGTCGTATCCCAGAGGTGCCTGGAGGTTCCCTGCAGAAACCAATGTCTCTTTGTGAACGTGCAAGGTGGAGAACAGCCCAGGATGTGTCCCTTCAGCTGCTGGGCTAACAGTCAGTAATTAAATACAACGGTCATTAGCATAAAAGCATCAATCAGCACTAAGCACGTAACAGCACTGCAGACCTGCTGGTACTGAAGCTCTGCACAGTTCAGAGAACCTATGGAAAGAGTTCATCCTAGGTAAGGCAGTTACAGAAGGGGCGAGCTAGGCATCACTAAATTATCTAGCTTTAAATTACCCAAGGAAAACAAGCAGGAATTAGTTAGAGCCCAAGGCCTGCTAGAAATATTTCCTTACCCAGTGGCTGCGACCAGCCTAATCTGGCTGCTGTGTCCGGGGGCATCTCATCCATGGAGATTTCGAAGTACCACGCTCCCTTCCTCACTCCATGTGATGCTCGGACCATGGAATAGCCCTTCTCACCAACAACAGTCAGCCTGTCATCCGAGATCTTCAGCTGAGGAGCTGCACGGGGAAACAGGAGAGGCAACACAGCTCATTCCTGACTCCCAACAGGCAAGGGAGTGAACGTAAAGAAGTGGGTTTTGTGTTTTCATCTCTTAAACCAATGTCTGCAGCCTCAGTGACTGCTGACATGGGGTGGAGCGGGCAGCTCCCGCAGGAAGAGGGTGTGCACAACCTGCTCACGATGAGGAAGCTCTGTACCTCTGTCGTGCAGTGCCAGCAGGACTCGTTCGTACAGGCAGGCTCTGTAGAGGTCCCCAGGAATCGGCTTTCCTGCCCAGCAGTCCAGCTCCAGCTTCTCTGGGTCGGGTGCGTGGGGGTCGGGCTCAGCCAAGATGTAACGATAGCCATCCTTGTTGAAGGGGTGCTCCAAGGGGTAACCGTGGGGGGGCAGGCGCTGTGCAGAAAACAACGGGTCGCTGGGGAACACAAAAGCTACAGGTTGGCATCTCACCGTGGCTACAGCTCAGCTACAGCTCGACCCAGACACTGCTGCTGCTCCCCTGCCCTCACCTCCGTGTTTTCTTGGCTGTTCCCGTGGTGGATCCGTCCTGCTGCTTGCGCTTGGCCCCCCTCCCCTTCCCGCTGCCTCCTGCAGCAATTCCTCCTTCCAAGAGAAACAACAGCTCGTTAAGCAACCGAAGGGCACAGAGGGCCTGTGAGCGTGGAATCTCCACAGTCAGGACACAAAAAGCCACAGTCACATCAGCTCATGGGGTCACATACGTTCTCCTGCACGGTTATAACTGAAAAGGACTTCAGTGAGGATGAGCACAGCAACGCCCGACAGCACTGCTGTTATCTGCTTTCATGGAGATTCCAGTCACACAGTTCTGGTTATTTCTGCAGAAGCAGCAGACATCCACCCTCTGGGGCACAGCACCTGATCTGAGTGCCATCCCCACACGACACTGATACCTCAACACTGCATTTCAGTACACTGAAATACACTAAGTTGTGTAAAAAGGAAAAGCAGTGCAGGTGTTCCTCTTCAGTGTGATCCAAACTGCTTCTGTGTCACAGGGCAGCACCTGACTTGTAGTTACAAACAAAAACAGAGTGCAGGACAAAGCTACGTGTCAGATCTTATCCAATTAATATTGGTGTTCATGTTTTAATGTGCTACATGGCACGTGCTTTTAACATCACACCGTTTAAGATTTAAAAGAACTATGGGATTTGCATGTACTGCAGATAAACACCTTTCAGAACCACGTGGTAACCAGGCACACAGTGAGCTTCTGTACGAGCAGCACTGCCCCTGTGCTGCACAGGACTCAGACCTCCAAGGAGTGCCATATTCTGCACACACATAACTTGATTTAATCCACTCAGTAGCTTTAGCAAAAGTATTGAAGACTCTGCAGCTTCCAATCACTTATTTATGTAAGCATAATCACACCAGCTTACAGGCTCAGCCCTCTTGTTCAGGTGCTACAATTTAAAACATCCAAAGCATCAATCAGATCACATCTTACAGAGGAAAAGATAAACTAAGTGAAAATAAAACTTTAAGCCAATTGAGTGGGGCAGAATATGACACATCAGAAGCTTCTAACTGTTAAAACATGAAGAAGTGAGATGGTTGGTTGGCATTATGCTGCAACCACAGCAGGACACGCTTCTGATCTTTAATTTAATTCAGCTTTTAAGGCAATTGAACACAAAAGCTTTCCAAAACAACAGCAATACTTAAGTTTTAGAAGCTGAAAGGCAAATATTCACCTCCCAGAGAGGCTCCATCTCTAAGAACAGAAGTGGCACCACACATTTGATGAAGTTGCAATCATTAAAGAAGAAAACAAGCAGTGCATGAAATGGAGACAACGTGGCTTAAACCCTATTTGTAACAGCCCCACTCACCTCCTGCTGGTTCCTGATTCAAAACGTTTCAAACAGAGCCTTGTGCCCCAAGAAACCTCATCAGCTCTTAATTTTACTACAGCACAATTCCTAAGATTAACCTTGATGAGCACAAAGTTGTTAGCAAAGCTGCCATTCCATAGAGGAACAACAGCAAAACACACGCAGTGGTTTTAAGGAAATGCACTGCACAGACTTTCCCTAGATCCCTGCAAATCTCAGAGTGAGGAGAACAGCAGAGGGACAGTGAGACTGCCTGGGTGTGTTTGGAATGTGCTGCACAGAACCTCTGGTCACACTGGGTTTAACTGCTGCACCCCCAAACTGATGGAGCTGCACACTCATGGTTACAGCTCTGCCCCAAATACTGAGGGGAAAAGAATAAAGAACTTGCCATTTAAATTTCCACTTGTGGATACAGCACTGTTCTGCTTCTGGTTATCATATGCAGGACCGATGTTGGCAAGATCCTGAAAAAGGAAGGAAACAAAACTAAAGAGATGCACAGAGTCAGACAAACTCACCACCTGCACGTGCTGGGGTCCTCCAGTGCATCGCCTGGCACCACACAAGCTCAGGGGCTCATGTCAGCTTGGATCCTTTATGCTCATCTGACTGAGCACAAGACAGCAGCAAAACCAGCCTGCCTCCCTCCCTCCCCTCCTCCTGAGTGCTCTCCTTCCTTCCCTAATCACACACTTGGTCTAGAAGTCCAAACTTGGGGTAATCTTCTTCAGGATCCTTACTCCCTGGGTCCGGATGCTCCTTCACTAAGAACACATCTCTTTCTTTACACTGAAACAGACAACAGAATAAGATCAACCCAAATCCATGCACATGTATTTATACCCAAAAATGGTATTATTAAAGCACACAGTGAATACCAGGCAGCCACAAGCAGCAGCACCAGAACCATCCCCATTTCACCCTCCTCGAGTGTCAGACAGTGGTTATCACTCACAGAAAATCCTCCATGAACTCAACTACATACCATAGTTTTGACAATATTGTTAGGCCAAGTCATTTTTCCCGGTCTCTGTCTCGTTGTCATACACTCCCAGTATTTATCAATGAATGGGATAATATCCTGTTAACAAAAAAACCACCAAATCCAGTCTCAATAACTGAGTCTGAAAGTCACAGTGCCAACGTTTGAATCTGCAGACTCCCATGCCAGCTGTACCTTATCCTTGGAGAACATGGTTTTTGGATGCTCATCCTGCGTCCTTGACTGCCACGTTAAGTTGGCCAGAGCACTAAGGCACATTTCCTTGAGATCTTAAAAACAAAGACAGGCCAAAGCTCGAGTTACATTCCATGGGGAGGATAAGCACACAAACACGACCACAGCCATCACCACAGCACGTTCTCCTTCCTAACAACACGGAGATGATCTTGCACAAGGTTTCTCTGAGTGAGCTGTCACACTTACTTGCTTGCTTCCTTAAGAAATACGTGTTCCCACTGTGGTGGCAAACGTTGCAATGGAAGCTGTAGTTGGTCATGAAAGGCAAACAAGACCTGGAAAAGAGCAGAGTACACCTTGGGAAGAAATGAATGCTCCCCCTTTACAGAAAGAGCACTTTATAGGGTCAGTGATCTTTGCATCAGATTAAGCTTATCACTGGAAAAATGCAAACAATCAAAGTGTCATCTCGTTCCAGAGACACCACGGAGGCACTCAAGGGGCACCAAGGGGGGCACCCAAAGGCCACCAACACCAAAGAGGCACCCGAGGACCACCAATACCGAGGGGCCACCCACACCTAAGGGCCACCAACACCAAAAGAGCCCCCGAGGGCCATCCCGGGGCCCCCAGAGGCGCACCCCAGCCCCACCGAAGCTGCACGCCGGGCGCCGCGTGCACCCATACGTACGTGGTGTCGATGCCAAAGGTGTCGGCCGTGAACCACTTGGTGCAGATGCCGCACTGCAGCTCGATCTCCCCGAGCTGCCGCCCGTTCTCCTCATCCACCGACCCCGTCTGCGCGTCCATGGCCTCGGGGCCGTCCGGGGCGGGCTCCTGCGGGGGGGCGGCGGCGCGGCTCCGGTTACCGCCGTCGGGCCCTCGGCGGCCCTCGCACCCACCTCGCTACGGCTCCCACGTACCGTGGGGTCCTTCCCGCTCGCGGTTTCGGTCTCCGCGGCCCCGGCAGCGTCCCCCGGCGCGGCCTCCCCCCTGCAAGGCCACAAACGGCGCCTCAGCGCGGCTCCCCCCCCCCACCCCGGCCCCGCGCTCGGCCCCGGCCCTACCCGCTCTCGGTGTCGGCGGCGCTCGGCTCGGCCGGGGCGGGCGGTTCGGCGCTCGGGGGCTCCGGGGCCGTCTCCGCGCT
>VXAB01014281.1:0-61545 GCA_013399175.1 Odontophorus gujanensis | reverse complement strand
ATCTATGAATCTATGAAAATAGTTACGAAAATGTGGATGCTTGGAGAAGGAATAAGCTAGATGTGTTATTAAAATCTGTATTCTAAAGATGTACTACCCCCCTGGATTTGGCTTACCCATGGCTTTGATAAGTTTCCCATCTTCCCCTTTCTCATTTGAATTAAAAGTTGTACATTTATACATTGTTCATGTTCATACAGATAGAAAGCTATATGTTTGCACAAGTATAGTTTCTAAGTTTTCTGTCATTTTGACTTCCAACAACTCAAGATAAAAGTTATATTCTGCATGTGAAAGCAGGTGAAAGTAATCATTATTTTGCTATATGGAAGAAGTGATGTATGGAAAGTTGGGCCACTACTGAAGAACTGAAATGGGCATAAGAATGAAGTCCATTGGTAAAGTTTCTTGCATCTACTGCCATGCACTGATTGCCCTCTACCTCTTCTTATTTTCATAACTCTTAGTCTGATGGTGGAATTGAGTGGAACTAATATGAATATTTTTTCTTGTGAAAGCATGAGGCAGTTATTTCTTGCAAAGTATTATTTCCTTATATTAGGTCAATTTCCTGCCAGCTGGGGGAAATGCAGGAGTAACAACCTGCTAATATTATGTACATAGTTTATGGTTATGCACATTTATTTGTCCATATATTTATTTATTTTTACTTTTCAATTTTTTGCCTAGAGGGATTAGATGAAATGTAGACTGCCTGTCTGGGAAATCATCACTGGAAATGACTTCTAGAAGGGTGGGCTGATCGTATAGGTTAGACTCAGCCATATGAGAAGTGCTTTGTGGCTTGGCTCTTTAACACCAACTAATACCTTAGTCTCAAAGGCAAAATATATTAAGAAAATTAGCTTGGAAAAGTTGTTTTGCAAAGCACATAGAATGAAAGAGGTAGGGAAAGTATTTTTCAATGTGAAGACTGAGGTGTAAAAATATAGAGACAATTTTTGTGGAAAGAAAGAAAACAAAGCAAGAAAGTAAACAAATAAAAAGAACAGAGAGGAACACTTGTACTACTTTTTGGATAAAATTCAAGCTATAATTTTTTGTTGTTAGGAAGTGAACTATAGCATATGCAAAGCTACCAAGCAATGCTTGAATTTTACTTTTGTTTGTTAGAATCTCCATAGTGTCTTGGAAGTGCCTGCATATTTTACACATATTCCTTATCTTTTTTACCTCAGACTGTGTTTAAACTGAGCTGCAGATTTCCATCATACCCCAGCATCCCTAGACACTGATGGAAACAATGAATTACACTACCTAAATCACACAAAACCAAATATTCACTGCCTGTTGTGGTTTTCAGAAGCCCTTCTAGTCCATATGACTATCTTTTGCAGCAATTTCATTACAGTATTGATCAGAATACTCAATGGAGGTGTATCCAGAGAGGAACAGTTGTTTTAACCTATTGCTTTTCAATTTTTTTTCTTTTTTTTTTTTCAAAGCAGTGAAATGAAGAACATACTAAGAATATTCTGATTTTGATGTGAATTAAAGCTTTGTACTTTCCATTAATTACACTAACAATTCACTTATTTTTTATCTGTGTTGCAACCTTCAGTGAAGAAGAGTTACATATAATAGTAACTTCTAAGTGGTAATGACCCTGAGTAACCTAACAGGTGCTGAGCAACATGGTGAAAATGATTTTAAGTCAACAGCAATTTTCTTGAAGTCACACCTTAAAAGAATCAGAAACCAGTCCATTTGCTTGTCTTTGTTGGTCGGTAGTATCTAAAATAAAATTCATAATTAAAATACCCAATAATCTGAAACAGTGTTGTACACACTAGTTTCTTCTTCAGAGTAGTTGTATGTCTTGTTACTTGCTTTTAAAAATAGTATGTAACAGAAGCATAAATATCTGATACTCACTCTTCTAGATAAAATAGAAGTAAGAGCACACTCATTGTGTAATAATTATCCAAAAGTTTTTGTGCAGTAAGTTTGCTGGAAAACCTTGTCTCTTTTGGTTAAATAAGATATTTTAAGCAGCTACACTATTAAAGATGAAGTAAGTTAAACTGTAAATGAAAGTGTTCACTCTTCTTGAATAAAGCTATTTTGAAATCTTTCTTTCTATCCTAATCATGTCTTATTAATTCCTTACGTGCCCTGTTCATTATATCCTATTTTTGTGCTTTGTTCTGAAATGTTAGACTGCAGACAGTCTGTCCTTTATATATAGTCAGATGCCTCATGACTGTTACCTCTGCAAGGGCCTCTAAAATCTAACACAATATTAGAATAATTAGTATTACTGACAACAGTGTTAGTGAACACCTACTGCATCCACCTTATGAATGCAAAAATAAAAGACAGTGATCTTTGGAAATTTCTTTTAAATTATCCTTGAAAAACTATATTTCATAAAACATAGGGAAGAAGTTTATTTGAAAAATTTATTTGCCCTAATTTAAAGTCTTTTTCAAGTCTTGTCTGTAAGACACTTCAGTAAAAAAGGAACATCTTGTTACGTCCTGTCAACATTTGGAACATGAGCATTAGCACCTGTTCACATCTTTTGTAAATGTATTTGATATAATCATAATACCATATGTTACCAATGGTTGACAAAATATGATTAATACACAGTACTACCTCCAGTCTTAAAACACATAACTGTTATGTTGCACTTAGCATCATTTCACTAAACATTGACAATTTTTTTGGTCTGAGATATATAAATGTTGAAATAAGGGAGGAGAATATATTGAAATAGTTGTTTCAGTTAACTCTTCTTTAAGTTTTGCTTTTTATATAAGTAATGTAATACAGTAATTGTCCAAGAACTAAACTTCTCAGAAATGTTTGTAACAAATACTCAAGTTTCTATATTGTTCTATAGTACTAACAGAAAAATGTTGTCATGGTTTTATGATTTTTTGTATTGGTATCCCACATCATAACATCATGTAGTGCATTGAGAATTAAAGAGTTAATGCTCCAGCTCCATGGATCATTGATAGTTATGGGTACATCTGTCTCAGAAGAGAAGAACTATGTTCCCCAGAGGACTTTGCATTGCTTTGTATTTTTACGTGTTTCCGCTCAGAGGGAAAGATAAAAACTGCGTGTCACGAGACACTCTCTTTCCTTTGGGATCAACTCAGCAGTGGGTGCTCACTGCCATCTCGCCTTCAGCATTTAGCATAAGGCCTTCGGTTTATCGGACACTCTCTCTTGCTCATTTTATTTGATCTATTATCTTTAATTCCAATTATACTGTATTATACTGCGTTATTTTGCTTTCCAATATCTTATTTAGTAAATTATCTTTCCTCCTCAGATCACTACCGCTGTTTTGTTTCTAGGCCCAGTTCCCTTCTCCCTTTCCCCCTTCCCCTTTCCTGGGGCGTGGGTCCATGGGTCCCCTGCACCAATCGTCACGGAACCGGGCCGAACCAGCCCGTAAACTGTTGACCAATGCTCTTAAAGCTGTCTAACAGACTGCGTTCTTGCTTTTATTTTCACTCACCCAAAAGGGTTTCAAGCTATCTAGTATGCTATGCATTTACTACTATTTTCAATCACACAACCGTTTTTCATGTTTACCTGTGAAGTTTTTAGTTTTAAAATATAGCAGTAGCTTATCCTTATTTAACTGTAATCATGGGGTCTTGATCCTGCTGAGGTCTTTGGTACCACACATAATAGAAGAGCTTCTAAAAAGTGTTTGAAATGGAAATTGAGAAGTCTTGGCAGGAAATCTCTCTTGTAACCTATTACTTGTTTCCTTGGGAGAGAAAGTGACAATATGTACCTATTGTGCACTGAGACATTCCGGAAAAGCATTTTGGTCCATTTTTCCTCATGCCATAAAAGATGACATGAATCTGATGCTGCCTATGAATAAATAAAATGACAATGCTAGGAGACAAAGAATATAATTACATGTTGTGGAATGTTGTTAAAGATATCAGGAATGTTCTGGATATATTTTGGAGATCTGAAAAGTAGCTTGTATTCAACATATATAATCTTATGTCCAGATTAATATGAATATCCTGAATGAGGGCATAGAAAAATAAATAAAATAAAAAACTCACCAGCTTTTATCTTGACATAAAATACAAGCTTTCCTTAGAAGACTTTAATCTGATTGCCATCTATTTTCATTCACAGCAGTGAGCTTGTAAAGAGCTCTGCCTTTGCAGTGAAATACTACTGTATAGAAAGAAGGTTATCAAAAAGCAATGTTTGTTTATAGAAATCCTTATCAACAGAATGTCAGTGTTTTTGAGAAAGAAACATTTGTACCCTGAATTCTGTGTCTGAGCAAGTGGTTTCTTTTAGATTTAGAAATGATAATGTCTCTTGTAATAAGTCTTTGTCTGCATGTTTTCCCCTTAAGGATAGAGAGCTGTAGCAAAATAAAAAAAAATATAGAACCACCTAACTACTGCTATTTAGTCTGCTTCCAAAAAAGCTGTCGTACAATATTCTCAAAACTCCTTAACAAAACCAACTGAGACTACTTTTTGTCTGTTAAAATATGCATTATTTATGTGAAGAGTCAGCCTTTAGAACATGCTTTACATATTAAGAATCAGAAGAACATAAAGACCATCTTCTGACAGTAGTTGTCTCATTACAACTGAAAATAAGCAGCTAGAATGTTTTGCTCTATATTAGCTTTTTCTCTAAATTCCATTTCAACTTCAAACCACAGGAAGGAGAATATATTTTAAGAAAAAAAAACAACTTTATGTCCAAAACACCAGAGAGGGATTTCCAAGCCTGATAGAACATGCACACACAAGTAAACAAAAAACTTGTTGTTACATGAGCAGCATTTGATGAATCAAATTGAATAATTTGCAGATGCGTCTTAGGTCAAGAAAAACAATGTTGCCCTTTTAGAGAAAACATACTGAAGAAAACATCTTTTACCTAAACCAGAACATTTTCTGTGTTCTTCTATCCAATTAAACATCAGTTTATCTCCTTGTTAGCTCAGATGAATGGTCTCAATGCTTTCAGCTGGAGTTACTCATGTAAGAAAAGTTTCAAGACAAGGTTCTGTGTTTATTGTTCAGTTACGAAGTTTTCCTAGTCATTTTTAAATGACTGGAGGACACCTTGGTTACCCTACACCAAAGAAAACCCTGCACAGCTCTGAGGTCTGCAGCCTCTCCAACTTCAGAGCAATTGGAATAGAAAAATATTTGCTGTAGGTATTATTTTGCTACATTTTAATCATCCAGCTGTCAAAGGGGGTAATGGTGTTCTTGTCCTTCACAAATCAAAATATCTATGTTTTCAGTAGTAATTTGTAGGAGACAGTTAATTGAAAATCCAAATAAATTTATCTGAGGCATCCATTGCTATGTAGGAAGTGTAGCTGCTATTCAAGGACTAGGTATTCTACACCTCTTTTTTTTTTTTCTATAGTTATATGCAAATATAAAGTAATAGTTTTTGCTAATATTGTGAACTTAGTTTTCTTGAAGAAAAGGATTTCAGTGGAGTAGATGAGACTCCTACAACAAGAATGAGATTATATAATCTCTCACTCACATCATCTTCTAAGAAATGCCGTGGATAAGGTGTCCACTGATAAGGTGACTCTTATTGCAACACTCTGGATTGGATCTGTAGTTCTGAGGTTAGGATAAGTTCCTTTTATCTTTTCTCTTTATGATAGGTCCTGCTTTAGTGGTTGCACACTCATTTACTACGCCAAAAACTAATGTTTAGACTCTGTTCTGTCTTGGATAGAGATAAGGTTTAATAAGGGTTCCACCAGTTGAAAAAAGTTTTGCTTTACCTTCTCTTTGATTATAGCTAGTAGATATATTCAGATGGAAATTTTACTAATGATTTCACTGAGCTAAATCTAATAAAATTTCTTTTTGAGTAAGGTATATAGATGGCCTACTGAATCTTGAGAGCGTAACTTGAGCAGATATTTGAGCTGAAGGATAGAGGCTTGAGTAAGCTCAAAGAGCAAAATGTGGAGGCTGCGGAACAGGTTGTAAAGTGAAGATAAGAAAGTAGAATAAATGCCCTGTTTTTGAAGATAAAATGATGAAACAGATGCCTCAGTTCAACGTAACATCAGTGGGAACTATTTCAGGCTAGCCCATTAAAGAGTTGGAAATTTAGAGCAAAAATGACTGTTAGTCTTAATCCCATGACCACCAGAGATGTTAACCAATTCTTGGAATTTCTGCCCATGTCCTTGGAATGTAATGAATATGTATGTGCTACGCTTTTAAATATGTAGCTGTTTCTCTCTTTGGTGTGCTAGTTAGGCACCCTCACACCTGGTGCCATAATAAACATACCTGCTTTATAACCTTATGTGGGTTATAGAGTTTGATTCTGCGTATCACTGTACAAAATCTTCAGACAATCATTGTGCTTCTTCCTATGTACAAGTTACTGATCATGGCTGTAATTACCTGATGCATTAATATTTTTGTTTATGACCTTCATAATTCTCTCATTTATAAATATTTTCTTTTTGTGTTGCAATTATAAATGAAATCATGGAATTTACTCATGAAATCAGTAGACACTTTACTTACAATTAGGCTAAGAAAGGACTGCAAGATCAAGAAATGTTCTGGTAGCCCTGAAATTAAAGCCTTTGTTTCATTCATGAAAATTAAATTGTGGCTGAAAAATAACAAAAGCAGCTACAACACCTGTATTCACAAGATATCTTTGTGCATGATAATGTTTTTGGTTTTTTTTTTTGTTAATTTTTTTTTACTTTAGTGACCATGGCAGACACTTCCAAGTGAAAGGAAAAAAACATTAGTGATTGATGACTGGAAAATATTCTACTGAAAAGTGTACAAATTAAGATCTGATTAAAATGAAGATTTTCACAGAATTTTACTATACTGAAATACTGAGAATAAAGTGCAATGCTTTCTAATCAACTGCCCATATAAAGTCTAAGTGTTGAAAATTGACATTATTTAATTTTTATAAGTTGCAGAATTTTGTTAAAGCCATTGCTAAAGACATTTCTCTGGTACTCTAATTCTGTTATTTCTTTGAATTTTCTAACATTTTATTTATTTTATTTAATTTTTATTCTTTATTATTTTTACTCGTTTTTCTAAATAATTTGAAGTGTTTATTCTTCAGATAGACATAGTTATATGCCCAGAAAAAATAAAAATATTTTTATTTAAGGACTTGTTATACGGAAAGTGTACAGTGTTCTCTTTTTCTTTGTGTATTGTATAACTGATTCATGTACAAATATACACAAAAATGGGAAGATGTTTATTTTGTTGCTTCTCAGTAGAATTCAGTGGAAAGAGAAGAAAAAAAAAGATTTTTTTCTGAGAATGAAAAAGTAATTACAAATGATTATGGGTTTTATAGTATGGCAGTCTTTTGATTTAAAAAGCTGTTATACACAAAATTCCAGAGAAAAGTGAAAATTCTGTTTAAAAATTGCTTTGTTCTTCTAGCATCATTGGCTATCAGTGGCTAGATGGGTAGTATAATCACTTCTTTAGGTTACTTCTATGACAGTATTCCTCCCTAATTTGTCCTGACATTTTCCCACAATACCTACTTTTATGATACAAATAACTTTGAAAAATGGGTTTCTAGATGTTAATTTACTAAGAAATGCAAAACTGGGAGTTCAGACAATTAATTTCTTACACTGTATGCTCTCTTCTTTTTACTGTTCTAATCTCTATTCTTCTCTATTTCTGAACTTCCTCTCCTTGGGAATATTAGAATTAGGGTTATCTCTTATTAATGTAGTATAATTTATTCTGGAAATTAATATCAGGTACGTTTTGCAAGACTTCTGGCTCTACAGGTTTGTTTCCTCTTGAGAACTTCTCCAGAACTCTGTATGTCCCACAGCTTTCAAAACTTAACACATAAATAAATACTTTAACAGACCCAAGACCAGTGACTGGGAAAAAAAAAATCTTAGAAGACACAGAAAGTAATTTTTTGGGGTCTCAAATTGGTGAGAAAAATAGTTTTGTTTTTCCTTCCCATGTGTGTATCTATTTATAATTCCATATTTAGTTGGGAGCTTTCTTTGTGCAGCAGTTTTGTTTTTCTTTGAAGTCATAACGTTCGCTGATATCTTGAATAAGAAGCCCACTGTCACTCAAAATAAACAGAATAGTTTTTTTTTATTTTTCAAATCATGCAACTTCACTTGCTGCAGTGTTTTGCAAATGTTTGCATGCTTCAGTTTGTCATTGCCAGTTAACGCTGTAATTACTGTTTTGTCCTCTTGCTATTTTTTTGTTTCATCCAGATGATGACCTTTTCAGCTTCAAAATATGAAACAGTTGAATTATGAGTTTCGTCCCACTCAAAAACTTCCTATATTCTATTTGTTTGTTTGTTTGTTTTTCTAATAAGGATCATAGTGGCTTATAATTGTAAAATCTCTCTAGCTCTTGAAATATTGATTAGGGTATTCGTTTTCTGTAAAGTAATCTGAGGATTAAGTCAGCATGAAATCACTATAATAAAAAAAAGGACACGAAATTTCTTCATTCACTTTTCAAAAAACAAAACAAAAGAAAGAAAAAACAAAAACAAACAAATAAACAAACAAAACAATTCTCTCTACTCTGTCTTGTTTTGTCCAGTTATAGATAGAAATTGTAAAGCACTGAGGGAGAAAGGCAGAGTATATTGCTTCCACCTACTTGTAACTGAACTCCCACATTAAGATACTAATCTCTTCATTATAATGTCATTGCTCCTCCAAGAGTATTGCTATGGCTTTCTCTGCTTCAGTATGCCTGATCAACCCTTTAGTGGAAGCTAGAATGATGTTCTCTCCATCAGCCGGTGTCTATACTGCCTCGGAGACCAGCTTGCAAATTTAAGGTCCCATCTGTCAGCAGACAGATTCACCTGACTTGGTGCAAGCTCCCTTGTTCTGCCACAGAGTGCTTTCTCTCACTTTCTACTTCATGGGCAACTTGCTGTCCTTGCTGTCCTCTCAGACTCTTTCAGATGAATATATGGCTTTAATCTGCCTCTGTCCTGTTCCTGCCCTATTTCTGCCACTCTCTCAGGACCCAGTCCTGATCTTTCAGTATTTTCTCTGCTTGCTCAAATCATATCTTCAAACTCAGGTTATTTAAGGGCATGAGTATAGATTAACATGCTAATATTAAAGGCTTTATGTGCTAACTTCACCTTTATGTTCTTTAGGGTTCTGACCACTGTCTTCAAAACAATTCAGATCTATTTTTTTTCTATCTTCCTTTATTTTTTTTTTCCCAGCAGTGGACTTTTCAGCCTCTTTATCTTAATGTCAGCTTTGTTTGTCTTCCCTGTTGCAGTCTGCAAAAGTCACTGGCTATGTTCAGCTCAGTAGCATTAGATTGTATTACCTGACATTTTACGTAAACAATGTAAGCAATGTGGTGTCCTAGTGCATAGGATTCATTTCAGAAGCCTTTTTAAACCTTTGCTGTGAAACTGTAATTTCAACCACTTCTCCCTCTGTCACTTACATACACTTGCTGTTCTAGAAACCACTTTCAAACAGTTCCTTATGGAGGTAGGGGGAACACCTAATACAGGAAGAGGAAAAGCTATGATTCTAAACTAATAGAATTGTGCTTAAAGGACACACTTCCTCATGAATTTATGAATGAGGAAAACGTGTCAGTACTCTACAGTGAGGTCTGTATCCTAAATTTAAATTCTGGAGTGCTCATACTGAAATAACAATCCAAAATTTGTGATCACTTAGACCTCAGATCTCAAAACATGATGCTTGCCATAACTCTGATATCAAGAAATAAGCAGAGCCACTGCCACCCCTCCAAACCCATCCTTTTTCTGTTCATTTGTTTGTCAGGTTAATTTGCTGCAAGTTCATTAGTCTGCAGAAGTGTGCCAGCCAGGTAAATAACAGCATTGGGGTAGGCAGGAACTCTCACTTGATACCACCTTTCCAGCAGCTCACTGAAAAACTGTGCCTTTACAGCCTCAGTTCCATGTAAAAACTCTGCCTTGCAGCCTCAGTTCCATGTATAAATAAGAAGTGGTTTATATTACTGAGTTTCAGGAGGTCTTTTCTTAGATTTTTAGAGAGTAGGATTTTCTTTTGTCTACCACTTCACTAGTCACTACAATAGTGCTGTAAAAGTCAACCCTTCTGATTTTGATATCTGTAGAAATGTAAATGGAATGTTTTCAGTTTGCTAAAATTTGACCAATAATGGTCTTTTTGGATGTGCAATAGAAATGTTATTAATCAGTAAGAAAGGCTGGACAAAATGTGCTTCTGTCTGTCATCTTTAATTACAATTGTTAATAATAAGAGCTGTGGCTGGTGAACCAAAGTGGCTTTTTAACAAGACCACAGCTGTCATTATCAAGTATTTCTATATTTTTTTTGTCTGCATTACTGTTTTGTCACATGTCTATGATTTCTATTAAGAAAATCAAATGTACTTTATACAGGTAATGCTTATGAATGCACCAGTGCACAGACTGGGGCAGCTTACAGCCCTAGGCAGTATATGTTCCACTTGAATGGCAGATGGACTTCATTCTGGTCCTGACCTGTTCTTGTCTGCTTTCCGGATCATTTTGTTGTGAGTCGTAAACTAATTTACTTTCCTGGGATACTTCAGCCGTAGGCCTGGAAGGAAAGGGCAGTGCTTAAGAATAACCTTCACATGTTCACCAAGGAGACTTTCAAAAAACGTTCAGAAAAAGTTCAAACACAACTACATTTAACACTTCAGTCTTAACAAGATAATTTAATTAAATATGATTATGCACACAAGAGATATATCTCTAGAAGTAGAACCTCAAAGAGTGTCTATTTTCTACACTTATAAAATATTGAGTATTTGCACCAGAAATTCAAAGGAACTTGATTAAATGACAGTTTGAGTTGCAAAGCTCTTTTGCTGATCTGGTGGAATATTTGTTGTGATTTAACCTGGCGAGCAGGTGAACAAGCAAAAAAAAACAAAACAAAACCAAGCATGCGTCAAAAGGTAGGGCTGTATTTCAACACCTGGAACAGTTAATTTCAGGTGTACTGGATGCCCCTCTAAGTGAAAGAAAACTGTGTCCTCTACTCTGACACCAAAGAGACTGAGAAAAATGCACTGGCATTATCAGTTGTGGAGTACCACCTGCCTGTCTTTGACTTCAGTTTGTATTGAAGTTCCAGCATGTCTGGAACAGCAGCACTCACCATTGGAATGATTTCATTCAGGCCCTAATAGTCCACTGTTAGACTCTAATCTTTACTGGACTTTCCCATTGTTTATATGGGACTGTAGGAAGATAAGCAAGTCTTATTTATTCCTCGGTTCTCCACTTGGTGAATTGGTTTATGGATGGAAATCAGGGAGACTCACTTGGTGCAGTATTGCCACTGGTTCACTGCTGTGGTAACAATCAGCACCTGTTCTACTCTTAGCAATCCCACAATAGAAGGGTCCTCTGAGAGTCCAGGCCAGGTAGACAGCTACTTAATGTCTTCCATCTCCAAGGTAGCTATGCCAAAAATCACCAGTACCCTTTTGGGTCCTTGGAGTACCCTCTTCTGAGATAATATATACTAAGGGCACACAGAGACTCTGGGCCAGTTGCAATGGGATTTTTTTGCCACTCATTCCCAGTTAGGCTCACTTCAGTTTCCAATACAGTTATCTCTTGGGATCCCCCAGTCAATTCTGAAATACAGATGGGTTCTGCCCCTTTATAACTGCATGGCATTAGGGTACAGTTTACACCGGTGTCCACTAGAGTTTTATACTCCTGATGTACCTGATAAAACTGATAGTCCCTTTCCTCCACCTGGTTGGAGGCAGGGCCTCACTATTTCTCATTATTGTATTTGGTACTCACTTCTCATGTATGAAAACTAAAGGGCTAATAATCAAACTCAGAAATAAGATCAGACCATTTACTCTGGAGAACTGCCCGCTGGAAAGTGGAGCAGCTATTTTCTTGGAAGAATCCTCTCTTGTGATTGTTTTCCCTTGCAACTCTCATACCTGTGCCTATAATTTCAAGGTGCTTTCCAACTCACTTCATCAAATACTCTCCATGCTCACGCAGGTAAAACCACAGAATGGCACACAGTATATCCCCACTGTATCCCATTTCTTGAGCAGGGGAACACTTACTTCTAACAGCAGGGATACTGATCCGTACAGGTGGGGAGTTGCATCCAGAGAGGGAGAGAATTTTCATGTTATACAATTGCTTTGCTTATGTCCCCTTCCCTAGAGAGGGATGCCAGCAATATGGCTTCTGTGCCCACTAAATCCAGGCTAACAGCTCCGTTATCCCAGCATTGTAGCAGTCAGGTGACAGTGTGATCACCCGGATGATAGCTGAAGTCTTTTCATATATCTCACAGATAACCTAAGTATAGGCATCAGGTGTTTACAAACTCATTTATAACCTCTTCCTTCCATTCTCATGATGATGGCCCTGATATGAAGTAGTCTTTCTCATCCTCTTCTTACTTCCTTACTAAATGAATTACCTTGCATCTCAATAGTTTCTGCTTGTGGACAGGGGTGATGGATGCTGACATGTATTGATTCTCCCAGCCATGAGGTCTGTTGCAGGAGTTGTGTTGGATCCAGGCATTTTTTTTCCATTTGAGAGTGCTGAACAGTGTTGAGTAATGCTTGATAGGTGCAGGCCAGATCTCAGAACAGTGAGATAGCTGTAACTCTTTGGCTTTGTCAGGATCAGGGCACCATTTTAAAATATACTGTTAGCTTTTTAGCATTCTGCACTTGTTTGAGTGTGAGTTCCAGACCCATCAGAGGCGATAATCTTGACAGATGCATGCCCATATTCGCCCACACACCTCACCACCCACAACCATCCTGCCTCAGGGCAGATCTCTGGGTGGTATTTTTGAATAGTTTCTTAAATATGTTTCTACATTCTGATTTTAAACATGAGATGATATTCAAAATCTTAAAATGTTTCTTTTCACTTTATCTAAGGGTTCTTTGTTATCACCATTTGTGCTGTGTTTTGTTGTGTCTAAAACAGTATGTTGCTACTCCATGGGCTAAAATCTGTGTATTATATTAATTAATGGTGTTTAAGAGCTATGCCTACAGAATCCCCAAGCTGCCTATAACTCAAAGAGTTGTTGAACCTGCCTCAAATTGGAATTATGATAAATCCCAATTTACATTTTTTACCTCAGTCAGCTTCTGATTTCCTATTTTCCTATTATGTCCATCTCTGAAAACAGAGCACTTCAATAGAACTGAAAATGCAAGAGCTAAGAGGAGCCCAGAATATGCATGTTCAGGGTACTACAAGTGTTACTGTTGTCTTGCTACCCTGAGGTATCATCTAAGTTATTAGTTTAACTTGTATTGTGAAAAGTGAGTTAAAAGATAGTTCAGTAAAGTGAAGATACTGGAGGAAAATAAAATAAAAAGACAGCTTCAGAAGCAAGCATCATATTTCCCTGTGTTTGTGTAACTGACAAGTTGATTTGGAAATTCAGCTGTGGATTACTCTGCCTCAGAAAGCTTTCATAAGTTTTTTACATCAGCATTGTCTGCGGCTTCAGCAGAGGTGTATCAGTATAAAATGGAAGATATATTGTACTAATTCAAATTGACATAGGTGCAATAAAAATTTTTTTATATTTGCCTAAAATTATTAATATTTAGGCATCATTTATAATATCCAGTGTTTTTTATTATTTTGGGATTCAGGCAAAATCTTCACCTAAGTGAGTAATTTCAGTGTTAGAGACTAAAAATATGAAAACTAATTACTATTTTAAATGGAAATTGTAACCACTGAAGTTTTAAGCACACGTTTGTATCATTTTATTCTTATTTTCATAACTTTAACAGATGTTCACTTAGTCAGACACTTGTCTGTTAAAATAAATTCATTGTATTTATACCTCCTAATATCTCTGCTGAAATTCAGTCAAAAACTCTTAACGTTGAATGTGTTAATGGAATAAACTGTGAAAATAATATAATTTCAGTGTACTAGAATTGAAATTATACTGAAAACCAAACCTGGTAAAATACGTCCTTTAAAATGAAAAAGTAGATGTGCATCGAGCCAGTATAATAGCTCTCTTGAAGTAATTTCACACATACAAAAAAAAAGAAATTTAAGAAGTGCACACTGCAATTTGTGAAATAAAGAAGTGGTTTGATAAAAGCATGACAAAATGAAGTTTCAAGAAAACTTTTTCATTCCTAATTTAAGATTAGAGTTTATCCTACATTTTTGAAGCAACCTACCTTACGATAACTTAATGATAATTTTTCAGAAAAAGGTAAATTGTTACAGACATAATTGTTCAGAAATGAAACTGATACTACAGCTAGAAGTCAAGTTGATGATCTTCAGATTTGTTCTGTTGTGGTAATAATTAAGTCTGCCTAGTGTATATGGGTGTTGGTTTCACCTTTTCCAATGTTGATGCCACAACTCTTATTTTATGTTTACTTAGCATTTACTTGTTCTTTTATCACTTAGATCTGAAGCTCTGAAAAGCTGGGATAATTTTAAATAAATTAATTTTTTTTTGAAAAAAAAAAGATTAATGAACATGTTATTTTAAAGGTCTAAGTGGAGATAATTTTTAATCACTTGTTTTGAAAATACAAGTGCTGCAGTTCTTGTAGAAGGTTTATAAGAAGTTTACCATGGGTCAGTGTTAGATAGCAGCTGATTTCTATTTCATGATATTATTTTCTGACACAGGCAATTCTGAATTTTTATTCTTCAACATTTATCTTTTGATCAAAAACAATGTCTGAATTCTTAAAGATTAAAGATTGATACAAGTTTTAAATTCTGCCTTTTTTACTTGATGTAGGTTGATTGATTGATAACAGTATTTTATAGAAAACAGACTAGTCTTTTACAGATATGCAGGATGACAACTGACATAAGTTAAATAAAATTATTTTTTTCTGGGTTGGCATCATGAATTAAATTTGATCAATGGAACTACCGATTCCATTCTATTCACTTTTGTTTATTTAGTTATTTGTTAACTTTGCCTTTTACTCCTTTATTCTGAAAATATTTTACTGTTCTTTAAGCAGTGAAAAACTTGGATGCCTTTTTTTTTTAATTTTTATTTTTTAATATAGTGCCTCTGTTCAGTGTAACTTAATACAGGGAGATCTGAACAATCTCTTCCTAAGAGTGTTCTTTGGCTGAGGCTTGCATCAGTTCTACAACTTCATGGAAGTGCACTTTATATGAAATAAGAACCAAAAGAAGAAATATGAATTCTGCAGGAAAATTGTAAGTGAATAGACCAAGCACAGGATAGTCAGAAAGGATATAAAATGGGCGTCTACATTTACAAGCACTTATTATCTGCTAGTTGGCTTTATTATACTGATGTGCAAGTAATTATTTTCTTTAATTTATATGTCAGCAACATTCCTAGTGTGATATAATCTCATATATTTCTATAGGGAAGGCTGGGCTTTGACTATTGCCATGGTGCTCTACTGTCTGACAGAATTAGTGTTGTTCTGTAATAGGGTGCCATGCCCAAGATAACAAGCCTGTCTCTCTCACTTGGGAAAATGAGGTCTTACACAGGTCTGGGGATGCATGGTCTAGGTATCTGTGCATAGCACACTGCACTGGGTAGACTAACCTACAGAAGCATTTTAATTTGCTGGCTGAGAAACTAGACCCAAAACAAAACTTCTCAATCAAACTGGCACCTGGAGCCTATTAACATTCTGTGTACTCAAACAAAAATGTAAATTCTCTTTTTTTTTTCTGGGAACAATTTAGATCTAATGAGAGCAGGTTTCCTGAAAGTAAATTGTAAGGGAGTTGCCACAGTGAACTGGGCAATTCATCATACCCAGCAATGTGAACAAATGGAGAGAACTGGATAAATTTCAATTGGTGAATGCAAATCCTCTTTCTCAATATCTTTATACAAAATTGACTTCACATCCAAAGTCACTTGGTTACTGTAAGCTATACTGAAATAGAAATAAAATGTTTGAAGTAAGAATCCTACATAATTTCTTGCACAAAATGAATACCAGGCTCCTTATGTTGACTCCAATCATTAATAGATCCTAAATGAAGGGTGACATTTCAGAAAAGAAAAATGGCATGTTCTCTGCTCTGATCTTAAGTGCTACAGAATATAAAAGCTATCTGCCTGTAAGAAGTGAGGCAGGGATGAATTAGACTTTATTATTGACTAAATCCTCACTAATAGCAATATTCTTTATTTAAGCACGTAGTAGCTATCATTTATATACTATGCAAAAGACTATTATCTGCAAAAGCAAACAAACAAAGAAGCAAACAAACAAAGAAACAAAACAAAAAACAGATCCCATAGAACCATTTCCCTGGAACTAGAATTTATTCACCAAACTACAACATTAAGAAATATCTCCAGTAAAACCATTTTTTACATACATAGAAGTTTCCCTTTAACTAAGTCTTTATTTTAAATCCCCTTTTCCTCAAGTCCCACTCACAGAGTAAATTATCTCCTGTTGATTTTGTCTGGTTCAGAAACAGAAGGCAGCTTGTTAAGATAGTCCTTTACCTATACACTACATTTCAGCTTATCCTTAAGTGAGTCAGCAAAAGCTATTTAGGCTTTTCCCTGCAGGATTGACTCCTATAAATGTTGTTTTACTTGCTTCTGTTTTTCAGCTCCAGCAGCCAGCAGCTAAAGGTAGCAATACACAATGAAGTAGTTGGAAAATTTAATTAAGGAAAAATAGAAAAAATCAAAATAAAATCATGAATCCTACCCATCTTTTTTATGACTTCTTACTGTATGTGGCCAATATCAGAGACCACCTATTAAATATTGCTGAAATTTCTCAAATTCTGTCTTCTTACATTCTTCCTTCTCTTGTTATAGTCCTAGATCCCGAGACTTGCATTCTGCCCTTTTCACACAAATTCAGACTCTTCCCTTTCCTCATTCATACTCTAATGCATGCCAAACCACATTCTCATGTTTGCAGAACACAGAATCATTATTTCTCTTCGTTTCGTTCTCCCTACAATCATGCTTTTCAAGTTCTTCCACTGACCCTTATATTTCTCAAAAAATCCCTAAACCATACAAACTTTTACTGAGACATCATTAAATTCTTGTTATGCCTCAAGCAGTTTCCTAATACTTGTTACACAAATGGCACTGTTATGTCTTTTGTCCCTTAATTTTCCTAAATTCTTCTTGTTTTGGTACTTACCATCAATGATCCTGCAGTAGTTGCTGGCATTTTGTGGTACTAACAGAGTATGTGCTTAGTTTCATGTTCATCTTTTCTATAATTATAATTACAAACGAAGTGATCTGCCCATCTGCCATCCATAGGACTCTGTTAGACTGATATGAGAGAAAAATAATTGAAATTACCAGGTGAAGCTGTGCATTTCATTTGAGTACCAATAGGAATACATTGTTGAGTCACCTTGTTTAGATGCCTGAAAAATGAGGTGGAATTAGTCTGAGTTTTGCCTTTACATTTGACGCAATTGCATTATCGCAGTGAACTAATTTATTCTGCTAAAATGGTCTGAATACAGTTCTGTATGAACCTCATTATAATGAAAAAGGAAGCATGGTCTTTTTGTAGACAAGATTAACTGTAGATGTATAGTATTCACAATATTAGAAAACTGGTAGTTTGGTAGAGGCATATTCTGAATTGTTCAGAGTAACAGCTGAAGTTAGAATTTCCTACAGTGAAGTAAATGCTATCTGAATTACACATATGTCATGCTTGATTTTTTTTCCCATTAAAATGAGTGTAGAAATTTAGCTTACAGACATTCTAAATGTCACCTGGAAACAACAGTGCTGTAAGTGAGACGGGGCAGAAAGGGCAGGCTAAGTACTTGGAGGAGGTATCTGGAGGGGAAAGTTCTCTCTCAAAAAAAAGAAAATATCTGAATAAATTAACTTTTAAAATTAAAACTTCTGAAGTTTTCTTTCAATTTTTAAACTCTTTCCTCTTTTCAACTAAGATTTTATTATTACTACTAAGTAAGTCCAGCAGCTCTGAAAACAGCAGACTCTGCCAGATAGCAGCAATCCTTTCTGCAGAAAATATTTTTGACATAATTAGGCAACTTTTCTCAGAGATGTCTGAGGGAATGACTAATGATTAAAGAGAACCATAGAGAAGAGAGGAGGAAAGTAAGATCAAATTTGTGGATAAAATCATTTACTGATTGCAACCCTCTGTGAGTTCTGAGTTCTGTACAACCTGCTTTTACTTCTCAGCTTTGTATTTTCTGACTGATGCTTGCAAGGGAAAGGAACATGATTTTCATTGATACCTCATAAGGACTCCCAGTATCAACATTCAGATTGTACTGGCTTGAAGGAGCCAAAGACATCAACGGATTTGCAGGACTTAGAGTCTCAAACTCTGTTGTGTCCATAAAGCATTCATGGGTCTAAGTGATCTTTAAAATTTTGCTATTTCAGTTTTTCAACAAGAAACATATAAATCTAATGTAGGTCTTATTTAGCTAGAGTCATTTGGGAGAGCAAAATTGAAAAAACTGATATCTAGAGAGAACCTGTCTTCTATATTTCAGGTACACTCAAATGCGAAATATCCCTTAAATGTTATAGTATAAAATGCTGTTTTTATCAGTTGTATTGCAGAACTGATACTATGCTGGCCTTGAAATTTATTTGCTCAGATTGATCAAAAGTGAATGTCAGAAAATGATGTGTCAGTCACTGCTAGAGATATCTTACAAAGGCTTTTTAAACCTTCTTAGTTGATGAGAACTTCACATTTCTCTCACATGTTGGCCTGTTACATGGATCTTTTTGATATCATGGTTGGATTGCTGCAGGCACTTGACTGTGTGCTGCCAAAAATGTTCATCCATCACCTGCAGCTAGAGCAGATTGCTGCAAAACTTAAATACCTCCTTTATTTATTTCTGACAAATAGAATATAATTAGCTTGGCAACTTCTAATTTGACCAAGATTTTCTCCAAGAAAATCAAGTGAGTTTTGGCAGTGCAAATGGCATAGATCTATTTTCTCTTCTAGAACTAGTTACTTACATCAGTACAAAGCAATTATATCAATTGACTTCAATTATATACAGTATGCAGATATTGAAAGAATGAAGGGATTATTTAGAAAACATAACAAATATCAAAACATGATGAATGTTTGCATGGTAATATTTTTTAGTATTTTGTACTTTTTAGTACAGACCTTTGTACTTAGACTTCTTGTATATACTATTCTTATTTCACCTCCATGTGCAAACCATATTCTAGTTATTCCCATGTTAAACTGAGACAAAGTTCAGCTATTTACCATTTGCACTTGCATTTAATATACATTTTTTTTAATGTAAATCAACAAAAAAAAGTCCTTAACCCTAAATCTGGATTCAAGACGACAATCTATGAGATCTTCACTGATTCATTGCAGACCAATTGTGGGCAAAGTTCAAAGATTTGGATTAATTTGCAAACTGTATGGCTAAAAACTGATACGACTTAATGTTAGGAGATACGTGTTATGAAGAGTTTAAACAGAAAAAAAAAAAGAATCAGTGAGTGCAAAATATAATTTCAGTAATCAAATTTTATAAATATATATATTTATATGTATATACACATCTACTTCTTCTTGCCTCCTACTCTGTTACATACTTAGCATATTTTGACCTTGATCTTCCTCGAATCAAGCCAAGACATTTAAAACAAACTCATCATTTGCTAGGAGACAAATATTGGGGAGACTGTATGTTTGAAAGAGATCAGAGAGAGACCTTGTGTTAAATTTAGTAGGGCTAAGGCTAAATGGTATTGATCAAACATTATGACTTGAGAGAGTGATTCTGGAGAGGTTTCATATAATTAGCATTATATAAGCTCATTGGAGAACTATTAACAGTGAAGGTATTATAAGTAAAACTAACTGCCTTTGCAAACGCTATGCAGATCTTTTATTTGTCTTTTCATGACTTGCCTATCTCTGCAAAAATGTTTTCTGATGCTGAGAATATTATGGCATCCATGTTAATTGTGAGATTGTTCTGAAAAACTGCTTGAAAATAATCCTTCTCTGTAATACAACATCTCCACATGGTATCATAGAAATAATATTAACAAGACAAATATGTAATCTCAATTGTGGGTATTACAGAAAAATTGTAGGATAAAGTATAAAAAAAGATGCCAAGTTAAAGTGTAAAAATATCTGTGTGGTATTTCTTCTAAACTGTGCTATTTGAGGGAAGTAAAACATGACTAACTACATCAGCAGGTGTGGTGTAGGTGTAGTGCAATCATACACTGACATTTTTGCTGAAACCTATAAAGTGTTACTGTGTTCTGGCTACTATCTAGATGTAGACCTGATTAGATATAACTGCAGTATCAATTATTAACTGAAAAACACTTTTTCCCAAAAATTGTAATACCTAGCTGAAATAGATTGATTTTGGTGAAAGTTCAGACAAATGATTTTAGTTCAAAAGGAAGTACTACATCAAGTTTAAGATTTTTTTATTCTTATGGTGATCTTTATTTTTATTAAAAACACCTCAATTTAATTCCAATGGTGTTTTATTTAAGTTTATCAATGTATAATGATGAGATGCAAACAATGTTTGCACATTAACAGTATTTGATAGAACAAATTCTCAGTTACAAAACACAACTTTTCAGCATAGCTACCACTTTAGATATTCATTTTTGTCAGCAATGTACAAGAGCCTGCATTGCACGCTCATGAGTGCCTGCATGGCCATCTGGAAAGTGACTTTTCTTTCATGTTGCTGTTACCACTGTTAAAGTGCACCAACCACCACCTCACTGAGTTCAAATCCACTGTTTGGTCTCCATAAATGTTCAGCAAGCGTCAGTGAATATCACTGGGTGCTATTTTTTCCTCATGGAGGAATTAACTTCCACATCTTTGCTTCATCCATGCTTCCATGTCACACACCATTGTGTCACAGTGCCCCTCTGCTGCCAGCTGTTACACGGCAACAAAAAGTAACAGAAGATTGATAGGAAGTTTCAGCCTCTACTGCTATAGCACAAATGTCCACCTCTTAAATTGTGAGCCAACATAATAAAATAGGAGGCATTTCTTTTGGAGCAGCCCTCATAATATGACATCATCTTCTGTAAAGCAATATATTTTTTTTAAATGTAAAACTAATTTGTTTACTTCTTTTCTTATCCATTTTCCTGCAACTAAACATCTCTGAGGTGGAATGTGTTGAAATGCTTTCATAGTTGTCACAAAGGACTGTAAAATAGTATCAATGATACCTGTAACTGTCACCAACAGTTGGCAGACTCCAATCACCTGTCACATACAGTGAGAAAATATTGAGTAACTCAATAAAAGAGTGGAATATTTTTTATCTACTCCTAAGGAAGTAAGCATAAAGTACAATTTCAAAAATAATTCTGAGAAGCAGAGGAATGTAGAAAATGTTCCATCCACATTTGAATATTTCCAGGTGACCAGAAAAAGGTGTACATTCTTCCAAAGGCATGATATATGTAAGTTTCAATGATCCAATGATATGAAAATACATCTTTGTTTTTTACTCACAACAACATCTTGCTGTGTTTCTTTCTCTCTCTTCTGGGTCACTAAATAAAAATGAAAGTGATAGTTGGAGGAATATCTTTATATGCATAAAAAAATCTTCACAATAACCCCAGTGGAAAACAAACTTTTACCAGCAGATATTAATCTGTCTCTAGACATTGCAGCTCTTGACCTTATGTACTTCATCATAGAAATCATCTTAGAGATATTGATTGAAAGATAACTTTAAGCAAATGATCACAGATTTTTGGCAGTAATAATTATGCAGGACAACTTATCATGGCTGTAGATATAATACATATAATCAAATATTCTTTAAATTAAAGAATAATATGAACAATTATTAATTTAATGTATAAGGATTTCTCTGTATTCATTTAATTTTCTATTTTCAAATATTAAATTGATCACAATCCAAGGAATAGCTCTGTAGGTTATGATATACTTGAATAGCTTATTTCAGGAAATCTACCACACTGGCAATTTTTTCCTATGAGATAAAGAAGTAAAAATTCTGTGTATAATGTTATTTCTTAGGAATATTTCCAGAAGGATACTATAGTTGCAGGAGCAATACTTGACCCTGTAATAACAAAGAACTTCTGGAATGAGTAAATTTCTTCCATCATTAAACATGGAATGAAAGAAAGCACATTAAGGTGACAACTGTAGAAGCAGCTTTGTCAAATGGCAAGAGACTAATGTTTGCAATATGTAACTGTTCTCTTGATGGATCTCAAGACCCTTTCTAGTTTTCTAATGTTAATGTTTACTCTGCAGCTACTGTGATGTGATGCAGACCTAGTTCAACCGCAAGCATGAAAACTGATCGAAACAATAGTGCAAGCAAGACCACAAAAGCGTTCTAAGGTGATAACTGGATTATTAGCTGTATAATTCAGTGTGGTATTATGCCTAAAGTTACTGGTAACTGAGTTTAGAGATAAGGTGGTCATGTGCATTTCTGTAGATGAAAATCCATTGGTTTACTGTACAACAGTGGACTGCTATGGATTTTTAAGTTAGCTTAGTACAGTACACCTTTTCATCCTTTGGTGGAGGGGTCAACCTTGAAATTAGCTCAACTGAGTTACATATGTCAGCTGTCATGTAATACTGATCATTACTTGAATGCCAGCAGACACGTGAATAGAGTAGGTAATGTAGAGTTGCATTCGCTGTAAAAATCAGGAAGAGGAACAGGAGAAAATAGTACAGTGAGGAGAGAAGGAGGATCATGAAAGTGATTGGATCAGAGAAGGCATGCTTTTGTTAAGATTCTTCACTATCTATTTGGTAGTTTTACTTAGCAATACACAGATGGGTTCTGGTACAAGAGGAAATTCAATGAGGAAACAGTGGTAGAACAGAGATGGGAAGAGATCTGCTTGTGCAAGAACTCTCATAATAGCTTTTTCTGTACAAAAGGCCCATTAGCAAGGTTTTCTAGAAACTTTTCATGTCCCACTGAGGAATCATGTGACACAAAATAAGTATTGTGCAGTGGCTTTCACAGAATAACAGAACAGTGTACAATAGCACCTGGTAATGTGAGTGAAATGATGTTCCTGAAGCAGTTGGATCTAGGTCAAGAGGATGTTATTGGAGTCTTAATAGTATGATTATGTGATAAAGAAAAGAATGGAAGGAAAAAAAAAATACAGCTGTGGGTCGGTATTGATGTAGTACTCAGTACTCTGAAAATAAGGATAAAAAATACAAATGGATCTGTTTCAAATAATGTCACATCTCTCTCAGGATCTACTACTAAGTTAAGCAGTACAAGATACTCGGTTGCAGTGTGGAGCAGGGAGGGACTGGAATTGAATTCAGTGCAGCCAATTGGTCAAAGATCAGCCTTCTGGAGTGAGTGATCTGGTACACTATGGTAAAAGAGCTAAAACATGCTAGGCCTGTACTGATTAGAAAACAGCACCAGAATGAAAGTGTGTATGTGCATCTTCTGCTGTCATCCCTTGTTAGACCATTCTCTGGCACCTACTTTCCTGTGCCAGATAGCAGCAGCCCAGAAAATACTCAACCATGGTTTGTGTTACTACACATAAGATTCTATATCCAGTCGTTCCACTCTCTGCTTAGATCTGGCCCTCCTGCTTTGGAAGAGGACAATTAAGGTGTGAGAACATGAGCCATATCGGGTCAAGGGATCACAAGTTTATATATTAGACTCTCAAATCCTGCTCTTTGTCACAGTTCTAAACTGAGCTGTGAGATTTTGATACATTCACAGCCATGGAACAGATGAGAGACTGGTACCCACACATAAGACATAATTTATGCTGAGTATTTTCATGTAAGATTTATAAACAATCGCCTACTGTTTTGTGTCTGTGCTTTCCTTTATCCTCTGGCAGCCAGTAAATGGAAAGAAGACTACTGGGGAATTAATTTCCTTATTTGTTATATATATTTTAGGTCTCTCTTGCACACATAAGGTAGTTTGGGCTTGTGAAAAGCAATTGAAAGACAAAGAAAAAAAAGTTTGGTATATATAAAGATGATACTGAATCAAAATGCCAAGTTCTAACACCTTTAAATTCTTCAGACTCTGAAAGCTAAATTTTTTCGGAAAATATTTCTACAGTATATTCTATTATTCTTTGGAATGTCTTTATAAAAAACACTGTAAACTGACCACAAATATTATATCATATTCATTTTTGCTGAAGAGTTCACACGTTATTTCAAAAGGCTTCTTGTCTAGTAATTAATGATTCGATTTAATAATAAATAAATAAGCACATCCACTATTCCGGTAGGCATTTCTTCTGCTTGCTCTCTCAAAGTTTATAGCAAGTGTTTACTGNAGTGCTGCTTCTTTATGAGGCTCCTAAAAAAACATGTGGCAAAATCCATGCTGAAATTTCCAGAGAGATTATCATTTAAGTTTCATATTAAAAAATCAAGAGAGACAGAATTATTTTCTCTGTTGAAATGCATTTGTTCCTGTCCCAGTTGCTGATGATAACATGTTACTTCATTACTTACTGCCCAGACTGGAGGATCCAAAGTCATATTTGTGGAGCAAAACCAGATTTAAAAAAATATATATTGAGCAAAGGACAATATCTGTATTAGACAGTTCATAAATGTATGTACCAGGAGCAGTTAATTAATACCTTTATGCTCTTTTTCTGTTCTAAAAGGCCTCAAGTGCCTTTGACAGATAGGATCTCTTAAAGGCCCTAGTTTAGTTTACTGTAAATAAAAAAGAGAAAAAAAAGATTAAATTATAAAAGTGTCTTGGTCTAAGAGGAGATACACTGTGTTAGTAAGTGCTTGTGAAGAAAATGGGAATTTGGAATGTGGCTCTTAATTCATACCATTCTCATTTTCTCAGCTNCGATAGTTCAAATCTAGCACAAACCCAAGTGGCACTAACAAGCAGATTGTTTCAATTTCTGAAACCTATTGTAGTAATTGCTACTGACTCCAGAGACGTTCCCTAGGCAAGCGCAGTAATGATAATTTGGTAACTTTCTTTTAAATAGACTTCGTTTACAAGAGTTAGCAGATATTTCTGCCTTTAGGGCTGAGGAAAGGTTTATGGACTGCAGTAATAGCTTCTCACTTTTAATTTTTCAAAAGAGGTTTACTTTAGTAGTGAGCAAACAGCATCACATTTTTTTTCAGATGTTATTTCTCAATCANTGAAGAAAATGGGAATTTGGAATGTGGCTCTTAATTCATACCATTCTCATTTTCTCAGCTAAAAAGAAAAAAAAAGATTAAAGAGTTGCATATTTCAATGGAACAATGTATTATATGCTTCTATACTTTTCGGAAAATGACTGTATGTCTTTCCCTTCCACAGGAGTCTTCACAGATTCAGCAGATGGATAACTTGTGGCATTCAATTACCAAACCGTGATTCAGTGTCCAGTGTTTACTTGAAACCAGATGAGAGTAAATGTTTCAATCGTTTTTGCCAAGTGTTATGACCTTTCTTTCTGGTAGCTTAATGCTAATAAAGCAAATGAGGTGGTTTTTTTTTGTTTTTGCTTTTTTTTTTTTTTTTGTTTGTCTTTTTGTTTCTGTAAATAAAGCAAATGAATATGGAGAAGTAGAACTAAAGAAAAATTGGAACAGTAACGTAAAATCTATTAAAGAATGTTATCTGCTTCATCAAAACTAACTAGTACACCATGACTTCTAATACTGATGTATAAGAACCAAGCCATGTATTGACAGTCTACAGTGCAAGAATTTTTAATAAAAAAAGTGCTGTGAGAATTCCAAGTAGGCAATTAAAAGAGGAGGACTGTGGGTGGCTCACAAATGGGTGAAATGTTTAAATTAATAGATTTAATTGCAAAATACTACTTGCTCATTTCTTCTTTTCTCATGATTCGTATATAGCAGAGGCCACCTTCCAGCCTGTTGCAGTTACTTGTTGCCGATATTTAAATAAACAAACCCCATGACTTCCCAGCTCAGTAGATACTCTGCAGGAATATTTTGAACATCCTAGTGTTTTCTGCTGGCAGTACTGATTATTTCTTGAAATTGCAGTAAGTGTAGCAGGAATACGTATCTCCTGTAGGCCCTTGTGTAAAGCAAGTACTGGAAAAAAAAAAATATTTCAAGAAAAGCACATAGAAACTGTCATTTTGTTCCTTCATATTTGAACTTTAGAATTTCTTGTTTTGTTTTGATTTGTTAGATTCTTGTTAATTTGGTATCATAGAATTCGAATCATCTAGGCTGAGAAAAAGACCTTCAAGTTCATCAAGTGCAACCACCAACCTGACCTAACAAGACCCATCACTAAATCATGTCCTTTAGCACCACAAACACATGTCCCTTAAATACATCCTGGCTTAGGATTTGCACCACTTCCTGAACAGCCCATTCTAATGACTGACCAACCTCTTTGTGGAGAAATTCTTTCTTATATCCAATCTAAGCCTGCCCTGCCATAGTTTGAAACTTTTTCCTCCCATCTGATNAGAAAAAGACCTTCAAGTTCATCAAGTGCAACCACCAACCTGACCTAACAAGACCCATCACTAAATCATGTCCTTTAGCACCACAAACACATGTCCCTTAAATACATCCTGGCTTAGGATTTGCACCACTTCCTGAACAGCCCATTCTAATGACTGACCAACCTCTTTGTGGAGAAATTCTTTCTTATACCCAATCTAAGCCTGCCCTGCCATAGTTTGAAACTTTTTCCTCCCATCTGATCATTTGTGACCTGAGAAAAGAGATCAGTGCTCTCCTTGTGTAACCTCCTTTCTTCAGGTAGTTGTAGACAATGATGAGCTTGCACTTCTGCAATTTAAACAACCCCAATACCCTCAGATCCATATAAGCACTGTTCTCTAGGTCTTTCATTGAATTTTTTTTTTTTCTCCTATCAGCACATGTTTGTGCACATCACCTACCTTACTGAGGGCGCCCGGACATTTAGTATATTGAGAATGAAAAGTGAAGAAGACATTAATGCCATTTCTCAACAGAGCTTGCTCCTCTTGTTAACTTTAGACTTAGAGATAATTGAAGGTAACCTTTGATCTTTTTAATCACAGAATAGTTAGCATTTTCAGAACAATTTTTAAAGACTTTGACACTTCCTGTTAAATATGCTAATTCTAGAGGGCATCCTTTTAAAAACTGTCTCCATTTTGTTCCCTATAAAATAAAGAAAGTGGAATGCAAAGCAGAATTTTTAAAATAAAGATCATGTAGAAATTTATGCTACCATAAACTTACTAGGAGCAAGAATACTGTTCTGATCCTTTTACTGCTTAGCTCTTTCTTTTTTTTTTAATGTACCCTCACACAGTTTCCCTTTTGTTCTTAATTAAGATATCTAAATGATAGCCTTTATGTACAGTGGCTCCAGTTAATTTCCTAGTAACTGGTATAATATCTATGGGACAGTATCACAGGGTAACTCATTTTTTACCCAATTGTTCTTCCTGTAGAGCAGAAATCCTGAAATGGACCATTTGTGTTGCAGTTAAAATTGTTCTGGTAAGAACAGCAGTGTTCAAATTTAGCACAGTGGGATTAGCAGCATCTCCTTTTCAGAAAAGGTTAGATATAATAATATAAAAATCTGCGCATCTATTTAACAGTTGAAAAAAAACCTCTGACTTGAAACTGAATTCTGCAAATAAAACGGTTCTATGTTGTAAAATATAGGACAAGATTTCTGATATCAATGACAGTATGAAGTATGTGCATGCTATTTATTTTCTCTCAGGTATCCTTTTTTTTTAAAAAAAAAAAAAGTGTAGGTCTACAAAAGGGGCACCAGTGTATCTTCTTACAGATCACAGTTCGGGAGTATTCAAGTATTCGGCATTCATTTATGAAGGGGTTATCCAGTAACCTTCTCATTGACAAACTGATGAAATGCAGTCTGAACAGTGAGGTGGAATGAAAACTAGCTGAACTGTCAGACTCAAATTGTTGTGATCAGTAGCACAATGACTTTTTGAACATTTGTACTTAGTGCTGTAATGTTCAACTTTGTCACCATACTGTTTCAGAGTAATCTTCTGCTCCGTCACTGTATATTGATGTACTCTCAAGAAATTAAGGATGGTAATAAATTATCCAAGAAAAAAGATTGACAGCTTCAGTTTTTATTGCATAAATTGAGATATTTACATGTGCACTAGGTGCATATTATTTTATTATACTCAATTCCAAACATGTTCATAGAGCTCATGGATCCTACAATCACTAAACCTTCTGGCTAATCATTTATCTTTGCTCCCTGGATATTCACCTAGATGTCCATTAGATACCAAGCTCGCCTAGATATAAATACTGTATATATGTTAATCTTGAGTTAAATCCTATCTGTGGAGATAATATCTCAGAAGCTGTAGATATAAATCCCTTATATCATGGAAAGGGAAGGAAAAGGAAAGGAAAAGGAAAATCATTTGCTTTATATTTCATAACCCTTTCATTACAAGATTGTACACTGATGCTGAGAAGAAAGTAATGCTAAAGTTCATGGCATTGAGTATCAGTTGTTTCAGTTTGATTATTTAGCGCAGACTCCTCCTCCTCCTCCTCCTCCTCCTCCTTCTCCTTCTTCTTCTTCAAAAAAAAAAAAAAAGAGCAAAACTGTCTGATTAAAACCTCCTGTTGTTCATTTGGGCTTGCATAATGTGGGTGGCACATGGGGGCTGGTTTGTTGCTGCCTGAAAAAAGATCTGCCTTTTACAAATGAGAACACTGTTACGTGACAACACATGGGAAGATTCAAATGAAGATTTAGTACTTATATTTTTATCTCAAAAATCGTACATGTGATCAGGAGAAGTAATGCTCACTTACTGGGCTGATTATTTTTATTTTATCTCAGAGAAAAAATTTAATTCCTTGCCCCCTCCTAGGCCTTTGCATTGGCAAAGGCAATGTGCATTAGTAAATCTGTGGTGAAAAATTCATATATTTATTTTCAAGTAGTGAAGGCTAATCCTCAGTGTTCAACTGTGATAAGTCACAGTTTGTCCTACCAGCATACCAAGACAATGGAGAGACTGGATTAGTTACATAGATATTGTCCGATTTTTAGGTTTGTTAAACATTCTGAAAGAGTCAGCACAACTTGGATCAATGTCTGCTTTTCCTAACTTTTCTCTTAGTTTATTGGTGAAAGTATTCAGTAGTGCTAGCAAAGGCTGGGTAGGAATCCTCTCAATTCTGTTATGCCTCAAACTATTTTTTCTCTGCTATATCTTGGGAAGGTCAAAACACCTCTGCAAATCACCTGTGGCATGATGGGGTAGGGGACTCATGGACATATGCCCCGGGAAAATGGAAGGGGAGAAGGGAGAGGGCAGGGAGATGGGCCTAAAAACAAAACAGTGGCAGTGATCTGAAGAGAACTAATTTACTAAGTAAGATATCAGAATGTAAAATTACACAATATAATAAAATATAATTGGAATTGAAGCTAATAAATCAAATAAAGTGAGAGGGAGTGTCTGAAACTGAAGGCCTTGTACTAAAGCTGAAGGCAAGACAGATAGGGAACCACCACTGCTGAGATGACCAGCAAAAGAGGAAGTCTCTGGATTTGTGTGCAGTTTTATCTTTCCCTCTGGGTGGAAAATGGGAACACGAAGCCCTCTGGGGTATGTAGTTCTCTCCTGAGAGCCAGATACCTGGAAATTCAGCAGTCTATGGACTTGGAACAATAACACTTTAACTCCCAGTGCCTCACATGATGAGGAATACTGACAACAAAAAATTATAAAACCATAACACTTATCTAGACATTATTCTGGTGGTAAAGTCAAGCAAGAGTAATCCCATGGCCTGCAAAAAGAATGAAAAGAAATAGATATACAGAAAATGTTTTTTTTTTTCCAAAGTTGCACATGACTTCTTGTAAGACAACAGTTGTTACAGATCTGTCTAGAAATTTCTCTTACGAAGTGTAAATAATGTTTGAAACATTCCTTATCTTTTTCTTGTTCCTGTTGTGTTTGAGCTCATGGAATCTGGGGGTCATGTAACCAGTATGTTTTTAAGCTGTGCACAATTACCCTTAACCCTGTAAAACACTGCACAGCAGGGTAGTATTTATGACCTGTCACAATGAAAGCCACTGTCTGATGCAGCCCAACAGGAGTCCAAGTATAATGCAGTGGTTATGAAGAATATGAAGGTACAATGTAGGAATAACATATTTAAACATCACATTACTGTGCCTTTGAAAATAGCTTTTTCCAGTCCCTTAATTCCACTCACAAGTCAACCTGCACGCGTCCTCGGTGGGTTGCTGAAGTAGAAATTTTGTTTACTACCTACTATTTTCTTAGCAAAATTATCAACCTACATCACATTATTTTGAGGGATTATTAACCTTAACTACTGAGATCCAAGGGCACTTCACAGATTATTGCTTGCTTAGTCCTCATGATATCAGATAATTTGTTTTGAAGACTTTTTTCTTTTATGGACAACCTATCACGTAGTTCTACATTAACTTCAAATTAAGTCTTCATGCAACTGAAGTTGTTGAGGTTATATATAATAGAATGAATATATATTCACACCATGGGAAAATAAGACAGCCCTTAAAGTGATGTAGCACATAAGAAAATGTTACTTTTATTTCTGGTATAATACAAACTTTTTAAATGAGTACTCCTTTATGCATTTGTCTGGAATCCATCATGCCCATGATTAGTATCATGACTTTAGCATCAGAACATATCACATACTGATAGTTTGTCCAAGCTGTCAATGATTTACAACCAAACAAGTAAATACTCTATAGTGCTAAGCACTCTCTTTAATTTATGAGGGGATAGAATATCTGTTAATGATTTTGTCTCAGCAGACTAACAACTTAGATCAATGTCAGCTGTCACTTGATTAATTATGTTCATAAGGCAGCTGATCACAGAAAATTTCCACCTTTTCCCCTCAGTATTTGTATTTGTTCTTCACAATTAGTCATAGTCACTCAACAGCTGTGTATGATGGAGTCAGCAAAACAAACATTAGCAGGGTGTTAAGTAGTGGGTAAGATATATTCAATTTCTTTAGTGCAATATAAAGAAGAATGATAATAAAGACATTGGTATTTTTGAAAGTTAAATATAATTATTACTTTGTTAAATTGGGTGATCTGAGACCTTCTGCTTAAGAGGTTATTGTGTAGCCTTATATAAATTTAATATTTACTGACTTTGATCCTTGCCTTTGCTAATAATATTTTCTCTTCTTTTTCTTAATCATACCTTTAATTATTTTAGCACTTTAGAATTCAATGCCTGTTTTTTCTTTCTTTCTTTCTTCAAAAAGAAGAAAAAATGCTGCATGGGTATTATGCTTGAAAACTGCAATATGTACTCAGTGAAAAACTCTATCATATGCTCTGTTATTGCAAAATGATAAAGTAGCATTTTACAGCATGAGTAGTGTTATTCAGTGGTGCTCTGGGAGCACTCTGTTTACTGTTGATTGTAGATGTTGTCAATAGTAAGGAGATAAAATATAGATAAGAATATCAAAGACTTCAGGGCATCTATGATATAGCATCACAGTAGCACAGCTGAAACATCCCATCCTGCAAAGAGTGCTTAAGTGACTGTCCATTTCTACAGATCTCACTTCTGGGTTCCTCAACCCATGCTCTCAGTATCTGGCTAAAAGAAACCTCAATTCCTTTTGACCACAGAGTTTTAAAAGCTTCCTCTTAGTGAAAAGTTTGTGCTCTCCTTGGTTATATAGCTGAGCAAGTAGCACCATTGATCTCATTTGGTATATTGAGCTTTGTACAAGTTGGTCATTAGCACCATAAGCAGTGTCTCATAGCACATAGGAGCAAAAAAAAAAAAAAAAAAGGCATTGTATTTGGAAGGCAGGGCCAGCCCAGGGGAGCTCAGGTGTATGCAGTGCCCCTGAGTGATCAGAAGGGGTGGGGAGCCAGGATCCACCCCTTCCCAGACCTCATTTAAGGGTTGGCAGTGTGGGTGAAGGTATCTTGCTGGAGTTCCCTGCCTACTTGAGGTTTTTGAAGGGTAAGCAAGTCTTTTTTTCCCTTTTGTTTCTGTGTTCCCAACCCCTGCCTTTGAGCATATACCCACTTGTTTCAGCCTAGGACTTTCCTACTTTGTTATCGTTGAGTTTTGTTGAGTTACAACTCTGTGAAGAGGAAGCATTTTCCTTAACTGTTGTGATTACAACCACAAATGAATTAGTTGCTACTTGAATTAAATTAACAAATATTCTGTTGCTAAACTTTATTTCTGATCATGCTTCAATAGCAATAGCTACTTTATTTTTAAAAATTGAGCTTATTAAGCCTTCTTGAGATGAGGACTGATTCATTACAAATGAGAAACCCTTCTGCTGTTTGTTGAAGTCATAGAATTCAGTGTTATTTAGCATTATTTATTATTATTCTCTTTTGAATTCTTTTTCCTTGAATCTTTGGAGTCCTTGTTTTCCCCCTCTAGTAACTTCCTTTCTTTTAAAACTTTCCCCTTTATGTTTTAAAGCAAATTGTATTGGAATCCTCCAAATGCCCTACATGTTACTACACATGTTATTCATAGCGCCAGCAGTGCTACAAAAACTATGACAAATATTTTGGAGATTTTTTTCTGGCTTTGTTCTTTCTTTCCTGACTGAGTTATTTTATGAACAGATAACACAGGGATGAAAACTAAAGCTCTGAAATAAAATTTTTGTAGCACAGATTTGTACACGCTTGTTAAAATTTTATTTCCCTCAGTGGATACTGAAGTTTTAAATATTAATGTGATTTTGATATTGCATAGAAGATGACAGAGGGTTGAGACCTTTCTTATATCTTAACATAATTCCTACGAAGGATGAGCCAGTTATGTACTATCAAGATTTGATTTAGCTGGTGGCATGTCAATGAAAAATAACAAATCTGAACACAGTGCTGCAGAGTGCTGAGTTACTCTTTCATTATTCACTTCAATCTCATAACTTCAGTGGGATGTAAGGCGTGAAATACACTGTCAAAAATATATTGTTCAGAATACAGTGCCCTTAAATACTTTATCCAATTGGCAACGGTGATCCAAAAGGATTGAGTATTAAACTGAACCCTCTTAAAAAGTGACATTGAACTGTGTTTTCCAGCTCTGCTACTGCAGATCAGACTTCTGTCAGCAATTTCTTTTTAAGTAAAGCAATCTCTTTCTCTCTGTCTTCTGGTAAGCATGCCTGCTTCTGCAGAGAAGCTGGTGAGTTCCCTAAAACATGAAAAGGATCTCTTAACTTCTTGATGGCATGTGGATTTGACCTTTAATTAGAAATTGTTTTATCATTAGGCTAAGTTAGAATATTTTATTAGATTGATGGACAGTAAAGAAATCCTAAGGTATTAATGGATATGTAGAGGAAAGTTGCAGAGGAAAGTTTGCATATCATAATTAGTACTCTAAGATTTCCTAATTTCCTCAGCTCTAATTAAATGAAAACAATTATTTTCTAGACTAGTATCTTCTAGTCTAGATACTTCTCTGATTGTTCATGCTGTTTTGCTTACAACAGTTGGGCATTTCATGACAGTCTTCGTTTTCCTTAATATTAATAGTCTAGTATTTCCTCTGGAAGATCTGTCCTAACTTATTCTATATCACTGACGCTTGTGTGCATTAAAGCAACTAGGTTGTTTTTGAAGATTATCTAAATTCCTTTTAAAGTCTGGATTGTATTTGGTACAGGAAGAGAAGAGAATAAGATGTTTGCCCAAATAATGGAATCCCCATAAATCTGTAGTCAAGATTTCTGTAAGATTTGAGTAGAAAAGATTTTTTTAAAGAAGGAATAATTCTGTGGTAACTTTAGTTAAGATTAAGGAGTTTTATTAATACTTTTTGCCCAAATGTAATGGAAAATCTGGGGGAGTTTGTCTGAAATTGCCAGGTGACTTCTGAAGGAAACTGTGTAATGCCCACTCAGGTTTAGATTACTGAGTGTGAACTTGCATAACTTTGCATGGTATTATAATATGAACATATACATATAACCTTCCAACTTTGAAGAGGAGTCCCTAACTTGCTTAACCTCTCACAATTTAATACGTAACCTGTTAGTGACTGTAGACAGGGTAAATATAGGAGCTTTGTTTAGTTTGGTAGCTGATCGCATATAAAGGTTGTGTACCTGATAATCAAGTTGCCAGCATATATATTCTGTGGAATCTTGAATGTCTGGCTGATGAAGCCTCCACGAAGAAGGCTGCATAAAGGACTTCTGTCAACATCTTTCACACATGGTGCATGCTCTCCTGTCCAAGAGCTCTCTTTTTTTCCAAGGATCCTAATACATTTCTGCGGTTGTTAACATGATAGCACTGCAAGGTAGTGGTACATGGTGTAAAAGGTCTTCTCTTTACAAGCTAGATGCTATTTTTATAGCTTTGAAAAGAAAGGCTAGCATCTTAACACAATGCCCTTCACTGTTATAGTTTACTGAGTTTTTGCTTCCCAACAGCTAGCTGTGATTTAATTTCTAATGAGTCTGAATTAGTCAACAGTATAGATAGGAAGTTGATTATACCTTTTTGATCAGATTTTCATAAAGCTAAGGGTGACTTGATAAGCAGCTTCACTTGGTGCTGGATGTGCTATCTGTGTAGCTATGATCCTCTAGCTCCTATATTGTTTTATCAGTGTTACTCTTATTAATAAATGTCATATTGCTATTTATGGTCTTAGAAAATCTTGTTTAGTACTCAGTAAGTGAAATAAAACATTTTGGGGTCTCGGGGCAGAGCTTTAATTCAAAATTTTGTAAGGCTTTTTACTTGTACAATGATTTCTGCCAGGTCAGAATTGTGCAAGAGAGATTATAGGAAGCTGACATTTCTATTGTTTATAGAGGGATGAAAACTGGTTTAAACAAATATCACTCCAGCCTCTGTGCATGCATCTGTTGACTATGCAGACATATTAGGTGCATGGGGCAAGGATTTCATTTCACTACATCAGAAGCAATGATTTCCTACCTTGTCACTGCAATTCTTCACATGTTTTCATTTTTCTGTTTCCAATATCCTAGTAAAACTCATCTCTCCAACCTATTGCCACAGGCTACAACAGATAGCAACAAATCTCAGCTGGGATTCACATGTAATGAAAACATAAAAGGTAGAGTTAATAGCTACCGCCATTCAAATGGCCCTTTTACCCATGCTCTTTGCATGTTTTGAAACAAGCTGAGACAATGACATGATATTTCTTTTACTTCCTTTGTGGTCTGTCTTGTTTGTAGTCACTGAGGAATTTTCCTGCAAAAAAGAAGAATATTAAGAAATCCAGAAAAGAGTATGACTTCAGTGGCTTTTTCTGAGCATTCCCAACACCTGCTATGCTTTTCCTAGATAGGGAGCTGATTCCTAAATTCCTGATTGGAGTTTAAGCAACAGACAAAATGACTTACTGTAACAGTACACAGGGTACCGGTAGGTTTGGAATGAGTTAGAGGCATGCAGAAGAATATACTTCTATACAATCACGCTTTACCTATTAAAGAAGTTAATTCAGTTTCTTTGCACCAATTTTGTATGTTTTTCTTTTGCAGCATCTGTTGAAATTTTGTCCTTGGTGTTGTATGAAAACAAAATAAGGTTTATTATACAGGTGTATAAATTAGACTTTCTTAAAGTAACTTTTATGAATTCATATGTTTAAATGAATACTCATGTCATTGCTTTTAAGTAATTATTTGCTTGCTTAGTGCATGATGCCATTGCTTTCCTAATGATGGGATAACCATATACTATCACATAGCATCTACGGAGTTGCTGCAGCTAGTCTGCTCCCCAAACAGAGGTTGAATAGGCCTATATTACAATAGCATTTCTGAGGGTATGTATCACTTAAATTACTGAGTTATGTTTAACCAGTCGGGCAACAGTAAAGGCATTGTGTTAAACAGGTAACTTTTAAATCGTGTTTTGATAACAAATACAGTTTCAAACGTGAACTACAAAGCAAGGGAAGTGCTGCTTAAATCTGGCTCCTATTGTTGGATGAGGTAATGTAATAGTGACAAGAACACTTTGACTTGGTTGAGGTAAGCTACTGGAATACATGTGCTGCAGTAATTTCAGTAACTTAGGACTTGTCTTCTTGTCCAATGGAAGAAAGATGAGGGGGTCTTGTTTTCATCCTTGAGCTACCCCAGAATAGTTGAGGTCAATGTATACTGAGTTGTTGCCCAGGAAATGTTTTTTGCAACTGTTTTTGCAAACAGGAAATATGGAAAAATCATCCAGAGAGCATTTATAGTAAATGAAGAATAGTAGTGAGATTTATTTAGTGAGGTAATAAGTTTGTTTGCAGGAATGAAGCTCTTTTAGTCTGGATATAACAGGGTTTGGCTGCTGCTGAGAATTTTTGAGTGTTATCTGGAAGCAGTGTTTCATATATAAATATTTAAGAGAGTATGTATACATTGATAGCGTCAAGATTTTGGTTGCCAACAAATAGCACTCTTGTACACAGTGCAGTTTGTCTCCTGTTATCAGTGTTTTATGAGGGGAGCCTATCCTCTAAGACAAAAATGAGCTAAATATGTAATTATTTGACTTATGTTGCTAATATCCACAGTTAAGCCTCCCCTACCTCACTTCCTTATAATTTTAGTTTTTACAATGTATTTTTGTTACAAATACACCATAATCATGATTAAACATTATGCCAGTTCAAGGGACTTCTGTATATGGGCATTGGCAGACAGAAAGTAGTTACCCTTTTACCCTTATTCTGTTCAACTCAATAAAATGAAATAAGAGTTGTAGGAGGATAACAGATTATTGTAGTCATCATTTCCTGCAGCATTTATCCTTTAAATTTGACCTTTGGAAGAGTTCATTATGCCAAAACTGATAGGTTGTGACCATAGGAAAAAGTCATGTGAAATACCTGAAAGGTATTTAGCTAACTATATAAATGCTCCATCTCTGGAGCTGTTTATTTATTTTAAAAATATTTGAGTATCTATATGAATGCTGCAGGGTGTGCCGCAGTAACTTTCTCTTAATGACCATTTGGGAATGTAAATACATAAGATGGACACTAGCAGAACAAAAAAGGAATTGTCGAAGTATGCCAACTCAACATGAAGATGTCTTTATAGCTGTGGGGGTGAAAAAAAGTTTTTTCATTTTATTCTGCTCTTGGTCTAGATAACAGATGTGGTAACAACAGGAATCATGGAGAACCATGTGCCAGTTTCAGTGGAATGGAAAGACTGTGAAAAAGCAATGTGCACAGTTTGATCAATCCCATCAAGGTATCTACTTCTAGGCTTTCAAGGAGCATCAAGCCCAAATTCAACTTCGGAATTCACTTCTGAAGAAATACAGAATATTCACAGTGCTAATGGCTTCAGGCAATTGTAATATATCAGTCCTTATAACCCAGTGGCCTGCATTAGTTGCTGCATCAAACTTGGCTTTAAAGCTTAAATCATCTTTGTTACACACAAACCAAGACATTTCATCTCTTCACTGGAAGAATAAAGGTTGCACACAGGTGCCTATCATTCACATTCTAACTTCTGTGAACAGGTGTATCATTGCCTAACTTGTATTGAAGTTACCATCTATTTGCTTCAGTGATTAAATGTTTTAATAATTTGGCTCTTGTGTGAGGGTTAAAATCCTTGCTGTGGATACCTACTTTTAGAGAATTCAGTCTCCTCTTCAGCTTGCTGGTTCTCTACTTAGAACCTTAATAATCAGTGCTTTTTATTAAATCTAGTTTCCTACTATAAAACATCTAAGTTTTGGAGTTGAAATAACAATGTCAAGCTGTAGCATAATCTATCAATTCCCAGTGTAGGACTGGGAGAAGACTGTAAAGAAAACAAAAGCCTTCGAACTTTAAAAGGGTTTGTAAGTTAAGTGATCAAGATGCTTATTAATTCCATGAGCTATGTCCAGCCTAGTCCAACATGGACAAACGCTGTGCTGCTTCTGTGAAAAGACTGCAACAGAAATACCCTGAACATGCAGAAGTGATGATATTTACCTTGGAGTAAATGCAGTGAGTAGTTGTTGATATATCTGAATGTTTTGGAAATACTTATCAATTATGATATTAGCAAACAAAAACAAAAGAATATGATAATAATATTATGTGGTAGTGTAATTAGAGATTCCTAAACAAAGAGAATAGGATACACTGAGTTTTCATCTGTCAACAGAGGTATTCAATAGATAAGCATACATGATTAATTTTCTACATTTTATTGTAATACTTGCTGGTGACCCATGTAATTAATTAACATTCATTGTGAAACTTCTTTTCACTCATTTGCAGATGAATATTTTTTATAAATTCAAAAGTACTTATTTTATAATGAATAGGTATAATTTTAACACATTTTGAAAGATGTAGAAAATGCTTGACTTCAATTAAGAATCCCATGATAATTCCTGGGGACCAGGTATTTCAGATTACCCTGGATTATGAAACCTTTCTTGAAATGGGCCCACAAAGCTGAGGTCTCAGGCAGATTCATTTCTGTACTGAAACTGGTTGTCTTGCAGATTTCATCATTTAAAATTAGCTGGGTTAGGACTGTTTCTTATTAATATCTTTGCAGACTTCAGTATAAAATTTAGATGAAATCACTTCTAGCAGATTTTAAAACTCTTTATGATGGGGTTTCTACTAAGACTTTTCGCATTTTTTTTCTTCTGAGTTTTATGGTATAATACATAATTAATATTTATACAGATAAATCTGAAGATGATTTTAAAACTGAGATGGATGAAGATTACAGAAAGATTAAGGGCAAAAATATTATTGGAGATAACAGGGCTGTATCTTCAGGATATATCATGCTTTATTTCATCCTCTTTTAGATGACACTCAATAATTACGATGAGAATGCTATTCTGGGGAGAACATTAAATGTGGAAAAGCATCCTTGATGGATTCTTGGAGAATTTTCTTATGCAGCTCCATTTTTTTTTTCCTTCCCCCTCCCCCCCCATATCTGAAAGTCTGCAAATACTGATTTCATGTGNCAGTCATATTTAGTTAGTCATATGTACATCATAATGGAAAAATAAATCATTAGAGCTTGGGAAATTTTCTTCATTACAGTGGAAAACATTTTTACTCCTTCCTCATATGTTATAACACTTTGAAGAACTATGATCAAAATGGGAAGGTCTAGCTACACTCTTGCACACCTGCTCCTGTAATCTACAGTTACTTAGCAAGTATGTTTCATTAACTGAACTTAAATGAGTAAGCCTATGGAAGAGTGATGGTCCATGATCACTCATAAAAACTATTAGATACCAAGATCAACACTATGTGAAAAGTTTTATGAAGCATAAATGTTTGAAAAGTCTCTTATTTTAATACCTTGATAAATGTTCAGACTGCTTTTCTTCTGTAGTCAGTAGGCAAATACATTTCTCATTTGTAGCGCCTTAGCTGTAATGGTAAAGGCAGCTAATTTTGTACTGGGATATGATAGGGCACCATTGTTCTTTCATTGATGCAATTATCCAAGTTCATATTGACTTGGAAGATCTTGGCTGTTCTGGGGACTGCTCATCTATGTGTGAAATTGCAGAATGAAGAACTCTGGTCTTTCTTATCTCTGAGTATACTTCCTTCCAGATGACAACAATAGAAGACATATAATTTGCTTTGAATTTCATTATGTACAAATAGCTTAAACCTTGTAGCTCTTTTCTTGACAAGCTTTAAAAGGTCTATCATATAGAAGAACTGATTACACTTGTTGTGTTGTTGCCTATGTTGACATACCTAGTGGAAATGCAAGTTATGGCCTGAAGCAGTGATTGAGCACCTGATGGGAAGGCAGGGACAACCCAAGGCACCTCAGGTGCATGCAGTGTACCTGAGTAACCAGAAGGGGTGGAGCCAGGATCCACCCCTTCCCAGACCTCATTAAGGGTTGGCAGTGCAGGTGAGGGTATCTCTTGCTGGAGATCCTGGTCTACTTAAGGCTTTCCAAGGGTAAGCAGCTCCTTTCCTTTGTTTCTGTGCCTGTGGCTGCTGCATTTGGGCTTGTTCTCATTTACTGTAGCCGAAGACTTTGCCACCCCACTATTACTGCAATACTTTCCAACCCGTTATAGCGTTACAACTTTTTTCCTGTTTATGTACCTGAATAAGTGGCAGAAGCTCCAGTTTACATCCGCAACTCATGCACCATAGTCATGTATTAAAGTCTTTCTTTTATCCAGGGACTAGTAGCTTCAAAGTTTTCTGTGATTTCTGTAATTATTTGGAGTCTTGTCATTATTATTTTACTGAAAGAAACATAGTACTCCTTTGGGAATGTGAAGTATAAACCACTAGAAAGCAATTAATGCCCATCATTCATTTTCTCCAGGGAGGATCTAACAAATATGTTCTTTTCTGGTTTAGAATATTGGACTGCTATACATAACTGATAAAGAAAGGAACAGATGTTGTCTAACTATATGTAGATTAATATAAGCTAGTGTATAGTTTTCTAGGAAGGTGGGTGAGAGGGATTCTCTCTGGGAGAATCCAATGCTTTCGAAAACTGAGAAACTCCTGGGAAGACTGGTTCATCTTCTATCACCGGGGTTAAAGGATGAGAAAATCCACACTAGAATTGAATAGTTAAGCCTATTTTACCTTAGCCTGATGACTATCAACTTGTAACAGCCTTGGTGTGCCGTACTTTCCTGTTACCCACCGCTCTGGTGCCAGATACTCAGCAATGTCTGTGTAGTAATTATTATCACAGGATCACTTACAAAAAGTCTCATGTTCTATGTCTTAAAGGAGTAAGTAGGTAGGTTGTTCTCCCAGCTCTACTTCCTTCCCCCTCCAACCATCAACCTGTGTGTGCTACAGGACCACGTGTATTCTTTTGCTTGAAGGATTTCATGAACTGCAATTTTCTTTGTGAAGCTACAGCAGAGGCTCAGCATACCCTGTCCTACTAAATTCCTTACAGGCCAAGTGGCTATTTTGACACCGTCAGTACCTTATTTCAGCCAAGGTTTTCCTTCTGATACAAAGAAGATCGGCCATTTGAAGCTGCTAATGTTCTCAGAAGTAGTCCCAACAGAATACTACCTTGAATGAGGGAAGCATCTTCACAGCTTCTCTTTTTCTTCTACCAAAACTATTTTCCAGCTGAGATGGCTGCTCCTCATTCATTGCAATTTTCACTTAATCTTCTCACAGTCATGGGAATTAGTGTAGCCCTAGGAAGACTTATTCAGTACTGTTTATTAGGATGATTTGCTGTTCTATAAACTGTAGTCCTTCCAGTTTTACGACGTGAGGATTGTGAGCTTCCCTAGAGCTAGGAACACTGCTTGGGGAATACTAAGAGAATCCTTTTTTTGATGATTATCTTGTCCAAAATTTTCATAAAGCAACTTCTAATATCTGGAAGGTGCAGATGTGTGCGGTTAATTTTATTTCTGTGCTTGATATTTTCCTGATGTGGTGTATATTTGTGAAGCAAGACAATATTCTGACCCTTCCAAGAACTTTGCAGAGGCAGGTGCATTTCTGCTTATGATTGTTATGAGATATGCTAGCATTTTTTATTTTTTTTTTAGTTCAATTACTGAAAATTATATTTAGAAAGACAAAAATGAGTTTTTCCTGTATTTTTTTTATTTTCCTTCCAGATTGGGCATCTTTTTTCTGTTCCACTAGAAATCAGCAGGAGAATTTTTACTATGTAATCTGCAATAGGAGCAAAACTCACTTTTATGCATTCTTTTATTCATCTTTCTAATGCCAGGAAACACTTCTGGTGGTGTGTAACGTAAGCTTTTTATTAAAAATTTTCTCATGAAATGGAGTAACTTAATTGTGTCTTAATTCAGGGAAGCAGAGCAGCTAATAACAATGAGAGAAGATAAGGAGAAAAAAAATTTCCTTACTAATACATGCCATTGTGCATGCTAGTGTCCTAATCCAATGACCACACAAAATGGCACTTCTTTGAGACGTGTTATATTTCAAAGATATTTAAAAGATTTCATTTTTTTCTTTCTTTCTTGTCTGTAGTATTTCATTCTTTCTTGTTCTGTTGCTTCAGAATAGTGTTATTTCTCATGCCGAAAGAAGTTCTCTACAAGTATTGAAGCACTTACAAGAAGTGGTCACTACTTCTCCACAATTTGAAGAACACATAGAAAATACTTTAGACAACTTGATGTTAAAGTGAATGTTCATAGAATCCATTATATTTGAGTGGAGTTGCAGTACAGTGGTGCTGTACAGAAGACTGAGAGCAAAGGACCTCATTTATGACATGAAATTGGGTTTCAGGTTAACAAAAAAAGGAATAAGATAGTTGCATTGTCTACTTCAGGCTATGCCTCTCTTCTTCCAAAAGGATAGGTGTGGTTAAGCATTGAGGAGAGCAGCCTGACTAGAAAGGAAAATCTTTCTTCCCTTTTCATACTGTGTCTTTTTAAGTATAAGAGCTTGAGAGGAGTCATGTTTTTGTGTATTATGACTAGGGGTTTCTTAGGTTGGGAAGTGCAAGAGCAGTAATACTGCTAACAAGGAGGTCTTGTCCCATTTTTTTGCACTGTATATAATTTAGAATGAGGGTTAAACTTTCACCACTGCTGTACAGTGTTGTCCTTTATAATTGTCTGCAACTATGGTATTCTTGGCATAGAGTAAAAGGAAAAAGTAGCTATTTTGACTTAGTTCTTTGTAAAATGGATAGCATTACTTCATAGAAAATGACCTGATGAGTTCTGCTATGCTGACAATTACAGACATTTTTAATGTTGTTAAACAACAGTAAACTGTTGTTTACTGTTACTTACTCATCTAGTTTTTCATTTGTACTTTTGTTATCTATGTAAATTATCACTGAGAATTATGCATATTTTAAGAACATACTGTGCTTTGTCTAGTAGAATTTTAATTTTTAAGTATTTTTACAATGAAAAGGCAAAAAAAAAAATTATCTTTGCAATTGCTTAATTTTGAAACCCATAGCCAAGAACATGTAGTTCTTTTTTAAAAATTCAGCAATCAGAATTTATCCCTCAAAATTCAAATTACTTTAAAAAAGATATACAAAAGTTATGATCAATTAAAAACGTACTCTTCAAAAGCTTTTCTTTTAGTTTTATTTCATATAGTGTATTTTGTTCTTTTTAACAAGAAATTTTCTGATGAAAGGTTTCCATTACCAGGAGTTTTTTCATCTGAACTGGATGTGAGACACTCAGTGTTCTTTGCACCTGTTGTATTGTGATTAATGGTAAAGTTTTCGTATGTTCATATATGTACAGATGTGGGTATGTGTTTGTCATGAAGAAATAAGTAGTGCTCTTGAGAATAGAACAGTTTAAAGTATAGTATGATTGTTTTGAGCTTTGAGTTGAAATCTTGATGTCATCCTATCCAAGACAACTTTCAACAGTTATCTCCTCTTCCAGTTTCCTGCCTGGAGAGTATAAATTTTGTGGAAAAAGAAGGTAAACCATTAACATAGAATGCTCAGATATGACAGTTATGGGAGAGGTCATAGGTAAGAGGATTGTGGTGTGCCTTTATACCTCCAGCATTTCAATGTGTAATGCATACAAATCAGTGGTGTCTGAATTCACCAACAGTTTACTCTCACCTTTTGTGCCACTGTGTGATCCACCGTATGGTAATTCTGGAGTATAGGAGAAGTAAGTTTTACAGACAGTACACTTTCAAAGCACCAGCAGTCAGGTAGCAAGAAGGCATATTTTCAGTTGTTAATGCATATTAACAATGTACTTGAAGAGCTACACAGTTGAAGCTGCTGTTAGTGCCTTAACAGTATTTCAAACTGGAAAGTGGGGCTGATAAAAATGGGACTGTCTGTATGTAGATATAATGCCACTGAGAAATCTATATGCAACTGTCACATTATACAGAGGCTCAAAGTTATGCAGTACTGAATGAAGCATACTGCTGTGCTGGTCTCCTTCCTTATGGCTATTTTGGCAGATTAAACAATATCTGAAAGAGTGCAGTCATCTGTGCCGCTGAACTGTGAGAATGATTGCTAGCTGGCTTTTGGCTCCAGGTGTCGGACACTCTCCCTGATGGCTTCAGAGCATGTTGTGGGACTTATGACATTACTCAAATAGATTGTTTGCACACAATCACTCTTTGTTGAAGGAATTTACCAGCACTGACACTGTCTCCTTCATAGTAGTATTGGGACTGTTTCTAGTAATATTTAATTCTTTGGTTTACATTCAGACATTGGCTTTTGATACCAGAAGATGTACCTCATCATTCAACAGATTTGATCTCATCTAGGAAGCAAAGGGAGAATGAGGCGGATTTCATTCTGATTTGTAAACCACTGAAGTAAATTTCAATTCTGTTTTACAGTATATTCCTGCAAATCTGCCACCTGTTATTAGTTGACAGTTTATGATACATCTGTACTACATTGTACTTAATGTAATATGAGAAGATGAATCTGATTTTCAGTGTAATTCACAGGAATGTCTTAAGTTGTAAAATGACTCTGGAATGGAAGTCAAATGCCATCAGTGATGCTAAAACGTCATGCATTCTGAGCAACTGTATATAGCCAATGGTGGGGAATAAAAGCATATGAGATCATTGTTGCTAATCCCATGAAGGTAGTTTTAAATATTTTCAGGAATCGGGTGAAAAATAAAATGCCATTCACATATACTTAAGTTTAACAAAATCATGCTGTAATACTTATCTATGTTGTCTTTATCTATGTTTTTAACCATACAAAGGCTGTATATGCAATTTCTTGTGTTACTTGACTTGTTGCCTGGCTAACTCCTGTTAATGGGTGTGAAAGACAGAAACTGTTTTCCTTTCTTTTGTCTTTTGAGAGAAGACCTCCTTTGTAAGGCCTTTTCTGGTGACAAGACTGACTGATAACTGCCGGTTATCTAGATGGGCGTTATGGTGCTTCGCTGTCTGCTTATGGTTGTAAAGATAAGCAGATATAGGGGCAAATAGTCTTTTCCGGGGAGGGGGGCGGTACGGCTTGGAGAAGCTGACCACCACAAAAAGACAACCATGCTCCTGCATGGCAATGAAGGTGACATCTGCTGCTGGCTTATCTGTTGGGCCAGACATACCACACAAACAAAGAGAAAAGAAAAAAAGCCTGAGAAATGGGGAATAAAAGGCCGTCACTAAACCAAGGATTTGGGAGAGAATTCCTAGAGAAGAATTCCTGGAGAAAAACTCTTAGAGAAGAACTCCCAAAGAAAACATCTTTGATGGAGAAGAGTTCCCAAAGAAAAAAACCTTTGGCGGAGAATTCCCTGAGGGGAATCCTCTTGGAAGAACCCCTTGGCCTGCTTGCTGCGAAGCTCCCCGGCTTTCTCCCATCCCCCGCAGTGACCAGAATGTTCCTGAGGTCAACGGACATACTACGAACCTCGCTGGGTTCACGGTGGTGATTATATCTCTCTTGCTTTCTATCAAGTCTCCTTGCTTTTTATCTCTTTTCTATCGTTCGCCTTCCCTTCCCCATATCCCTAAGCAACTAGTATTTGTAATAAACTGGTTGGGCTAACATTTGACCCGTTGTGTCTTAATCTTACCATCGGGTATACACATAATCAAAGAACCTCGTCTCACTCCTTTATATTGGAGCATGACAATGGGAAAAGTAAAAATGGTGTATAGATTTTCCTAGATTGTTGAGGAAAGAAAAGGTGTTTTCTGTCATTCACTCAACAACAAAACAATATATATAGCTGCTTGTTTGTGTTCAATGACAATCTGTTCAGAGATTTTCACAGCTTTATTATTGCAATAACACTGATTATTTCTAGCTGCTGAGTGTTACATGGCTGAATAAACGTCTTATGATTAAGCGAGAGTTAGTCTTGACCAAAGTAGAAATGACTGTAATAATATTTTTCTGAATCTTCTCGTGTTATTGTAGAGCTGTGATTTTAGTGAAGCTTTTAGAGGTACAGAAAAAGAATCATTCAATTCATTCTATTCCCTATTCATATTTATTAAAAATAGTATATATGAATTAATAACAGTTCACTGGAAAGTACTGTTCATATAATTTTGCAATTGCATTCTGTCAAATTATAGAGAGAAATATAACTTTCTTGCTCTCAGCTCCTTCGAGTTTTTTGCATGGTTTAACAATGATATGGTAATGCTAGGGAAAAAGTAATGTTTTGGTATTTTTTTTATGTTCAAAGCACAGTCATTACTGGAATGTAAGAAAATATTTAAGTTTTGAGTGGCCAGTTCAGCATCACATTTGTAAGATTTTTTTTTTTTAACCTGTTGTTTTCTGAGTAACACTTAAGAACACCAGGGCTGAAAGAAATCAGTTTAAAGGATTTTTTAATTTTTTTTTTTACAGATTTGTCTGTTTTGTTCATTTGACAGCCTTCTATTTTTAATGAATTTTGTTCTTCCCCTTGTAAGTTCAGTGGGGAGAAACAGCAAAAACCCTGGAAAAAAAACCAAACACTGTAAGTGTGCAATTGTGTTGCTGGCTTCAGTGAGGTGAAATTTGTTTTTGATATATGAGTACCTAATCTAATATTTTAGTAGCAGAAGTAGTATTATCATTCATCATAGAAACAGGCTCTGTTCTTGATGGTTTCAACAGGACTCCTGAATTCTTTACATCTACCAAAATACTTTCTCAATATACATGAGAGTTAGCATCATTAGGCAATCTTTAGTGCTCTGCCTTTAGCAAATTCCAGTTACTCTTACCACGTTTGAATACTTTGTATGAATTGACATCTACTTTTAAGCATTTTAAAATATCTGAGCTATGTGGCTTTTTCTTCTTATGGAAATGTCCTTTTTTATTTGACAGATGCAAGTGCATCATAGTAGTAAGATGAAGATAAATTGATTTGTCTTTGGCTTCATTTTTCTTAGCTGTCCCAATAATTGGATCTCCATAATGTGCTAGGGTATCTACTTGCTACATCTATCTCAGGTATACCATGGTCAGCTGAACTCAGCAGACCTTTTTTTTTTTTCGTTTTGGTCGAGAGATAGAAAACAAATTTTATTTATTTCTAATGAATCCATCAAACTGTCACAAGATCAGAATCTTTCCAATTAATATAACCAATTAAACAGATACAAACACTGATATGTTATCAGTTGTTTACCACCTTCAGTGGAACACATGCTTTTTATAAAATCAAAATGTAGAAATTAGTTAATTATCAGCCACAGAAGTCTAGCACAACTTTTATAGGATGACTTTTCATGTGACTTGACAATTTTAAAAATTCATAAACAATATTTTTATAAACTCTGTTTTATAGAAACAGATCTTAAAAAATTGAGATGTGTGAAAGGAAAGGAAAAATGAGAATGAGGCAATGTTAATGTTAATTGTACTGAATTAGAGCCATAGGGCTAAACAGGATGCACTTACATGGTTTCTGAGAATCTCTTTTACTAATGAGAAAAATATTTTCCAAGCTTGAACTGCAGTTTTCCATATCATCCGTTTTGTCACTCCTTTATAATATACTTACTTTCCCTTCTCTGGGAGTGATTTCTGGCCACTGTTTCAGTTTTTTAAGGGGTGCACATAGCCACATTTCTTCAAGCTCTTTACTAACATTAAATGCTGATTTTTTATTTTTTTTTCCCCTTCCACTTAAGTGTATTTATCTTTTTTTTTTTTTCCCCCCACTGGATCCAGTATTAAAAAGAAATCTATATTTGTTCCCAGAAGTAAAATGTGCACTTTAACTGCTTACTGTTCAAGTGATTACAATGGTGGTTATTTTATTCTAACATCCACCTGTTATTTTCCTAAGGAAATAATATTCAAAGTGAAAACTAGGAGATCTGCAAAAAAATATTGTACGTGAATGATGATGTTTCGGCCTATCAATTTGTTGCTCATTACATTATGAATCACATCTCAATTCATTGCTGTATGGTGATGAATTAATGTATCTTTTGATTATTCATCTTTATTCCTCTGATATCTTTCATTACTACTGCATTTAGACATAGAGATTTGACACAATGTTCATGAGGAAGAAAGTCCACTAAATTATGTATCTAATTCTAAAATAATGTTTCAGAGGACTGTGGCTTTTTGCTATCAAATCATTTATATTCTAACCTGGTAACCATATTTACTTTGATGTATTTTACCTTCATCCTGCTGGACGCCAGAAAAATGTTCAAATTTGGTGTAACTAGTAAAGGTACAAGATCTAACTTGAAATCTTATGTCAATTGTGTTTGTTTATCTATAGCTTTATTTGTGCAAGGAATAAAATGTTGTGAACACTGAGAACTGAATGTTTTATCAGGACCGCATACAACTACACTGCATCAAGGTGGTACTTACGAATTACTTGGTTGGTATATTGAAAATGTTAACTCCTGTGTGTTTGAAACTGTGATTGTGGGTTGGCTACTTGAAGCAGAAATGCTGATTTCCTGAACATATCTGTCCACAATGGGCCATCTGCACTTGCAAATGTGTTTCAATAGTCCACTGCTAAACATTTTGTTAAATTATGGCCAATTACTGCAGGGACATAATTAGATCCTCTGAATCCAATGCATCTCATTGTGGTACAGCTGAATTTGATCAGTACTTCGAGGATTGGTTTCTATCAAGCTATATGCAATGTAAACTGAGTGTTTCCTTAGTATACTGGACAACATAAAAGTATTAATTGCATATAAGTGCACACAATGTATTTCAGAATGGGAGTTGGATTACTTTTTTTCTCAAATCTAGATAGGTAAATTGCGTATACCTGTATCATTTTTATCTATCGTATGTGAAAGTGCTTTTTTGATTGTGTCTTTGTCATGAACGTGGCCCAACTACTGTTGTGGTAGGAAGATGCCTTGTAAATATTGGGAAAAGAGCCAGCAGAACATATTTGCTGCTTGCATTTCTCTTCCTCCCTGTAATTTACATATACTCTGTTTTTCTCTTTGCAAAGTCCTTAGGTCCAGTGTAATAATACAAATCTGTTCTCGGGTTATTACCTACTCTCTCACACCTTGTGTTGTTACTTAATCGACCATAACCAGTATCATTGCACTACAAGCAATTTTTCTCCCTCCTTTCCTTCTCTCTCAGCTGAGCAGTTTACGGTTTTGTTAAAGTGTCTGGTCTAGGTCATAGGCTCCCAGTTTCAACACTACCCAACACAACCGATCAGTATATAAATGGAGGAATGCTTACTTGATTGCTGAAAACTTATAATGCTAAAAACTGAACAAGAATAAGGTTTTACTTTGGAACTGCACTTTGTCTTTTGATCTGGGACAAATTTTCTGTTGTTAAAAAAAGGCCTGAACAAAACTGTAGTTTCAGTCTTTATTTTGGGCAGTGTGAGCCACACCTAAACCTTTCCCTTTCTCTGGGAAAGTGTGTCACAGATGAAATATGGCTAAATGATTGGGACTTCCTTGTACCAATGTGCTACTCTGACATTTATTAATCAATTCCTCTCCTCTTTAATTGACATCAGTAAAGTATTTAAAGCTTCCTGTACCCTCTCTTCATGTCTGTCCTACTGCACTAAGAAGCACTATCTGGCAAGAAGGCGTCCAGCTTTGGCAGGGTGCCAGTGTCTGGGGAAGCAAATTGTTTTTGAAAATCGGCCTGGTGGAGCATGAATAAGGAAGTGTACCATTCTGTCTGCTTACCTGGCAGTTCATACAACCTTAAGGCTAGCTCTTCAACTCTCCTTATCTCCTTTATAAATAGTACAAGGATTCCAAATAGGCTCTGTCTCTTAATAGAGGCTCTTACTTACCCCTGGAGAATTAGCTTCTTCCTTTGACTAGGTCTTGCTGCCAGGTAACCACCAAACTAATCCTCCTTTCTCAACAGGGCTTGCTGCCAGGTCATCACTTAAGCACTCAGAGATCCCCTGGTGATAACTACAGTAATTTTCTTAACTTGGTCTCACCCTTTTTCTTCTTCTAAATTGTTACTTCTCAATCCCTGTTGAACAAACCTGGCTAGCCTACAGAATGTCTTTTGTTTCTCTGAAAGCACACATCTTTTCTGCTCACTAATATTATTTGCATCAGTAAAATATTTTGAGAGAGATCATGTGGCATAAAATACACAAAATAAAACCAGGATGGTATAACCAGAGCATTGCAACTGAATGCAAGAAAGAAGAGCATTGCTGTCTATTTCTATCATTCTCTGCACATATTTTGTTGTTGTTCTAAATGTGCATGTTAAAAAAAAGTAATATAACTGCAATGCAAACTCGCAATCTAGACTGTTCGTCCTATTCAGGAGATTTGATTCCCCATCTTACTGTATGTACACTGAGACTTCATTTTATTAGGGTATTTATTTATTTTTATTAGGGTTTTTTATTTAAAATAAAATATTATTTCCATGGTTTCTGTGTATACCAGCTTATTGATTTACCAGTAATGGATGTATTTCATCAAGAATGATGGCATAGTTTACCTAAATTCACCCAGATTTTTATGTGTGTGTGTGGAGAAAAAGCTGTTTATCCTATCACTACTTTTCATAGTATTCAAGCATTCATTATGGGATATCACTTTTTTATTCTTAGTACTTGAAAATAATATTCGGTATAATTTGTAATAGATATAATTAAACAATATAGTATATAGTTATTGTCCATCTTCCCTGAAAAGACTCTAAGGAGAGAGGGCAATCCCTGTTGGAAAGTAATTTTTGCAATAAAATCCATCAGGTTCTTGTAGAAAAAGAAGGTGGAACAGTGAATTAATTATCAACACAATGTTTAATTTGATAAATGGGAATGCCAGAATGATTGAAGGTTGTGTGCTGAAGACCAAAGAATTGAAGTGACATTTGGAAACCAGATATTTGTATGGAAATGTGGAGCAGTTTCCTCATTTTCTTATCCCATTATTGCTGTGTGAATTAATTTTGTAAGAAAGTGAAGTGTGAGCTTCTAACAAGGTGAGTAATCACCAGCTAGTGGCTGGAATTGCCTGGGCAGGCAGGCTAGGCTCTCATGCAAGAAGTGGAGAGGAACTTTACTGCAACTCTCTCACCCTGCCCACGGCCCAGGGTGCTGTTTCACTCCCCTGCTACGGTGAGTCTGCAGCAGAGCTAATGTCCTGTTCCCCACATTAGAACTCTTCCCAGCCATAAGTCCCACTGAGCAGGGTAAACTGACATTGTGGCCTGGCCTGGACCCACTCCCACAGCCCTGACGAACTATCCTGAGGCTATGCCTGATTCTGGTTTCCTTCACTGGGACTCATCCTGCCTCATTACTGCAGCCTAAACATCTGAAAGTGTATTTAACTCAGGTTTTTGTATCAGTCCTGCATTTCCTAAGAAGATTTTACAGTTTTAGATGTTGTTTTTCCATCTGTATATTTTTTCTCTTTGAAGTTTAGAACTCATATAGCTTATAGTTTGTACACAATTTGAAGAAATAAATATATTAAGTGAATGTGTGGTAATGGCTCTTGTAAGTATTATGTATCACTCTGTTTAAAATGTAAAATTCTTGTCCTGTATTCAAGATTGGAATTTAGGATTTTGATTGCTCAGATCCACTGAGAGAATAGATTTCCACTTCTCTACTTAAGCTGTTGGTAGGTAAAAACATTGTGGAGATAGGGGAGGGGAGGATGGATTCTCCTACATTGTTGTCCCTTCTGACAGAGGCAAAATAAATATAAAAACCCAAACCATATTTGTCTCCTTTACTGAGCACAGATTTTCTGCACCAGCTGGTGTCCTCCAGAACCAGGCTTTTAGCCCTTAGCTGTTTTCTGCATGAGACCTTTTATGTGAATCACAAGAATGTCATGAGAACAACCTGAGCAGACATAACCTGAAGGACAGGAGGCTGGTGTAAATGCAAGTTCAAAGAATGAAATGTAGAGGCTGCAAAACTTTTTGTCAAGTGAAGATAAGAAAGTAGAATAGATGTCCGTTTTTTTGAAGATAAAATGACAAAACGTGCCTCAGCTCAACATAACATCAGTGGGAATCAGTTCAGCCTACCTCCCCATAAATGTTGGAAATTTACAGCAAAATTGACTATTAGCTTTAATCCCATGTCCACCAGAGGTGTCAATCCTTTCTTGGAATTTCTGTCCGTGTCCTTGGTATGTAATGAATATGTATGTGCTATGCCTTTAAATGTGTAGCTGTTTCTCTCTTTGGTGTGCATGTTTGGTGAGCAATCCCCATGTACCCAGTGCTGTAAATAAAGGGCATACCTGCTTGACATAACTCATTGGTGTGTGAAGTTACTTTGTTGGATTTTTCAGCCTCATTCATCAAACTTACAATTTTTATATCACTCACATCATAAACTCTAACTCCAGAAAGATTTATGCATGTACATCTCTGAGCAGCTAATATAAACATCTGACTTAAGTAGATGTTCAAACATATAAAGACATGCATGCACATAGACAGACACATATCTATGCAAACTTACAACATTAAAAAGTAATATAATATGTACAATTTTTCTGAATACTCAAATAACACTTTGAAGATCTGACATAATGGATCTATTTGTTGATTGATGATTTTTTTTAAGGCCTATATTCAGCTAGCAGATGACAGAGGAATGAACTACACCAATCACAAAAAACAAGTGCTTTTAAAACATAGTATTCTACCTGATAAAAATGACTTTTTAAGTAGATTCTTGATATTTTCTTTCAGTAGAGAACTATTTTCTACAGAAAATCTGTTTATTGCAATAAGACAGAAGTCCTCTGATAGTATCTATCTCAGGTGCCATAACTATTTATAAGAATATTCCTTAAAAAATGGCAGGGGAGAAGATTTTAGATGATGTCCCTTGAATAGCTAGATAATATCACAGGGGGATTTTTTAAATGCAGGAAACAAAACAAATTCCAGTGTTGAGACATGCTCACAAGAAAAGGTTCCATAATTTCAGAAATCTGCATTCATTTTTGCGTCCCTCAGCTTGAGTGCTTGCCTGCCCGAATAGTCTTTTGAAGTAGGATATGTCAATATGCTGAGCAAAGGATTAGGAAACTTCAAAATTTTCACAGTCAGTTAAATTCAGATTTACTGGGTCCAATTCTGGTATAATCATTACTGAAAGGAGACAATCTGGAAATTGCTGTTTATCAGTCACAAAGACCTACATACAGACTGACCTGCTTTCTGTACATAAACTTCAGCTTGAAGTTGAGGGAGTTCTTAAGATGAAATATTTCAATTCTCCTTGGTAGAAATGTTTTTTTTTTTCTTCAAGAAAGATTTCCTAAGTTTTACTTTTAAAAGCTAGAATTTCATACTTACTATATATGCTCTAGACCTGAAAGACTAGTGCTGATAATGTGAACTTTCAAAATGTTTCAAAAAATACAAACAGGTGTAATCCCTGTGTTGCTGTGCGCCAGTGCCTCAGTTCAAGTCTTCCAAAAACTGTTGAAGCCTAGGGAATTTATTTAAAATAGAAAAAAACTCTTTATGCAAAAGGATTTAACAAAAGAGAAAGTCTTGATTTTAGTTTAGAGAGAAAGCAACACATTTTTGTGAAATATTCTATTTTAAGAATTCTTTTGGATATATTGGGACATTTTTCATTGGTATTTATGTGGTTAAATATTCCTCATTGTGGAAAGCCATATTATCATTCAGAAACTAGGAAGTTTAGGAACGAAATTCACATATGCTGGAGTCAAAGTGTAGCTCAATTTGAATATCTAGCAAAAGTGACATTAGATTCAACAAGAACAGAACAGTCCTTAAAGAAGTGGCAGTGAATGAGGATCATTCTTGTTCACACATTCATTGAAGATATGCGCATATCCAGTGCTCTGAGCCAGTGGCACAGGGACACATTGTCAATATCGCTACAGTAAATGTTGAAGTGAAATGACAGATTTTCCTCTTGGGGCTCTCATGAGAAGCTGATATGTAATCGTTATTGAGACTTAATTTCTTTCCTGCTTTTAGCTGGGAGGAATGTGGAGTTTAAAGCTGAAAAGACTGCAGTCTGAGAGCAGGAGACTCATGTAACTTTCCAAATGTGACTTGAATCTGCAACCTGGACAATGGTGCTAATTAACTTCACTACAGCCCGGTACATTCATCAGTAACTTGTTTCTTTTGCGTTGTTGCAGTGGATAAATATCATCAACTACAAGAGTTAGCATCAGGAAAAATGACCCAATTTCCTGAAGGCAAGGTCCCTGTTCAGATAGTGAAAGCATTCGTGGCTCATCAACTTCCCATGAACCACTGTATGCTTGAGACTCAAAACACTACCTGTTGGGCATGGAGCTTTGATCAAATCAAACACTGCAAGATATTCTGAGTTTTCCTTATTTGGACAAGATATCTCTGAAGAGAAAGAAAATGCTCTGGAGCATTTGTCTGGGGGAACTGACTAAATCATAACAGGAGGAAACAACAGACAATTTTTCATGGGGACATAAATGCATGATGAAAATATTAATATTTCTTTTTGAAAAGAATCTGTAGTAATGAAGGTGCTTCTGCACTCAAAGACCAAGAGAGGTTAAAAAACCATCTGTATAACAACTCAAAGCCTTTGAACAAACACCTGTGAGCTATTTCCATAATAGCAATTCCTCAGTGAGTGTGCTTTGTACATATTTTTTTAGTATTTCAAGAAAATCTTTAGAATCTCTGTTTAATCTTCCATCTGGTGTTCATAGTTGTTTTTCATAGTATTAGTTTTTCTAAAGATGAGCAGGTATCAGGCAAAAACTATCCATGGGTAACTACAACTTTTTTTTTCTTGGAGCAGCTTGTGTATATTTAGTGAAAAAAAATAAAAGAAAAAAACATTATTTTATTTTTAATACTTCCAATGCATCACATTTTGTAAAAAATATTGTCATATCAAGTAAAGGCATCATGTGATGCAACAAAATATTGTGCAACAGGCATTACCATAGAAGCTTTCCCTGGAAAAGCATAATGTAAATTTTATTTCAAATAGCCAATACTTTCTTCCTTTGAAAAGATAGTCCTTGAGATTCAGGTATTTCTCAGCGTATTCAATTAAATATGGTTAATATTGCTCATCATTAGTCATTCTCTGCCCTGAGTTTTCATTTTAATCTCATAAATGCTATCACTAGAAGAACCTTTCAAAAGAGGTTACATTTTTGAGAGCATTTAATGTGCATTTCCAGGATTATACTACTGATGTATTATTATCCAGCATAAAGAAACATACATCAGGTATACTTAGCATCAAGCTGTTTAACTAAGATTGCTCTTGTTATACAATGTGCATAATATTTCTTCCTACGTAATACAGTCCCAAAAACAAAAGATACAGGGGTTGAAACAAGATATATGTATTTGCATCTTTCTTGATTTTTCAACTTTAGTACACAGATCTGTTTCCAACAAACTTAAGCACAGGTTTTTTTTTAAAGTCACCTTAAATAATGAATTTTTTTTTGACCTGCATGGAAAGAAAACTCATTTTGTTCTCTTTTTTTTTCCCCAGACTTTATTATTTCCAGTTAGTGGACTGAAATGATTGCTTCTATCTCCTGGGTCTAATAAAGCAATTTGGATCTTTAATGTACCTTGTTAGGGTTGAAGACCAATGTCTTTCTGGTACTATTTTTTGCATTAGTGGTGCACTACCTGCTGAGTCATCAGCACAGAAACCAGAGGTTAATTTCACTTTTACTAAATGAAGCAGATAATCAGCCATCAGAGGATGGCTTCTGTGCTGTAAATAAGTCTTGACAAGCTGAGGGACAGCACTGTTCATCACCGAGCCCTCTTCGCACCATCTGTCCACAAATTAAGTCAAAGTGAGGATATTAATTTGTTACATTTCAAATGCTGTACTGACAAACCCACATAGACATTTTTTAATGGCAATGAATAACTGAATCATTTTACTAATATTCTGTTGAGTCATGGGCTGAAGTTTTACAAACTTCTTTTCCGACAATGAACATATGGAAACAGTTTTGAGCAGATGTATATCTAATGAATATCAAAGCAGATTCTTCCAAAGTGTTACACCATGGAATGCTTATTCCTTAGGTTCAAAGTAGTTTGGCACAAGAATGCAATGACAGAAGAATGTGCTGGATTTCCCTGAAATGTTATATGGAAAACAAACTCCTAATTAATGGAGAGGCTGTTACATGGTTTCAGAAGCCAGAAATGTTTCTAAAATAAGTAAGTTCATAAAGTAACGTATGGCAAAATACAACTCCTGGAAATTGGTGAGGTAAGAACATGTCTATCTATTTCACTAAATCTATGCAACATGAAAGCAGAGCAAAGGTTTGACTGATCTTACATTAAATCATCAGTTTGCTATGGAAGTGGGAATGCTATATTTTAAGTATTCATTGCATGATATGCTTATTCATGTGCAACTCTATTATTCTCAAATAAAAATTTTAAAATGGGTGCAAAGATCAAGTGTGTCCAAATGACTGAAGTAAAAAAAATAAAAATAATAATAATAATAATAAATATATATATACTATGGAGTTATTCTAGTGATCTCCAAACTGCATACTATTATATCAGGGATTCCGGAGCTGGAGTTGCCTTGGAAAGAAATGAAGACACAAATCACTTTTAATTCTTCACTGGAACAGTGCCATACAGTGACTACAAGGCTATGAAGTAACTAAACTAAGCTATGACTAGTGAGTAATAATGCTTCCATTTCCAGATTAGTCTAAATGGCTTTTTAAAGACAGTGTATTTAACTTTTGTTCTTTATTAAAAGGCTGAGATAAAATCGGGCATCTAAACAGAATTTAAAAAGATACCTTTTCATATAGAGTTTGTATAAACATTTTGAGGTTTCAAATGACTGTTGTCTATAGTTAACCGGAATAATGGAGGCTTAGAAACCTAGTTTACCTGCTTATCCCTGAATCTAGATTCCTTAATAGATAGCTGAATCCTATTTTTACATGACTCTTTTAGAACGGAGTAGTGCTCTCTAGTGATGTGTGTCTTTACATTTACCCTATGGGGATCAAAGGCAACAAGTTTAAATTAAGGAGCTAATTTTTCATCTGCTAAACTTAGATGAGATAGTAACCACCTATGGTTCAGAGAAGTACTTTCCAAGCCTTTTTAATTAATGGTGATCAGATTCTCATTAAAACCAAGGGAAAGACTGTCACTGAATTGTGTCCTTAGTAAAAAGACATTTAGAGAATGAATTAGGTTGTTACACAAGAGCTTTGGACAAGGTTATTATTGAAGTTTCTTTCTTCAAGAAACTTTTTTTGTTACTATTCACCTATTTTTAAAATCCTTTAGTAGGTATGAGCAGTAAGATGTAAGAAGTGAAGATTTAAAAACTTTGTTATTCATAAGCAGTAGGAGGTAATATTTTAATAAAATTGTTATTAAATAAACGTGAGGTAATTTTGTTAAAATAAGTCAAAACATCTGCAAATAATTAGAAATAGTTAAAATTAAAAACAAACAATTAAACATGTAATTGTATTAAAATGAAAAAAAAAAAATACATGCAGCTATAAAAATAAATAATGTATAAAACTCCATGCATCGAGCTAAGTAAAAACAAATTTCTAATTATGTGGAATTAAGTGACTTCACAAGAGCCAACCTTTATCTACTATCAGATTTCTATAGTTTGCACTGAGCCATTTGATCCTGATAACTCATTGGAGCATGAGGTTTTTACTTGGTAAAGTAACGTGTCATACACCAGTGCTTTTTGATTTTCATCAAAGTCCAGGTGAATTGAACCACTATTTAATGTTAACCTTGCTGACAGCACTTTTTACTACTGCACCGTTCTTCTTTATTCTTCATATTTTCTGTTGCTGCCCTCCATTTAATTATCAAAGCTAAAACACATCATAACTGGCTCTGTAATCTATGTTTTATTGAAATTTAGTGTTAAAGATTAAACACAATTTTTTGGATGCAGAAACTGTGTAAATTCCTTTTGGTCACTAGGATGTGGGGATCAGAAACCAGCTGAAGTAAAAAAAAATTGGAATAGTTAGTTAATTTAGTTTCAGAACTGCTTACCTAGTAAGTGTTTATATATAGTTTGTTTCTAATACTGTTCAAAAAGCAAGGTATTTTACTATAGGATAAATATTGAAGTTAGATCAGAAATGCTTCTTTCATCATCTCAAGATGTGGTTTTTAGTGTAAAATGAACCAGTCAGAGTATATTCATTTCTAAGTTTCAAAAGTGAAAATCCTCGAGAATTGGTTTTGTAAGGTTTTGTTCTTAATGCGGTGACCACATATAGAAAAGGGCATTTAAATTGTCCTTCAAAATAGCTGAGTTGGACTGCTTTTGAAGACTCTTTTGATTGGATGTAGGTGCAGCAGCTTCGCTGATCACAGCAAAGGAAAATTATCCTCTTAGCTTAAGAAGTTTGGCTGAAGAACCAAATGAAAATTCTTGCTCAGCCTGACTTCCCTTGGATAACTCTCCACAAAAAGGACTCCAGATAAGCTCTGAAGTACTTTACCAATGGGAAGGAGAATATCCTCATATTCCTGTATGTATTACCTCATGCACTCTGCTGTCCCAGTGCCAGCAGCTTTGGTTTTGATTTCATTTGAAAAACAAGAAACAAACAGAGAAGTGTTAGTAGTGTAGTAGTTACTACTAAATGTTACACGTTATGTTACAATGTATTTCCTATTAAAAAAAAAAAAGGGAAGTAAGCTGGGTTCCACGTACATTATATATCTCAAACAGAAGGAAATGAAATATGTTCCTTAGCACCTAGAAAATTTCTTCTAGTTAATTTCTCTTTAATTGTATATTAGTATTAAAGGAAGTACATTTCCTTATTTAACTCTTCTAAGGAGATTTAGTTCCATTCTTTCTTAAACTGTATTTTCCCATAGTATTTCCTAAATTGAGTCTAGGAAGTAAGATGCAAGTTCTATGTCTTTCTTCTTTATAGCTAATAACTGCTCAATTATTATGATGAACTGAGATTTGAGAAATCTTTCACTGTTTTACAGCTGTGCCTTTTTCTTGTAAAAATTCCTTGGGAGCTGCAATCCAAAGTTGTTTGTTTGAGCTCTGAAGTTGTGTGATGTAGTCTACCAACTGGAGCTTCCTTGGAGTCCCCCAATATTGTCCTGAGAGAGTGAGATTTTAAAATTAATTTTGTTCATCTTTATTCTCTCACTCTTAGTTGTGTTTAATTTAACTTTTAAATCTGCTCACGCTATGCAGAAATGAGCTCTCTCAGTGGAGTGCTGGAGAAACAGCCTGCATCTCCATGTAAACATGGAACATATTTCTAAAGTTTTCTTGCATTTTTCTCTCTTTCCTTCCTTCTACCTTTTTTTTTTTTTTTGTCATGCTTCTTAAATTATCAAGATGAAACATGAGGTTCAAAATAAATTTAAACTAAATTTACATGCAGATAATGAGCTCATTACTGTGAGAAAATATTAGCCTGATTTGCTTAGAGAGGTCTCTGTTACTATGTCTTTGAGCAGTAGTTATTAGAAGGGCCTTCGAGCATTGTGCATGCCACTTTTCATTCAGCATAAGGTTTTGAGAAGCAATGGAAGGAGCTGCTCATATGCTATCTGGAAAAACGTGTTCAAAACACAAGTTCTATTTTATTTTCTGGATAACATATCTGTCTAGGTGCGCAGCATCATTTTGCTCATATTCCAAGTAGAGCTTTCCTGGAATCAGTATCCTTCTGTTTCTGTAGTCTAGACATTATCTCTATTAAAGCTGTGGTGAGAAGTAGAACATAGAAGAGGCATCAGGACCATGGGAGAGCGGAAGATAGCATTTAGGAAGCTCACTGCAGTTTTTTTTTGGTTAACAGCAATGAGCAGCTACAATCTCTGATTGCTGCTAGAGTTATAGGAACCTCAGCTGTCAGATCTGGCAGTCACTCAAGGACTATAGACAAAAGGGCTTCCAAGAAATCCTTTCAATTAGTCATTTGTATTTGATTCTTTCTTAAATGGTTTGATTCTTTCTTAAATTAATTTTCTCTTTTGTAGGTTCTGAGGCATGGACTTAGATATGGATGATCCAAATTATTTACTGCAGGTTCTAACACCCCTTATATACATTCACAAGTTATCTCTTGTAACTTTCCCAACTGCTTTTACATGTCAACAAAATACTCCACAAACAATCCTGAACCGTGCATATAGGTGCTTATCCAGTCAAGGTCTTGAGTCGCTTCAAGCCACACATTCTTCCTCCAATCATGTCTGTCATCACACTTACTTGACTTTGTTTTCTTTTTCTTCTGGAGTGTCCTTGGTTCTCAGCCTTCCTTTCTGTGCTGTTTATCTTGCTCCCCAGCTTCTTCTCTGAATATACTTTCTTGTATTCCCACACCCTTTATTCTTCTTACTCTGTGATACGTGTACTAGTGCACTTTAACCAACAGTGATTTCATTCATCAATTAACTTTTAAGAATCATCATCTTGTACTAATTATATTTTTATGCACTGTGTTTCCTTGATTTATCCTGTTTTTATTAATGAGGCTACATACCCTTGTTATTCTTTTACCTGTGTTTGAAACAAATTATTTTCTTTTCTTGCTTTCCTTCTTGTTTTTTTTTTTTTGTTTGTTTGTTTTTTGTTTTGGTAATTGTAATGTCTTGTCAGTATATATTAATCAAGTAGCAATATTTTTATCTATTATTGGCAGAAGCATCTTTAATGGTGCTAAATATTATTGAAAAACTTTTGAGAATCTAAAACTAAACTGTTTAAACTAAAACTAAACTGTCAAAATTAAAGTGTGTAATTGTCCTGTTGCCAGTGGCTTTTTGAAATGAACTGATATATGTGGAAACACATGTACCCATTCATTATCTGATTTAGGACAGAGCTATGCCCAGCAAACCCCCATCCAACTCCCCATGGCTTTACAGCCTTCCCCATGGTGTTACATGGTGTGGAATAACCCTGTGCCTAATTTAATCATAGGATCATAGGCTCATACAAGTACCAAGGTTGGAAAAGACCTCTAAGATCGTACAGTCCAACTGTCCACCTATTGCTAATATTTCCCACTTCTTTCAGTACATTTAAATGTTTCTTGAACACCTCCAGGGAGGGTGACTACATCGTCTCCCTGAACAGCCTGTTCCAGTGCCTGGCCACACCTTCAGAGAAGAAATTCCTCTCAACATTCAATCTGAATCTCCCCTGGCACAACTTGAGGTCATAATCTTAAAGCAACTATTCTGTCTCTGCATTGACTCCTGTCGCCATATAATGCAGGCAGTGGCTCTTCCCTGCCCAGTGACCTGACCTGGCCTTCGATGTGATCCCATCACTGAGCAACAACCAAAACATTGGTTTGCTATTAACATCCTCTTAGATGAAACCAGGACTACAGCATTCATGGTCTAATGATTTATATGTACTCATACACTGTCAGTTTCTGAAAGTAACAGAGTGTCATGGTTTTAT